>CM068367.1:596288987-596888987 GCA_034769895.1 Magicicada septendecula
ATGAAAATTATAGTTGAAGGGAGAGGGGAGAATTTTGTATATGTGTACTACATTATCGGCAACAAAGAAGTAGTTCTTTGTTAAAATTCCTTCCCGGGCTGTTGTAATCCCTCTTTAACTTCGACTGGTAAAAAAAAATTTATTTTTTTTTGAAAAAGATTTTTTTTTTTTTTTTTATAAGAGGGGCCACAAGATAATTAAAACTAGACCAAAGCCTAGAGAAGCCAAAAATGCGCTGGATCCAGTGAGACGGGACTTGCATTTAAAACTCACAAAATTAACAATCAATAAAATCCTTTTTTATTATTCTATCTCCTTTAAAATTGTTAACTACAAAATCAATAAATATAACATTTAGATTCTATCTTTTCTTTAAAAATGTTAATTAAAAATAATTAGTTCTCTTTAAAAAATGTTACTTGAATATCATTAATAAATATAAAAATTATTTTCTAAATTCTCTTTAAAAAATTAATTTAAAATTAATTGAGATAAAATCTATATACTCCTTAACAATGTTAATTAAAAATAATTAATTCTCTTTAAAAATATCAATTGAAAATTAATAGATATAGAATCTATATTCTCCTTTTAAAAAATGTCTTTTGAAATTAATAATTATAAAATCATTATTCTCCCTTTCAAAATGGTCATTAGAAATTAATAAATATATATATAAACCCTATGTTTTATATTTTCTTTTTAGCCCTATATCTAACCCCCCAAAAATACACACAAATGTACAATACATATAGAACCCCCAAGAATACACAAACGAATATACAATACATATACATGTTCCACAACACAGGACATTTATAACATATATCTCTTGCCACACCCTTTTCTACCCCCTGAGGTACATCATTAACAACTATCAATAAATATCCATATTAGGTTATAATTCTTAATATGTGCATAACACATTACAGGTGTATCTGATTATATATGCAACACCAGTAGCACCCAGGACATACTCAATTCAAAAGTTGGCATAGTGCCTGATACTATAATAAAGTGCTGCCACATTGAGCACTTAGACTTGGAGAAATAAAATTTAGAATACAGTGAACACCCCAGTGATCATAATTAATTAAAAGAATTTAAATATTGATAAATTTGTTAAGTCTTGAAAATAGTAATGTGTCATAAATCTTCTAACTTTTTAAAAGTAATTTGGCCCAAAGGCCGACATGTTCCTAGGCAAGATAGTGCATAACTCAACCTGTCCCAACAGCATGTTTAACTCTGCATGAACATGCATCTATACAGGATTAAACTGGTGACCCGACTTAACTACCAAAGAAACTTCTATCCCTATATAATCCAAACTGAATTTGAAAATGAGAAATAAATACATAAAATGAAAACTAAATTGAACCAGAGAAAATAGTTTGCGGGTATCTGTTAAACACAGTACGGCATTTTTCGTCAGCTTCGGCGCTAACTGCCGAACACGCGCCGAATCTATTTTAGACTCGGCACATCCCCACCCCAAAAGGGCAACATTGTTGCCCCACACTTAGACAGAGGAGCAGAACAAAAAAACTCCTCACAACTGCTACCATCCCCATGCGACCCTCTCCGCCATGCCAACCCCACGGGACCGCCCCAACACGTCACCCTCTCTGGTGACCACCACCTACTTCTACTGGTCCCACTCACATACTCGTCCGAAGACCTAACAAGGTATCACACACCTTGGTATGTGAGTGACCGTACCACTCCTCTCGTCCCCCTCTCGGACCGACCAGCCACATGTACCAACAAGGCATCTCCATCCTTGCCATATGGCTGGCCCACATCCCTACACTAGGGCGGACGGCCCCACTTAGCCGGACAGAGAAAACCGCATAGAGGGCACGCGAACATTATCCCTTCTCTTACTCTTTAAATACTGCGTAACTAGCAAGGGGGGGGTTACTTCAGCACGGCATCGTCTAACAACCCACACTTAATCCAAAAATAACCTACCAGGGAAATCAACCGGAGAATGCGGCATGACCCCGACCCTACAATAATCAACAACAAACTACAACAAAGAACAATGAAAACTACACCAACCTAGTCACAACTCTTCCAACTAACTTCTTTTCTAATATTTTTCTTTTTTCCTTTTCTAATTTTTTTTCCTTTCTAATTTTTATTTGTTTTTTATTATATTTTGTTTTCTAAGGGGAGGGGTAGGAAAATTGGGAAGATGAAACGGGCAAGGATCATTGAAAGGTTAATAGCTAGGACTAAGGTAAAGGACATGGTTCCCTCCGAGAATAAGCATGGGTGGAGAAAACCAAGGCTCGCGGAGGCAGGGGCGCAGCCCTGAAGTAGACGTACACCACCCGGATTGTGGGGAACATCTAACCGCTACCCGTTAACCGATTCTTCTCACCTTTTTATGACGAACTTTAGGTACTCGTTCCTTTTGGACACCTCGCTCCGAGAAACTATCTCGTGTTGAGCTGTACTGATTTGTTTCTTCTGAATTAGAATCAAGGTAACTTACCTGACTACTTTTACCCCGATTTGGATTATCCTCAACCTCTAACTCCTCTGCTTCTACTTTCTTCTCTTCTACAATTTCCCCTGGTTCTCTTTCTTCCACCTCTTCCTTTTTCTCCTCTACATAATCCAAATCACCATCACGACACTGCACATCTTCATCCTCTAGTTGCTCACCTGGTCCGCATGAAACTTCTTTCCATTCCTCGGAATCCTCAACACTACTTACAGAAAGCGTCTGCACATCTTCACACACTACATCATTCTCCCTCACACACTCCACAACGCTGCCACCCAGTTTCTCCTCAACTTCTACCTCATCTACTTCTACCACACTTGCAGCATGGACATCCCCTTGTCCATCCGCACCCTCAAAAACACTTGCAGCCTCCCTAACACTTACACTTATACTCCCCTGCGCAGCATGTGCAGACCGCTCTTCTGCCTCTTCCTTCGATTCCTCTTCTTCAACACTCTCAGCAACTACAACTTCCTCCACATTTCCCAACCTGGAATCCAGCTGTCCAGGTCCATGTGCAATGTCTAAATTAAATTCTACTGACGATAGTAAAGCTCCACAATCAAGTGACTTCTTATCTCCCGGCGTAGGCGATGATGATGTTACCGAATCTGGATCCGTCATGACCCGAGATGGAGATACCGGAACAAATTCTGCGGCATCTGGATTCAACCATGACGTCCTCTCTGCGTCCTGTAATTCAATATCAACAGACGTGTTCTTGTCGTCTTGTATTGATCCACAGAAGTTACTTCGCTGTTCTTCTTCTGCTTCACCTTCTTCCTTCACTACTCTATTAGGCACAGGTAATTCCTCTGGAAGCTTCAAAGTTTCTTTTTTCTCCGAATAGGAATAAGGACTTCCTACAGGATCCCTACTTGCCGATGTTTGTCCTCTAATATAATTTCTTCTTTCCCTGTTGATTTCATACTTATGTCTTTTCTCTTCTGTAACCATTGCTACCGTCTTCTCACTTGTCACCCCCTTGTAGCCTCCATTACTTCCGGAATATTCAGTTTTTCTGACAGTCTCTTGTGTTATTCTCCAACCGCCATGTTTGTCCTTTTTAGCTCTTCCTAACAAACCACTGGAGTATTGGACATCTGTAGCTGCTCTTCCCCGGGACTCGTCCCCTGCCTGGACAGTCTTAGAAACCACGCACAACCGGTACAGATCCGCGAAACAACGTGGACGTTCTGCGAATATCAAACCCGATCTCTCTTGGGGATTCAGTCCTTCCAGAATTGCTTGTATTACTTCCTTCTCGGGCAACCCTAATCTTAATACCCGGGCAGCTTTCCGTACATCATGCACGAAGTCCCCCAACGCCTCTCCGTTGGCCTGTAGGCGATAGAATGAATCTAACTTAAGCTGGGAACGTCGTCGATGGGGTATGAAGAAATCCTACAATTCCCCATGAAAAGCGTCGACACTGCCGCCCCGACGCAGAGTGTTGGTGACCAACCCTGCCAATGAACCCTGGCAATACGGGTATATAAGGGACAAGACCTCCCCATCGGATACACCCGGGAAATCTGCCAACTGTAGGACAAGATCCAAGAAGAACAGCAACCCATCCTCATCTATTCCATCTACCACCGAAAGTTTCTGGAGAACTCCTGAAAGGGGGTGGGGTAATTTCTGAAAGCATACCGCCGCCAGAATTGCACAATTCGCAACACACAATCAACAAAACATAACTGCCAAAAACACCTAACACCCTACAAAAATAATTACAATAAACACACAGGAATCAGAAAAAACTCGAGTACTAAACTCTTCCTTCGAGCAGACTGCGGGTCCCCCTACCGTTGCGAGGACCCAGCCCACTTACCTGAACCGCTCTCTCAACAACACTACACATTAAGGAACGCGACACACACACCAACACACAACACGACAAAATCACCGACCAACGACAAATTCTCAAAAATATTTGTAATGACTTCGGCTCCCATATCTCGGAGGAGACCGACTGCCGATCGGGCCATACCGCATAAATGAAACACCTCCCCTATTATGGGCAAGGTAATACGCAAACCATACCTCCACCTAGGCACAGATCTGCGATAATTCGCGTTTCCAAAGGAATGTCCCCCTTTAAAATTTCACACCACGTGGCAACCTACCGTTCAACTATCCAACAGGCGGGCAAGTATATACACATATAATACACAAAACCTTAAACCTAACAAAACATTGTCACCTTTAGATATAGGGCCTTTTAGAGATTCTTCTAAGTTCTATTTGAACCCCAAAATGTCTCCTGAGTTTGCAAGCCCCGTCACACCCAAAGGACCCAAGGGTTGACTCTAATCTCAACCACGCTCTGCTACCAAATGTAACCCCTCTTTAACTTTGACTGGTAAAAAAGAAATTTTTTTTTTTTTTTAAAAAGATTTTTTAAGTTTTTTTTTTATAAGAGGGGCCACAAAATAATTAAAACTAGACCAAAGCCTAGAGAAGCCAAAAATGCGCTGGATCCAGTGAAATGGGACTTGCAATTAAAACTCACAAAATTAACAATCAATAAAATCCTTTTTTATTATTCTATCTCCTTTAAAATTGTTAACTACAAAATCAATAAATATAACATTTAGATTCTACCTTTTCTTTAAAAATGTTAATTAAAAATAATTAGTTCTCTTTAAAAAATGTTTACGTGGATATCATTAATAAATATAAAAATTATTTTCTATATTCTCTTTAAAAAATTAATTGAAAATTAATTGAGATAAAATCTATATACTCCTTAACAATGTTAATTAAAAATAATTAATTCTCTTTAAAAATATCAATTGAAAATTAATAGAGATAGAATCTATATTCTCCTTTTAAAAAATGTCTTTTGAAATTAATAATTATAAATCCTTATTCTCCCTTTCAAAATGGTCATTAGAAATTAATAAATATATATATAAACCCTATGTTTTATATTTTCTTTTTAGCCCTATATCTAACCCCCCAAAAATACACACAAATGTACAATACATATAGAACCCCCAAGAATACACAAACGAATATACAATACATATACATGTTCCACAACACAGGACAATTATAACATATATCTCTTGCCACACCCTTTTCTACCCCCTGAGGTACATCATTAACAACTATCAATAAATATCCATATTAGGTTATAATTCTTAATATGTGCATAAAACATTACAGGTGTATCTGATTATATATGCAACACCAGTAGCCCCCAGGACATACTCAATTCAAAAGTTGGCATAGTGCCTGATACTATAATAAAGTGCTGCCACATTGAGCACTTAGACTTGGAGAAATAAAATTTAGAATACAGTGAACACCCCAGTGATCATAATTAATTAAAAGAATTTAAATATTGATAAATTTGTTAAGTCTTGAAAATAGTAATGTGTCATAAATCTTATAACCTTTTTAAAAGTAATTTGGCCCAAAGGCCGACATGTTCCTAGGCAAGATAGTGCATAACTCAACCTGTCCCAACAGCATGTTTAACTCTGCATGAACATGCACCTATACAGGATTAAACTGGTGACCCGACTTAACTACCAAAGAAACTTCTATCCCTATATAATCCAAACTGAATTTAAAAATGAGAAATTAATACATAAAATGAAAACTAAATTGAACCAGAGAAATTACAAGTTGATTGAATGAATTAGTAGCACTAATGAAACCCTTATACTGGAAATAAGAAGGAAATTACACGTCTGAATGGTGAGCAGCCACAGATGCATGTCAGCCCCTGGGCTCACAGATTATACAAACAAAATTACAAAATTTACAAAAGATTCCCCCCAAGTCCACGCACTATTCTGTCCCGTTAACCGGGGACTTAATTAAAATGTTTAAACTTAAAGTCATTGTTGTAGAGTGACTCAATGTCCACTGGTTCTAGTGAGTTACATCACACTGTGTTAAAAATATAATATGGATTGATTTCACCTTATTTTTTCCATGGGTGTGAAGTGGTGATCTCCTGGCCTACATGATAGGGTGTTTGTGGTTAGTCTTCGTTATTCTCCTCCGGCAGATGAAGTTGAGAGAGAAAGTCTGGATGTTAAAGGTTCAGGTTGGAGCTGTTTCCCCGTCTTCAGCGGAGGACCCTGGTCATACAACATATTATCAGCGATAAGTTCACAAAACTAATTCCCCCAGAAATCTCGCACGCACCAGAACCCATATATAATATTAACACAGCTTTAGGGCTATTTCAAAATGATAATTGACACACTTGGCAAGGTTATATGGCCACCTGGGCCTTATCTTGAAAACATTTAGTTTTGTTAAATTCCATATTATAAACTTTACCCCTGTGGGTTAACATAATTCCATTACGGTTATATAATTATTCAGCTTGTTATACAATTAATAATTCTTACACATAGGCTATTTCACCACGTGGTGGGAGTTTACTTGATTACAAATTTTGTCTGTACTTATTAAACAAATACTTTTGCATTTACATTCTTCTCAATTTTGGTGCCTTAGTTAAGACATCTGAAATTAATATAGTATTACTATATTACTAAAAAAATTACGTTTAAATTACGCATTGCACAACTCACCACGTGGTGGCGTAAAAGGTTATCTGAATTCATTCATATGTGGACTTATTAAACAATTTTTTCTTTCGTATACTTTAAATAGATGTATATAATCATATTGCCATAACTTACCGCAGATCTGTAGTAGTTTAGCCTGCCATAGATGAAGAAGATGGTAAACTAAAAACTCCTTTCTGTCCGGAGGAAGAAATGCCACGAGGCGATCGTTTTGAATACCAGCGAGAGACAGCCTGTTAGAAAGCAAACTTGCTTCTGTTTGCTCGCCATCAGTATCCTGCACTAGAATGCAGCACTAACCGGGCACACTTAAATGGTATTACAGAATAGTTTGCGGGTATCTGTTAAACACAGTACGGCATTTTTCGTCAGCTTCGGCGCTAACTGCCGAACACGCGCCGAATCTATTTTAGACTCGGCACACCCCCACCCCAAAAGGGCAACATAGATGCCCCACACTTAGACAGAGGAGCAGAACAAAAAAATTCCTCACAACTGCTACCATCCCCATGCGACCCTCTCCGCCATGCCAACCCCACGGGACCGCCCCAACACGTCACCCTCTCTGGTGACCACCACCTACTTCTACTGGTCCCACTCACATACTCGTCCGAAGACCTAACAAGGTATCACACACCTTGGTATGTGAGTGACCGTACCACTCCTCTCGTCCCCCTCTCGGACCGACCAGCCACATGTACCAACAAGGCATCTCCATCCTTGCCATATATCTGGCCCACATCCCTACACTAGGGCGGACGGCCCCACTTAGCCGGACAGAGAAAACCGCATAGAGGGCACGCGAACATTATCCCTTCTCTTACTCTTTAAATACTGCGTAACTAGCAAGGGGGGGGGTTTACTTCAGCACGGCATCGTCTAACAACCCACACTTAATCCAAAAATAACCTACCAGGGAAATCAACCGGAGAATGCGGCATGGCCCCGACCCTACAATAATCAACAACAAACTACAACAAAGAACAATGAAAACTACACCAACCTAGTCACAACTCTTCCAACTAATTTCTTTTCTAATATTTTTCTTTTTTCCTTTTCTAATTTTTTTTTCCTTCCTAATTTTTATTTGTTTTTTATTTTATTTTGTTTTCTAAGGGGAGGGGTAGGAAAATTGGGAAGATGAAACGGGCAAGGATCATTGAAAGGTCAATAGCTAGGACTAAGGTAAAGGACATGGTTCCCTCCGAGAATAAGCATGGGTGGAGAAACCCAAGGCTCGCGGAGGCAGGGGCGCAGCCCTGAAGTAGACGTACACCACCCGGATTGTGGGGAACATCTACCCGCTACCCGTTAACCGCTTCTTCTCACCTTTTTATGACAAACTTTAGGTACTCGTTCCTTTTGGACACCTCGCTCCGAGAAACTATCTCGTGTTGAGCTGTACTGATTTGTTTCTTCTGAATTAGAATCAAGGTAACTTACCTGACTACTTTTACCCCGATTTGGATTATCCTCAACCTCTAACTCCTCTGCTTCTACTTTCTTCTCTTCTACAATTTCCCCTGGTTCTCTTTCTTCCACCTCTTCCTTTTTCTCCTCTACATAATCCAAATCACCATCACGACACTGCACATCTTCATCCTCTAGTTGCTCACCTGGTCCGCATGAAACTTCTTTCCATTCCTCGGAATCCTCAACACTACTTACAGAAAGCGTCTGCACATCTTCACACACTACATCATTCTCCCTCACACACTCCACAACGCTGCCACCCAGTTTCTCCTCAACTTCTACCTCATCTACTTCTACCACACTTGCAGCATGGACATCCCCTTGTCCATCCGCACCCTCAGAAACACTTGCAGCCTCCCTAACACTTACACTTATACTCCCCTGCGCAGCATGTGCAGACCGCTCTTCTGCCTCTTCCTTCGATTCCTCTTCTTCACCACTCTCAGCAACTACAACTTCCTCCACATTTCCCAACCTGGAATCCAGCTGTCCAGGTCCATGTGCAATGTCTAAATTAAATTCTACTGACGATGGTAAAGCTCCACCATCAAGTGACTTCTCATCTCCCGGCGTAGGCGATGATGATGTTACCGGATCTGGATCCGTCATGAACCGAGATGGAGATACCGGAACAAATTCTGCGGCATCTGGATTCAACCATGACGTCCTCTCTGCGTCCTGTAATTCAATATCAACAGACGTGTTCTTGTCGTCTTGTATTGATCCACAGAAGTTACTTCGCTGTTCTTCTTCTGCTTCACCTTCTTCCTTCACTACTCTATTAGGCACAGGTAATTCCTCTGGAAGCTTCAAAATTTCTTTTTTCTCCGAATAGGAATAAGGACTTCCTACAGGATCCCTACTTGCCGATGTTTGTTCTCTAATATAATTTCTTCTTTCCCTGTTAATTACATACTTATGTCTTTTCTCTGCTGTAACCGTTACTACCGTCTTCTCACTTGTAACCCCCTTGTAGCCTCCATTACTTCCGGAATATTCAGTTTTTCTGACAGTCTCTTGTGTTCTTCTCCAACCGCCATGTTTGTCCTTTTTAGCTCTTCCTAACAAACCACTGGAGTATTGGACATCTGTAGCTGCTCTTCCCCGGGACTCGTCCCCTGCCTAGACAGTCTTAGAAACCATGCACAACCGGTACAGATCCGCGAAACAACGTGGACGTTCTGCGAATATCAAACGCGATCTCTCTTGGGGATTCAGCCCTTCCAGAATTGCTTGTATTACTTCCTTCTCGGGCAACCCTAATCTTAATACCCGGGCAGCTTTCCGTACATCATGCACGAAGTCCCCCAACGCCTCTCCGTTGGCCTGTAGGCGATAGAATGAATCTAACTTAACCTGGGAACGTCGTCGATGGGGTATGAAGAAATCCTACAATTCCCCATGAAAAGCGTCGACACTGCCGCCCCGACGCAGAGTGTTGGTGACCAACCCTGCCAATGAACCCTGGCAATACGGGTATATAAGGGACAAGACCTCCCCATCGGACACACCCGGGAAATCTGCCAACTGTAGGACAAGATCCAAGAAGACCAGCAACCCATCCTCATCTATTCCATCTACCACCGAAAGATTCTGGAGAACTCCTGAAAGGGGGTGGGGTTATTTCTGAAAGCATACCGCCGCCAGAATTGCACAATTCGCAACACATAATCAACAGAACATAACTCCCACAAAACACCTAACACCCTACAAAAATAATGACAATAAAACACAGGAATCAGAAAAAACTCGAGTACTAAACTCTTCCTTCGAGCAGACTGCGGGTCCCCCTACCGTTGCGAGGACCCAGCCCACTTACCTGAACCGCTCTCTCAACAACACTACACATTAAGGAACGCGACACACACACCAACACACAACACGGCAAAATCACCGACCAACGACAAATTCTCAAAAATATTTGTAATGACTTCGGCTCCCATATCTCGGAGGAGACCGACTGCCGATCGGGCCATACCGCACAAATGAAACACCTCCCCTATTATGGGCAAGGTAATATGCAAACCATATCTCCACCTAGGCACAGATCTGCGATAATTCGCGTTTCCAAAGGAATGTACCCCTTTAAAATTTCACACCACGTGGCAACCTACCGTTCAACTATCCAACAGGCGGGCAAGTATATACACATATAATACACAAAACCTTAAACCTAACAAAACATTGTCACCTTTAGATATAGGGCCTTTTAGAGATTCTTCTAAGTTCTATTTGAGCCCCAAAATGTCTCCTGAGTTTGCAAGCCCCGTCACACCCAAAGGACCCAAGGGTTGACTCTAATCTCAACCACGCTCTGCTACCAAATGTAACCCCTCTTTAACTTTGACTGGTAAATAAGAAATTTTTGTTTTGAAAAAGATTTTTTAAGTTTTTTTTTTAAAAGAGGGGCCACAAAATAATTAAAACTAGACCAAAGCCTAGAGAAGCCAAAAATGCACTGGATCCAGTGAAATGGGACTTGCAATTAAAACTCACAAAATTAACAATCAATAAAATCCTTTTTTATTATTCTATCTCCTTTAAAATTGTTAACTACAAAATCAATAAATATAACATTAGATTCTATCTTTTCTTTAAAAATGTTAATTAAAAATAATTAGTTCTCTTTAAAAAATGTTACTTGAATATCATTAATAAATATAAAAATTATTTTCTATACTCTCGTTAAAAAATTAATTGAAAATTAATTGAGATAAAATCTATATACTCCTTAACAATGTTAATTAAAAATAATTAATTCTCTTTAAAAATATCAATTGAAAATTAATAGATATAGAATCTATATTCTCCTTTTAAAAAGTGTCTTTTGAAATTAATAATTATAAATCCTTATTCTCCCTTTCAAAATGGTCATTAGAAATTAATAAATATATATATAAACCCTATGTTTTATATTTTCTTTTTAGCCCTATATCTAACCCCCCAAAAATACACACAAATGTACAATACATATAGAACCCCCAAGAATACACAAACGAATATACAATACATATACATGTTCCACAACACAGGACAATTATAACATATATCTCTTGCCACACCCTTTTCTACCCCCTGAGGTACATCATTAACAACTATCAATAAATATCCATATTAGGTTATAATTCTTAATATGTGCATAACACATTACAGGTGTATCTGATTATATATGCAACACCAGTAGCCCCCAGGACATACTCAATTCAAAAGTTGGCATAGTGCCTGATACTATAATAAAGTGCTGCCACATTGAGCACTTAGACTTGGAGAAATAAAATTTAGAATACAGTGAACACCCCAGTGATCATAATTAATTAAAAGAATTTAAATATTGATAAATTTGTTAAGTCTTGAAAATAGTAATGTGTCATAAATCTTATAACCTTTTTAAAAGTAATTTGGCCCAAAGGCCGACATGTTCCTAGGCAAGATAGTGCATAACTCAACCTGTCCCAACAGCATGTTTAACTCTGCATGAACATGCACCTATACAGGATTAAACTGGTGACCCGACTTAACTACCAAAGAAACTTCTATCCCTATATAATCCAAACTGAATTTAAAAATGAGAAATTAATACATAAAATGAAAACTAAATTGAACCAGAGAAATTACAAGTTGATTGAATGAATTAGTAGCACTAATGAAACCCTTATACTGGAAATAAGAAGGAAATTACACGTCTGAATGGTGAGCAGCCACAGATGCATGTCAGCCCCTGGGCTCACAGATTATACAAACAAAATTACAAAATTTACAAAAGATTCCCCCCCACGTCCACGCACTATTCTGTCCCGTTAACCGGGGACCCAATTAAAATGTTTAAACTTAAAGTCATTGTTGAAGAGTGGCTCAATGTCCACTGGTTCTAGTGAGTTACATCACACTGTGTTAAAAATATAATATGGATTGATTTCACCTTATTTTTTCCATGGGTGTGAAGTGGTGATCTCCTGGCCTACATGATAGGGTGTTTGTGGTTAGTCTTCGCTATTCTCCTCCGGCAGATGAAGTTGAGAGAGAAAGTCTGGATGTTAAAGGTTCAGGTTGGAGCTGTTTCCCCGTCTTCAGCGGAGGACCCTGGTCATACAACATATTATCAGCGATAAGTTCACAAAACTAATTCCCCCAGAAATCTCGCACGCACCAAAACCCATATATAATATTAACACAGCTTTAGGGCTATTTCAAAATGATAATTGACACACTTGGCAAGTTTATATGGCCACCTGGGCCTTATCTTGAAAACATTTAGTTTTGTTAAATTCCATATTATAAACTTTACCCCTGTGGGTTAACATAATTCCATTCCGGTTATATAATTATTCAGCTTGTTATACAATTAATAATTCTTACACATAGGCTATTTCACCACGTGGTGGGAGTTTACTTGATTACAAATTTTGTCTGTAATTATTAAACAAATACTTTTGCATTTACATTCTTCTCAATTCTGGTGCCTTAGTTAAGACATCTGAAATTAATATAGTATTACTATATTACTAAAAAAATTACGTTTAAATTACGCATTGCACAACTCACCACGTGGTGGCGTAAAAGGTTATCTGAATTCATTTATATGTGGACTTATTAAACAATTTTTTCTTTCGTATACTTTAAATAGATGTATATAATCATATTGCCATAACTTACCGCAGATCTGTAGTAGTTTAGCCTGCCATAGATGAAGAAGATGGTAAACTAAAAACTCCTTTCTGTCCGGAGGAAGAAATGCCACGAGGCGATCGTTTTGATTACCAGCGAGAGACAGCCTGTTAGAAAGCAAACTTGCTTCTGTTTGCTCGCCATCAGTATCCTGCACTAGAGTGCAGCACTAACCGGGCACACTTAAATGGTATTACAGAATAGTTTGCGGGTATCTGTTAAACACAGTACGGCATTTTTCGTCAGCTTCGGCGCTAACTGCCGAACACGTGCCGAATCTATTTTAGACTCGGCAAACCCCCACCCCAAAAGGGCAACATAGATGCCCCACACTTAGACAGAGGAGCAGAACAAAAAAATCCTCACAACTGCTACCATCCCCATGCGACCCTCTCCGCCATGCCAACCCCACGGGACCGCCCCAACACGTCACCCTCTCTGGTGACCACCACCTACTTCTACTGGTCCCACTCACATACTCGTCCGAAGACCTAACAAGGTATCACACACCTTGGTATGTGAGTGACCGTACCACTCCTCTCGTCCCCCTCTCGGACCGACCAGCCACATGTACCAACAAGGCATCTCCATCCTTGCCATATGGCTGGCCCACATCCCTACACTAGGGCGGACGGCCCCACTTAGCCGGACAGAGAAAACCGCATAGAGGGCACGCGAACATTATCCCTTCTCTTACTCTTTAAATACTGCGTAACTAGCAAGGGGGGGATTTACTTCAGCACGGCATCGTCTAACAACCCACACTTAATCCAAAAATAACCTACCAGGGAAATCAACCGGAGAATGCGGCTTGGCCCCGACCCTACAATAATCAACAACAAACTACAACAAAGAACAATGAAAACTACACCAACCTAGTCACAACGCTTCCAACTAACTTCTTTTCTAATATTTTTCTTTTTTCCTTTTCTAATTTTTTTTCCTTTCTAATTGTTATTTGTTTTTTATTTTATTTTGTTTTCTAAGGGGAAAGGGTAGGAAAATTGGGAAGATGAAACGGGCAAGGATCATTGAAAGGTCAATAGCTAGGACTAAGGTAAAGGACATGGTTCCCTCCGAGAATAAGCATGGGTGGAGAAAACCAAGGCCCGCGGTGGCAGGGGCGCAGCCCTGAAGTAGACGTACACCACCCGGATTGTGGGGAACATCTACCCGCTACCCGTTAACCGCTTCTTCTCACCTTTTTATGACGAACTTTAGGTACTCGTTCCTTTTGGACACCTCGCTCCGAGAAACTATCTCGTGTTGAGCTGTACTGATTTGTTTCTTCTGAATTAGAATCAAGGTAACTTACCTGACTACTTTTAGCCCGATTTGGATTATCCTCAACCTCTTACTCCTCTGCTTCTACTTTCTTCTCTTCTACAATTCCCCCTGGTTCTCTTTCTTCCACCTCTTCCTTTTTCTCCTCTACATAATCCAAATCACCATCACGACACTGCACATCTTCATCCTCTAGTTGCTCACCTGGTCCGCATGAAACTTCTTTCCATTCCTCGGAATCCTCAACACTACTTACAGAAAGCGTCTGCACATCTTCACACACTACATCATTCTCCCTCACACACTCCACAACGCTGCCACCCAGTTTCTCCTCAACTTCTACCTCATCTACTTCTACCACACTTGCAGCATGGACATCCCCTTGTCTATCCGCACCCTCAGAAACACTTGCAGCCTCCCTAACACTTACACTTATACTCCCCTGCGCAGCATGTGCAGACCGCTCTTCTGCCTCTTCCTTCGATTCCTCTTCTTCACCACTCTCATCAACTACAACTTCCTCCACATTTCCCAACCTGGAATCCAGCTGTCCAGGTCCATGTGCAATGTCTAAATTAAATTCTACTGACGATGGTAAAGCTCCACCATCAAGTGACTTCTCATCTCCCGGCGTAGGCGATGATGATGTTACCGGATCTGGATCCGTCATGAACCGAGATGGAGATACCGGAACAAATTCTGCGGCATCTGGATTCAACCATGACGTCCTCTCTGCGTCCTGTAATTCAATATCAACAGACGTGTTCTTGTCGTCTTGTATTGATCCACAGAAGTTACTTCGCTGTTCTTCTTCTGCTTCACCTTCTTCCTTCACTACTCTATTAAGCACAGGTAATTCCTCTGGAAGCTTCAAAGTTTCTTTTTTCTCCGAATAGGAATAAGGACTTCCTACAGGATCCCTACTTGCCGATGTTTGTTCTCTAATATAATTTCTTCTTTCCCTGTTAATTTCATACTTATGTCTTTTCTCTGCTGTAACCGTTACTACCGTCTTCTCACTTGTCACCCCCTTGTAGCCTCCATTACTTCCGGAATATTCAGTTTTTCTGACAGTCTCTTGTGTTCTTCTCCAACCGCCATGTTTGTCCTTTTTAGCTCTTCCTAACCAACCACTGGAGTATTGGACATCTGTAGCTGCTCTTCCCCGGGACTCGTCCCCTGCCTGGACAGTCTTAGAAACCACGCACAACCGGTACAGATCCGCGAAACAACGTGGACGTTCTGCGAATATCAAACGCGATCTCTCTTGGGGATTCAGTCCTTCCAGAATTGCTTGTATTACTTCCTTCTCGGGCAACCCTAATCTTAATACCCGGGCAGCTTTCCGTACATCATGCACGAAGTCCCCCAACGCCTCTCCGTTGGCCTGTAGGCGATAGAATGAATCTAACTTAAGCTGGGAACGTCGTCGATGGGGTATGAAGAAATCCTACAATTCCCCATGAAAAGCGTCGACACTGCCGCCCCGACGCAGAGTGTTGGTGACCAACCCTGCCAATGAACCCTGGCAATACGGGTATATAAGGGACAAGACCTTCCCATCGGACACACCCGGGAAATCTGCCAACTGTAGGACAAGATCCAAGAAGACCAGCAACCCATCCTCATCTATTCCATCTACCACCGAAAGATTCTGGAGAACTCCTGAAAGGGGGTGGGGTTATTTCTGAAAGCATACCGCCGCCAGAATTGCACAATTCGCAACACATAATCAACAGAACATAACTCCCACAAAACACCTAACACCCTACAAAAATAATGACAATAAAACACAGGAATCAGAAAAAACTCGAGTACTAAACTCTTCCTTCGAGCAGACTGCGGGTCCCCCTACCGTTGCGAGGACCCAGCCCACTTACCTGAACCGCTCTCTCAACAACACTACACATTAAGGAACGCGACACACACACCAACACACAACACGGCAAAATCACCGACCAACGACAAATTCTCAAAAATATTTGTAATGACTTCGGCTCCCATATCTCGGAGGAGACCGACTGCCGATCGGGCCATACCGCACAAATGAAACACCTCCCCTATTATGGGCAAGGTAATATGCAAACCATATCTCCACCTAGGCACAGATCTGCGATAATTCGCGTTTCCAAAGGAATGTACCCCTTTAAAATTTCACACCACGTGGCAACCTACCGTTCAACTATCCAACAGGCGGGCAAGTATATACACATATAATACACAAAACCTTAAACCTAACAAAACATTGTCACCTTTAGATATAGGGCCTTTTAGAGATTCTTCTAAGTTCTATTTGAGCCCCAAAATGTCTCCTGAGTTTGCAAGCCCCGTCACACCCAAAGGACCCAAGGGTTGACCCTAATCTCAAACACGCTCTGCTACCAAATGTAACCCCTCTTTAACTTTGACTGGTAAATAAGAAATTTTTTTTTTGAAAAAGATTTTTTAAGTTTTTTTTTTTAAAAGAGGGTCCACAAAATAATTAAAACTAGACCAAAGCCTAGAGAAGCCAAAAATGCGCTGGATCCAGTGAAATGGGACTTGCAATTAAAACTCACAAAATTAACAATCAATAAAATCCTTTTTTATTATTCTATCTCCTTTAAAATTGTTAACTACAAAATCAATAAATATAACATTAGATTCTATCTTTTCTTTAAAAATGTTAATTAAAAATAATTAGTTCTCTTTAAAAAATGTTACTTGAATATCATTAATAAATATAAAAATTATTTTCTATACTCTCGTTAAAAAATTAATTGAAAATTAATTGAGATAAAATCTATATACTCCTTAACAATGTTAATTAAAAATAATTAATTCTCTTTAAAAATATCAATTGAAAATTAATAGATATAGAATCTATATTCTCCTTTTAAAAAATGTCTTTTGAAATTAATAATTATAAATCCTTATTCTCCCTTTCAAAATGGTCATTAGAAATTAATAAATATATATATAAACCCTATGTTTTATATTTTCTTTTTAGCCCTATATCTAACCCCCCAAAAATACACACAAATGTACAATACATATAGAACCCCCAAGAATACACAAACGAATATACAATACATATACATGTTCCACAACACAGGACAATTATAACATATATCTCTTCCCACACCCTTTTCTACCCCCTGAGGTACATCATTAACAACTATCAATAAATATCCATATTAGGTTATAATTCTTAATATGTGCATAACACATTACAGGTGTATCTGATTATATATGCAACACCAGTAGCCCCCAGGACATACTCAATTCAAAAGTTGGCATAGTGCCTGATACTATAATAAAGTGCTGCCACATTGAGCACTTAGACTTGGAGAAATAAAATTTAGAATACAGTGAACACCCCAGTGATCATAATTAATTAAAAGAATTTAAATATTGATAAATTTGTTAAGTCTTGAAAATAGTAATGTGTCATAAATCTTATAACCTTTTTAAAAGTAATTTGGCCCAAAGGCCGACATGTTCCTAGGCAAGATAGTGCATAACTCAACCTGTCCCAACAGCATGTTTAACTCTGCATGAACATGCACCTATACAGGATTAAACTGGTGACCCGACTTAACTACCAAAGAAACTTCTATCCCTATATAATCCAAACTGAATTTAAAAATGAGAAATTAATACATAAAATGAAAACTAAATTGAACCAGAGAAATTACAAGTTGATTGAATGAATTAGTAGCACTAATGAAACCCTTATACTGGAAATAAGAAGGAAATTACACGTCTGAATGGTGAGCAGCCACAGATGCATGTCAGCCCCTGGGCTCACAGATTATACAAACAAAATTACAAAATTTACAAAAGATTCCCCCCCAAGTCCACGCACTATTCTGTCCCGTTAACCGGGGACCCAATTAAAATGTTCAAACTTAAAGTCATTGTTGTAGAGTGACTCAATGTCCACTGGTTCTAGTGAGTTACATCACACTGTGTTAAAAATATAATATGGATTGATTTCACCTTATTTTTTCCATGGGTGTGAAGTGGTGATCTCCTGGCCTACATGATAGGGTGTTTGTGGTTAGTCTTCGCTATTCTCCTCCGGCAGATGAAGTTGAGAGAGAAAGTCTGGATGTTAAAGGTTCAGGTTTGAGCTGTTTCCCCGTCTTCAGCGGAGGACCCTGGTCATACAACATATTATCAGCGATAAGTTCACAAAACTAATTCCCCCAGAAATCTCGCACGCACCAAAACCCATATATAATATTAACACAGCTTTAGGGCTATTTCAAAATGATAATTGACACACTTGGCAAGGTTATATGGCCACCTGGGCCTTATCTTGAAAACACTTAGTTTTGTTAAATTCCAAATTATAAACTTTACCCCTGTGGGTTAACATAATTCCATTACGGTTATATAATTATTCAGCTTGTTATACAATTAATAATTCTTACACATAGGCTATTTCACCACGTGGTGGGAGTTTACTTGATTACAAATTTCGTCTGTATTTATTAAACAAATACTTTTTGCATTTACATTCTTCTCAATTCTGGTGCCTTAGTTAAGACTTCTGAAATTAATATAGTATTACTATATTACTAAAAAAATTACGTTTAAATTACGCATTGCACAACTCACCACGTGGTGGCGTAAAAGGTTATCTGAATTCATTCATATGTGGTCTTATTAAACAATTTTTTCTTTCGTATACTTTAAATACATGTATATAATCATATTGCCATAACTTACCGCAGATCTGTAGTAGTTTAGCCTGCCATAGATGAAGAAGATGGTAAACTAAAAACTCCTTTCTGTCCGGAGGAAGAAATGCCACGAGGCGATCGTTTTGAATACCAGCGAGAGACAGCCTGTTAGAAAGCAAACTTGCTTTTGTTTGCTCGCCATCAGTATCCTGCACTAGAGTGCAGCACTAACCGGGCACACTTAAATGGTATTACAGAATAGTTTGCGGGTATCTGTTAAACACAGTACGGCATTTTTCGTCAGCTTCGGCGCTAACTGCCGAACACGCGCCGAATCTATTTTAGACTCGGCACACCCCCACCCCAAAAGGGCAACATAGATGCCCCACACTTAGACAGAGGAGCAGAACAAAAAACTCCTCACAACTGCTACCATCCCCATGCGACCCTCTCCGCCATGCCAACTCCACGGGACCGACCCAACACGTCACCCTCTCTGGTGACCACCACCTACTTCTACTGGTCCCACTCACATACTCGTCCGAAGACCTAACAAGGTATCACACACCTTGGTATGTGAGTGACCGTACCACTCCTCTCGTCCCCCTCTCGGACCGACCAGCCACATGTACCAACAAGGCATCTCCATCCTTGCCATATGGCTGGCCCACATCCCTACACTAGGGCGGACGGCCCCACTTAGCCGGACAGAGAAAACCGCATAGAGGGCACGCGAACATTATCCCTTCTCTTACTCTTTAAATACTGCGTAACTAGCAAGGGGGGGGTTTACTTCAGCACAGCATCGTCTAACAACCCACACTTAATCCAAAAATAACCTACCAGGGAATTCAACCGGAGAATGCGGCATGGCCCCGACCCTACAATAATCAACAACAACTACAACAAAGAACATTGAAAACTACACCAACCTAGTCACAACTCTTCCAACTAACTTCTTTTCAATTATTTTTCTTTTTTCCTTTTCTAATTTTTTTCCTTTCTAATTTTTATTTGTTTTTTATTTTACTTTGTTTTCTAAGGGGAGGGGTAGGAAAATTGGGAAGATGAAACGGGCAAGGATCATTGAAAGGTCAATAGCTAGGACTAAGGTAAAGGACATGGTTCCCTCCGAGAATAAGCATGGGTGGAGAAAACCAAGGCTCGCGGAGGCAGGGGCGCAGCCCTGAAGTAGACGTACACCACCCGGATTGTGGGGAACATCTACCCGCTACCCGTTAACCGCTTCTTCTCACCTTTTTATGACGAACTTTAGGTACTCGTTCCTTTTGGACACCTCGCTCCGAGAAACTATCTCGTGTTGAGCTGTACTGATTTGTTTCTTCTGAATTAGAATCAAGGTAACTTACCTGACTACTTTTACCCCGATTTGGATTATCCTCAACCTCTAACTCCTCTGCTTCTACTTTCTTCTCTTCTACAATTTCCCCTGGTTCTCTTTCTTCCACCTCTTCCTTTTTCTCCTCTACATAATCCAAATCACCATCACGACACTGCACATCTTCATCCTCTAGTTGCTCACCTGGTCCGCATGAAACTTCTTTCCATTCCTCGGAATCCTCAACACTACTTACAGAAAGCGTCTGCACATCTTCACACACTACATCATTCTCCCTCACACACTCCACAACGCTGCCACCCAGTTTCTCCTCAACTTCTACCTCATCTACTTCTACCACACTTGCAGCATGGACATCCCCTTGTCCATCCGCACCCTCAGAAACACTTGCAGCCTCCCTAACACTTACACTTATACTCCCCTGCGCAGCATGTGCAGACCGCTCTTCTGCCTCTTCCTTCGATTCCTCTTCTTCACCACTCTCAGCAACTACAACTTCCTCCACATTTCCCAACCTGGAATCCAGCTGTCCAGGTCCATGTGCAATGTCTAAATTAAATTCTACTGACGATGGTAAAGCTCCACCATCAAGTGACTTCTCATCTCCCGGCGTAGGCGATGATGATGTTACCGGATCTGGATCCGTCATGAACCGAGATGGAGATACCGGAACAAATTCTGCGGCATCTGGATTCAACCATGACGTCCTCTCTGCGTCCTGTAATTCAATATCAACAGACGTGTTCTTGTCGTCTTGTATTGATCCACAGAAGTTACTTCGCTGTTCTTCTTCTGCTTCACCTTCTTCCTTCACTACTCTATTAGGCACAGGTAATTCCTCTGGGAGCTTCAAAGTTTCTTTTTTCTCCGAATAGGAATAAGGACTTCCTACAGGATCCCTACTTGCCGATGTTTGTTCTCTAATATAATTTCTTCTTTCCCTGTTAATTTCATACTTATGTCTTTTCTCTTCTGTAACCGTTACTACCGTCTTCTCACTTGTCACCCCCTTGTAGCCTCCATTACTTCCGGAATATTCAGTTTTTCTGACAGTCTCTTGTGTTCTTCTCCAACCGCCATGTTTGTCCTTTTTAGCTCTTCCTAACAAACCACTGGAGTATTGGACATCTGTAGCTGCTCTTCCCCGGGACTCGTCCCCTGCCTGGACAGTCTTAGAAACCACGCACAACCGGTACAGATCCGCGAAACAACGTGGACGTTCTGCGAATATCAAACGCGATCTCTCTTGGGGATTCAGTCCTTCCAGAATTGCTTGTATTACTTCCTTCTCGGGCAACCCTAATCTTAATACCCGTGCAGCTTTCCGTACATCATGCACGAAGTCCCCCAACGCCTCTCCGTTGACCTGTAGGCGATAGAATGAATCTAACTGAAGCTGGGAACGTCGTCGATGGGGTATGAAAAAATCCAACAATTCCCCATGAAAAGCGTCGACACTGCCGCCCCGACGCAGAGTGTTGGTGACCAACCCTGCCAATGAACCCTGGCAATACGGGTATATAAGGGACAAGACCTCCCCATCGGACACACCCGGGAAATCTGCCAACTGTAGGACAAGATCCAAGAAGACCAGCAACCCATTCATCTATTCCATCTACCACCGAAAGATTCTGGAGAACTCCTGAAAGGGGGTGGGGTTATTTCTGAAAGCATACCGCCGCCAGAATTGCACAATTCGCAACACATAATCAACAAAACATAACTCCCACAAAACACCTAACACCCTACAAAAATAATGACAATAAAAACACAGGAATCAGAAAAAACTCGATTACTAAACTCTTCCTTCGAGCAGACTGCGGGCCCCCCTACCGTTGCGAGGACCCAGCCCACTTACCTGAACCGCTCTCTCAACAACACTACACATTAAGAAACGCGACACACACACCAACACACAACACGGCAAAATCACCGACCAACGACAAATTCTCAAAAATATTTGTAATGACTTCGGCTCCCATATCTCGGAGGAGACCGACTGCCGATCGGGCCATACCGCACAAATGAAACACCTCCCCTATTATGGGCAAGGTAATATGCAAACCATATCTCCACCTAAGCACAGATCTGCGATAATTCGCGTTTCCAAAGGAATGTCCCCCTTAAAATTTCACACCACGTGGCAACCTACCGTTCAACTATCCAACAGGCGGGCAAGTATATACACATATAATACACAAAACCTTAAACCTAACAAAACATTGTCACCTTTAGATATAGGGCCTTTTAGAGATTCTTCTAAGTTCTATTTGAACCCCAAAATGTCTCCTGAGTTTGCAAGCCCCGTCACACCCAAAGGACCCAAGGTTTGACCCTAATCTCAACTACGCTCTGCTACCAAATGTAACCCCTCTTTAACTTTGACTGGTAAAAAAGAAATTTTTTTTTTTGAAAAAGATTTTTTAAGTTTTTTTTTTTTATAAGAGGGGCCACAAAATAATTAAAACTAGACCAAAGCCTAGAGAAGCCAAAAATGCACTGGATCCAGTGAAATGGGATTTGCAATTAATACTCACAAAATTAACAATCAATAAAATCCTTTTTTATTATTCTATCTCCTTTAAAATTGTTAACTACAAAATCAATAAATATAACATTTAGATTCTATCTTTTCTTTAAAAATGTTAATTAAAAATAATTAGTTCTCTTTAAAAAATGTTTCTTGAATATCATTAATAAATATAAAATTTAGTTTCTATATTCTCGTTAAAAAATTAATTGAAAATTAATTGAGATAAAATCTATATACTCCTTAACAATGTTAATTAAAAATAATTAATTCTCTTTAAAAATATCAATTGAAAATTAATAGATATAGAATCTATATTCTCCTTTTAAAAAATGTCTTTTGAAATTAATAATTATAAATCCTTATTCTCCCTTTCAAAATGGTCATTAGAAATTAATAAATATATATATAAACCCTATGTTTTATATTTTCTTTTTAGCCCTATATCTAACCCCCCAAAAATACACACAAATGTACAATACATATAGAACCCCCAAGAATACACAAACGAATATACAATACATATACATGTTCCACAACACAGGACAATTATAACATATATCTCTTGCCACACCCTTTTCTACCCCCTGAGGTACATCATTAACAACTATCAATAAATATCCATATTAGGTTATAATTCTTAATATGTGCATAACACATTACAGGTGTATCTGATTATATATGCAACACCAGTAGCCCCCAGGACATACTCAATTCAAAAGTTGGCATAGTGCCTGATACTATAATAAAGTGCTGCCACATTGAGCACTTAGACTTGGAAAAATAAAATTTAGAATACAGTGAACACCCCAGTGATCATAATTAATTAAAAGAATTTAAATATTGATAAATTTGTTAAGTCTTGAAAATAGTAATGTGTCATAAATCTTATAACCTTTTTAAAAGTAATTTGGCCCAAAGGCCGACATGTTCCTAGGCAAGATAGTGCATAACTCAACCTGTCCCAACAGCATGTTTAACTCTGCATGAACATGCACCTATACAGGATTAAACTGGTGACCCGACTTAACTACCAAAGAAACTTCTATCCCTATATAATCCAAACTGAATTTAAAAATGAGAAATTAATACATAAAATGAAAACTAAATTGAACCAGAGAAATTACAAGTTGATTGAATGAATTAGTAGCACTAATGAAACCCTTATACTGGAAATAAGAAGGAAATTACACGTCTGAATGGTGAGCAGCCACAGATGCATGTCAGCCCCTGGGCTCACAGATTATACAAACAAAATTACAAAATTTACAAAAGATTCCCCCCCCAAGTCCACGCACTATTCTGTCCCGTTAACCGGGGACCCAATTAAAATGTTTAAACTTAAAGTCATTGTTGTAGAGTGACTCAATGTCCACTGGTTCTAGTGAGTTACATCACACTGTGTTAAAAATATAATATGGATTGATTTCACCTTATTTTTTCCATGGGTGTGAAATGGTGATCTCCTGTACTACATGATAGGGTGTTTGTGGTTAGTCTTCGTTATTCTCCTCCGGCAGATGAAGTTGAGAGAGAAAGTCTGGATGTTAAAGGTTCAGGTTGGAGCTGTTTCCCCGTCTTCAGCGGAGGACCCTGGTCATACAACATATTATCAGCGATAAGTTCACAAAACTAATTCCCCCAGAAATCTCGCACGCACCAAAACGCATATATAATATTAACACAGCTTTAGGGGTATTTCAAAATGATAATTGACACTCTTGGCAAGGTTATATGGCGACCTGGGCCTTATCTTGAAAACACTTAGTTTTGTTAAATTCCAAATTATAAACTTTACCCCTGTGGGTTAACATAATTCCATTACGGTTATATAATTATTCAGCTTGTTATACAATTAATAATTCTTACACATAGGCTATTTCACCACGTGGTGGGAGTTTACTTGATTACAAATTTCGTCTGTATTTATTAAACAAATACTTTTTGCATTTACATTCTTCTCAATTCTGGTGCCTTAGTTAAGACTTCTGAAATTAATATAGTATTACTATATTACTAAAAAAATTACGTTTAAATTACGCATTGCACAACTCACCACGTGGTGGCGTAAAAGGTTATCTGAATTCATTCATATGTGTTCTTATTAAACAATTTTTTCTTTCGTATACTTTAAATAGATTTATATAATCATATTGCCATAACTTACCGCAGATCTGTAGTAGTTTAGCCTGCAATAGATGAAGAAGATGGTAAACTAAAAACTCCTTTCTGTCCGGAGGAAGAAATGCCACGAGGCGATCGTTTTGAATACCAGCGAGAGACAGCCTGTTAGAAAGCAAACTTGCTTTTGTTTGCTCGTCATCAGTATCCTGCATTAGAGTGCAGCACTAACCGGGCACACTTAAATGGTATTACAGAATAGTTTGCGGGTATCTGTTAAACACAGTACGGCATTTTTCGTCAGCTTCGGCGCTAACTGCCGAACACGCGCCGAATCTATTTTAGACTCGCCACACCCCCACCCCAAAAGGGCAACATAGATGCCCCACACTTAGACAGAGGAGCAGAACAAAAAAACTCCTCACAACTGCTACCATCCCCATGCGACCCTCTCCGCCATGCCAACTCCACGGTACCGACCCAACACGTCACCCTCTCTGGTGACCACCACCTACTTCTACTGGTCCCACTCACATACTCGTCCGAAGACCTAACAAGGTATCACACACCTTGGTATGTGAGTGACCGTACCACTCCTCTCGTCCCCCTCTCGGACCGACCAGCCACATGTACCAACAAGGCATCTCCATCCTTGCCATATGGCTGGCCCACATCCCTACACTAGGGCGGACGGCCCCACTTAGCCGGACAGAGAAAACCGCATAGAGGGCACGCGAACATTATCCCTTCTCTTACTCTTTAAATACTGCGTAACTAGCAAGGGGGGGGTTTACTTCAGCACAGCATCGTCTAACAACCCACACTTAATCCAAAAATAACCTACCAGGGAATTCAACCGGAGAATGCGGCATGGCCCCGACCCTACAATAATCAACAACAACTACAACAAAGAACAATGAAAACTACACCAACCTAGTCACAACGCTTCCAACTAACTTCTTTTCAATTATTTTTCTTTTTTCCTTTTCTAATTTTTTTTTCCTTTCTAATTTTTATTTGTTTTTTATTTTACTTTGTTTTCTAAAGGGAGGGGTAGGAAAATTGGGAAGATGAAACGGGCAAGGATCATTGAAAGGTCAATAGCTAGGACTAAGGTAAAGGACATGGTTCCCTCCGAGAATAAGCATGGGTGGAGAAAACCAAGGCTCGCGGAGGCAAGGGCGCAGTACTGAAGTATACGTACACCACCCGGATTGTGGGGAACATCTACCCTCTACCCGTTAACCGCTTCTTCTCACCTTTTTATGACGAACTTTAGGTACTCGTTCCTTTTGGACACCTCGCTCCGAGAAACTATCTCGTGTTGAGCTGTACTGATTTGTTTCTTCTGAATTAGAATCAAGGTAACTTACCTGACTACTTTTACCCCGATTTGGATTATCCTCAACCTCTAACTCCTCTGCTTCTACTTTCTTCTCTTCTACAATTTCCCCTGGTTCTCTTTCTTCCACCTCTTCCTTTTTCTCCTCTACATAATCCAAATCACCATCACGACACTGCACATCTTCATCCTCTAGTTGCTCACCTGGTCCGCATGAAACTTCTTTCCATTCCTCGGAATCCTCAACACTACTTACAGAAAGCGTCTGCACATCTTCACACACTACATCATTCTCCCTCACACACTCCACAACGCTGCCACCCAGTTTCTCCTCAACTTCTACCTCATCTACTTCTACCACACTTGCAGCATGGACATCCCCTTGTCCATCCGCACCCTCAGAAACACTTGCAGCCTCCCTAACACTTACACTTATACTCCCCTGCGCAGCATGTGCAGACCGCTCTTCTGCCTCTTCCTTCGATTCCTCTTCTTCACCACTCTCAGCAACTACAACTTCCTCCACATTTCCCAACCTGGAATCCAGCTGTCCAGGTCCATGTGCAATGTCTAAATTAAATTCTACTGACGATGGTAAAGCTCCACCATCAAGTGACTTCTCATCTCCCGGCGTAGGCGATGATGATGTTACCGTATCTGGATCCGTCATGAACCGAGATGGAGATACCGGAACAAATTCTGCGGCATCTGGATTCAACCATGACGTCCTCTCTGCGTCCTGTAATTCAATATCAACAGACGTGTTCTTGTCGTCTTGTATTGATCCACAGAAGTTACTTCGCTGTTCTTCTTCTGCTTCACCTTCTTCCTTCACTACTCTATTAGGCACAGGTAATTCCTCTGGAAGCTTCAAAGTTTCTTTTTTCTCCGAATAGGAATAAGGACTTCCTACAGGATCCCTACTTGCCGATGTTTGTTCTCTAATATAATTTCTTCTTTCCCTGTTAATTTCATACTTATGTCTTTTCTCTTCTGTAACCGTTACTACCGTCTTCTCACTTGTCACCCCCTTGTAGCCTCCATTACTTCCGGAATATTCAGTTTTTCTGACAGTCTCTTGTGTTCTTCTCCAACCGCCATGTTTGTCCTTTTTAGCTCTTCCTAACAAACCACTGGAGTATTGGACATCTGTAGCTGCTCTTCCCCGGGACTCGTCCCCTGCCTGGACACTCTTAGAAACCACGCACAACCGGTACAGATCCGCGAAACAACGTGGACGTTCTGCGAATATCAAACGCGATCTCTCTTGGGGATTCAGTCCTTCCAGAATTGCTTGTATTACTTCCTTCTCGGGCAACCCTAATCTTAATACCCGTGCAGCTTTCCGTACATCATGCACGAAGTCCCCCAACGCCTCTCCGTTGGCCTGTAGGCGATAGAATGAATCTAACTTAAGCTGGGAACGTCGTCGATGGGGTATGAAGAAATCCAACAATTCCCCATGAATAGCGTCGACACTGCCGCCCCGACGCAGAGTGTTGGTGACCAACACTGCCAATGAACCCTGGCAATACGGGTATATAAGGGACAAGACCTCCCCATCGGACACACCCGGGAAATCTGCCAACTGTAGGACAAGATCCAAGAAGACCAGCAACCCATTCATCTATTCCATCTACCACCGAAAGATTCTGGAGAACTCCTGAAAGGGGGTGGGGTTATTTCTGAAAGCATACCGCCGCCAGAATTGCACAATTCGCAACACATAATCAACAAAACATAACTCCCACAAAACACCTAACACCCTACAAAAATAATGACAATAAAAACACAGGAATCAGAAAAAACTCGATTACTAAACTCTTCCTTCGAGCAGACTGCGGGTCCCCCTACCGTTGCGAGGACCCAGCCCACTTACCTGAACCGCTCTCTCAACAACACTACACATTAAGGAACGCGACACACACACCAACACACAACACGGCAAAATCACCGACCAACGACAAATTCTCAAAAATATTTGTAATGACTTCGGCTCCCATATCTCGGAGGAGACCGACTGCCGATCGGGCCATACCGCACAAATGAAACACCTCCCCTATTATGGGCAAGGTAATATGCAAACCATATCTCCACCTAGGCACAGATCTGCGATAATTCGCGTTTCCAAAGGAATGTCCCCCTTTAAAATTTCACACCACGTGGCAACCTACCGTTCAACTATCCAACAGGCGGGCAAGTATATACACATATAATACACAAAACCTTAAACCTAACAAAACATTGTCACCTTTAGATATAGGGCCTTTTAGAGATTCTTCTAAGTTCTATTTGAACCCCAAAATGTCTCCTGAGTTTGCAAGCCCCGTCACACCCAAAGGACCCAAGGTTTGACCCTAATCTCAACTACGCTCTGCTACCAAATGTAACCCCTTTTTAACTTTGACTGGTAATAAAGAAATTTTTTTTTTTGAAAAAGATTTTTTAAGTTTTTTTTTTTATAAGAGGGGCCACAAAATAATTAAAACTAGACCAAAGCCTAGAGAAGCCAAAAATGCACTGGATCCAGTGAAATGGGACTTGCAATTAAAACTCACAAAATTAACAATCAATAAAATCCTTTTTTATTATTCTGTCTCCTTTAAAATTTTTAACTACAAAATCAATAAATATAACATTTAGATTCTATCTTTTCTTTAAAAATGTTAATTAAAAATAATTAGTTCTCTTTAAAAAATGTTTCTTGAATATCATTAATAAATATAAAATTTATTTTCTATATTCTGGTTAAAAAATTAACTGAAAATTAATTAAGATAAAATCTATATACTCCTTAACAATGTTAATTAAAAATAATTAATTCTCTTTAAAAATATCAATTGAAAATTAATAGATATAGAATCTATATTCTCCTTTTAAAAAATGTCTTTTGAAATTAATAATTATAAATCCTTATTCTCCCTTTCAAAATGGTCATTAGAAATTAATAAATATATATATAAACCCTATGTTTTATATTTTCTTTTTAGCCCTATATCTAACCCCCCAAAAATACACACAAATGTACAATACATATAGAACCCCCAAGAATACACAAACGAATATACAATACATATACATGTTCCACAACACAGGACAATTATAACATATATCTCTTCCCACACCCTTTTCTACCCCCTGAGGTACATCATTAACAACTATCAATAAATATCCATATTAGGTTATAATTCTTAATATGTGCATAACACATTACAGGTGTATCTGATTATATATGCAACACCAGTAGCCCCCAGGACATACTCAATTCAAAAGTTGGCATAGTGCCTGATACTATAATAAAGTGCTGCCACATTGAGCACTTAGACTTGGAGAAATAAAATTTAGAATACAGTGAACACCCCAGTGATCATAATTAATTAAAAGAATTTAAAAATTGATAAATTTGTTAAGTCTTGAAAATAGTAATGTGTCATAAATCTTATAACATTTTTAAAAGTAATTTGGCCCAAAGGCCGACATGTTCCTAGGCAAGATAGTGCATAACTCAACCTGTCCCAACAGCATGTTTAACTCTGCATGAACATGCACCTATACAGGATTAAACTGGTGACCCGACTTAACTACCAAAGAAACTTCTATCCCTATATAATCCAAACTGAATTTAAAAATGAGAAATTAATACATAAAATGAAAACTAAATTGAACCACAGAAATTACAAGTTGATTGAATGAATTAGTAGCACTAATGAAACCCTTATACTGGAAATAAGAAGGAAATTACACGTCTGAATGGTGAGCAGCCACAGATGCATGTCAGCCCCTGGGCTCACAGATTATACAAACAAAATTACAAAATTTACAAAAGATTCCCCCCCAAGTCCATGCACTATTCTGTCCCGTTAACCGGGGACCCAATTAAAATGTTTAAACTTAAAGTCATTGTTGTAGAGTGACTCAATGTCCACTGGTTCTAGTGAGTTACATCACACTGTGTTAAAAATATAATATGGAATGATTTCACCTTATTTTTTCCATGGGTGTGAAGTGGTGATCTCCTGGCCTACATGATAGGGTGTTTGTGGTTAGTCTTCGCTATTCTCCTCCGGCAGATGAAGGTGAGAGAGAAAGTCTGGATGTTAAAGGTTCAGGTTGGAGCTGTTTCCCCGTCTTCAGCGGAGGACCCTGGTCATACAACATATTATCAGCGATAAGTTCACAAAATTAATTCCCCCAGAAATCTCGCACGCACCAAAACCCATATATAATATTAACACAGCTTTAGGGCTATTTCAAAATGATAATTGACACACTTGGCAAGGTTATATGGCCACCTGGGCCTTATCTTGAAAATACTTAGTTTTGTTAAATTCCAAATTATAAACTTTACCCCTGTGGGTTAACATAATTCCATTACGGTTATATAATTATTCAGCTTGTTATACAATTAATAATTCTTACACATAGGCTATTTCACCACGTGGTGGGAGTTTACTTGATTACAAATTTCGTCTGTATTTATTAAACAAATACTTTTTGCATTTACATTCTTCTCAATTCTGGTGCCTTAGTTAAGACTTCTGAAATTAATATAGTATTACTATATTACTAAAAAAATTACGTTTAAATTACGCATTGCACAACTCACCACGTGGTGGCGTAAAAGGTTATCTGAATTCATTCATATGTGGTCTTATTAAACAATTTTTTCTTTCGTATACTTTAAATACATGTATATAATCATATTGCCATAACTTACCGCAGATCTGTAGTAGTTTAGCCTGCCATAGATGAAGAAGATGGTAAACTAAAAACTCCTTTCTGTCCGGAGGAAGAAATGCCACGAGGCGATCGTTTTGAATACCAGCGAGAGACAGCCTGTTAGAAAGCAAACTTGCTTTTGTTTGCTCGTCATCAGTATCCTGCATTAGAGTGCAGCACTAACCGGGCACACTTAAATGGTATTACAGAATAGTTTGCGGGTATCTGTTAAACACAGTACGGCATTTTTCGTCAGCTTCGGCGCTAACTGCCGAACACGCGCCGAATCTATTTTAGACTCGCCACACCCCCACCCCAAAAGGGCAACATAGATGCCCCACACTTAGACAGAGGAGCAGAACAAAAAAACTCCTCACAACTGCTACCATCCCCATGCGACCCTCTCCGCCATGCCAACTCCACGGGACCGACCCAACACGTCACCCTCTCTGGTGACCACCACCTACTTCTACTGGTCCCACTCACATACTCGTCCGAAGACCTAACAAGGTATCACACACCTTGGTATGTGAGTGACCGTACCACTCCTCTCGTCCCCCTCTCGGACCGACCAGCCACATGTACCAACAAGGCATCTCCATCCTTGCCATATGGCTGGCCCACATCCCTACACTAGGGCGGACGGCCCCACTTAGCCGGACAGAGAAAACCGCATAGAGGGCACGCGAACATTATCCCTTCTCTTACTCTTTAAATACTGCGTAACTAGCAAGGGGGGGGGTTTACTTCAGCACAGCATCGTCTAACAACCCACACTTAATCCAAAAATAACCTACCAGGGAATTCAACCGGAGAATGCGGCATGGCCCCGACCCTACAATAATCAACAACAACTACAACAAAGAACAATGAAAACTACACCAACCTAGTCACAACTCTTCCAACTAACTTCTTTTCAATTATTTTTCTTTTTTCCTTTTCTAATTTTTTTTTCCTTTCTAATTTTTATTTGTTTTTTATTTTACTTTGTTTTCTAAGCGGAGGGGTAGGAAAATTGGGAAGATGAAACGGGCAAGGATCATTGAAAGGTCAATAGCTAGGACTAAGGTAAAGGACATGGTTCCCTCCGAGAATAAGCATTGGTGGAGAAAACCAAGGCTCGCGGAGGCAGGGGCGCAGTACTGAAGTATACGTACACCACCCGGATTGTGGGGAACATCTACCCTCTACCCGTTAACCGCTTCTTCTCACCTTTTTATGACGAACTTTAGGTACTCGTTCCTTTTGGACACCTCGCTCCGAGAAACTATCTCGTGTTGAGCTGTACTGATTTGTTTCTTCTGAATTAGAATCAAGGTAACTTACCTGACTACTTTTACCCCGATTTGGATTATCCTCAACCTCTAACTCCTCTGCTTCTACTTTCTTCTCTTCTACAATTTCCCCTGGTTCTCTTTCTTCCACCTCTTCCTTTTTCTCCTCTACATAATCCAAATCACCATCACGACACTGCACATCTTCATCCTCTAGTTGCTCACCTGGTCCGCATGAAACTTCTTTCCATTCCTCGGAATCCTCAACACTACTTACAGAAAGCGTCTGCACATCTTCACACACTACATCATTCTCCCTCACACACTCCACAACGCTGCCACCCAGTTTCTCCTCAACTTCTACCTCATCTACTTCTACCACACTTGCAGCATGGACATCCCCTTGTCCATCCGCACCCTCAGAAACACTTGCAGCCTCCCTAACACTTACACTTATACTCCCCTGCGCAGCATGTGCAGACCGCTCTTCTGCCTCTTCCTTCGATTCCTCTTCTTCACCACTCTCAGCAACTACAACTTCCTCCACATTTCCCAACCTGGAATCCAGCTGTCCAGGTCCATGTGCAATGTCTAAATTAAATTCTACTGACGATGGTAAAGCTCCACCATCAAGTGACTTCTCATCTCCCGGCGTAGGCGATGATGATGTTACCGTATCTGGATCCGTCATGAACCGAGATGGAGATACCGGAACAAATTCTGCGGCATCTGGATTCAACCATGACGTCCTCTCTGCGTCCTGTAATTCAATATCAACAGACGTGTTCTTGTCGTCTTGTATTGATCCACAGAAGTTACTTCGCTGTTCTTCTTCTGCTTCACCTTCTTCCTTCACTACTCTATTAGGCACAGGTAATTCCTCTGGAAGCTTCAAAGTTTCTTTTTTCTCCGAATAGGAATAAGGACTTCCTACAGGATCCCTACTTGCCGATGTTTGTTCTCTAATATAATTTCTTCTTTCCCTGTTAATTTCATACTTATGTCTTTTCTCTTCTGTAACCGTTACTACCGTCTTCTCACTTGTCACCCCCTTGTAGCCTCCATTACTTCCGGAATATTCAGTTTTTCTGACAGTCTCTTGTGTTCTTCTCCAACCGCCATGTTTGTCCTTTTTAGCTCTTCCTAACAAACCACTGGAGTATTGGACATCTGTAGCTGCTCTTCCCCGGGACTCGTCCCCTGCCTGGACAGTCTTAGAAACCACGCACAACCGGTACAGATCCGCGAAACAACGTGGACGTTCTGCGAATATCAAACGCGATCTCTCTTGGGGATTCAGTCCTTCCAGAATTGCTTGTATTACTTCCTTCTCGGGCAACCCTAATCTTAATACCCGTGCAGCTTTCCGTACATCATGCACGAAGTCCCCCAACGCCTCTCCGTTGGCCTGTAGGCGATAGAATGAATCTAACTTAAGCTGGGAACGTCGTCGATGGGGTATGAAGAAATCCAACAATTCCCCATGAAAAGCGTCGACACTGCCGCCCCGACGCAGAGTGTTGGTGACCAACACTGCCAATGAACCCTGGCAATACGGGTATATAAGGGACAAGACCTCCCCATCGGACACACCCGGGAAATCTGCCAACTGTAGGACAAGATCCAAGAAGACCAGCAACCCATTCATCTATTCCATCTACCACCGAAAGATTCTGGAGAACTCCTGAAAGGGGGTGGGGTTATTTCTGAAAGCATACCGCCGCCAGAATTGCACAATTCGCAACACATAATCAACAAAACATAACTCCCACAAAACACCTAACACCCTACAAAAATAATGACAATAAAAACACAGGAATCAGAAAAAACTCGAGTACTAAACTCTTCCTTCGAGCAGACTGCGGGTCCCCCTACCGTTGCGAGGACCCAGCCCACTTACCTGAACCGCTCTCTCAACAACACTACACATTAAGGAACGCGACACACACACCAACACACAACACGGCAAAATCACCGACCAACGACAAATTCTCAAAAATATTTGTAATGACTTCGGCTCCCATATCTCGGAGGAGACCGACTGCCGATCGGGCCATACCGCACAAATGAAACACCTCCCCTATTATGGGCAAGGTAATATGCAAACCATATCTCCACCTAGGCACAGATCTGCGATAATTCGCGTTTCCAAAGGAATGTCCCCCTTTAAAATTTCACACCACGTGGCAACCTACCGTTCAACTATCCAACAGGCGGGCAAGTATATACACATATAATACACAAAACCTTAAACCTAACAAAACATTGTCACCTTTAGATATAGGGCCTTTTAGAGATTCTTCTAAGTTCTATTTGAACCCCAAAATGTCTCCTGAGTTTGCAAGCCCCGTCACACCCAAAGGACCCAAGGTTTGACCCTAATCTCAACTACGCTCTGCTACCAAATGTAACCCCTCTTTAACTTTGACTGGTAATAAAGAAATTTTTTTTTTTGAAAAAGATTTTTTAAGTTTTTTTTTTTATAAGAGGGGCCACAAAATAATTAAAACTAGACCAAAGCCTAGAGAAGCCAAAAATGCACTGGATCCAGTGAAATGGGACTTGCAATTAAAACTCACAAAATTAACAATCAATAAAATCCTTTTTTATTATTCTGTCTCCTTTAAAATTTTTAACTACAAAATCAATAAATATAACATTTAGATTCTATCTTTTCTTTAAAAATGTTAATTAAAAATAATTAGTTCTCTTTAAAAAATGTTTCTTGAATATCATTAATAAATATAAAATTTATTTTCTATATTCTCGTTAAAAAATTAACTGAAAATTAATTAAGATAAAATCTATATACTCCTTAACAATGTTAATTAAAAATAATTAATTCTCTTTAAAAATATCAATTGAAAATTAATAGATATAGAATCTATATTCTCCTTTTAAAAAATGTCTTTTGAAATTAATAATTATAAATCCTTATTCTCCCTTTCAAAATGGTCATTAGAAATTAATAAATATATATATAAACCCTATGTTTTATATTTTCTTTTTAGCCCTATATCTAACCCCCCAAAAATACACACAAATGTACAATACATATAGAACCCCCAAGAATACACAAACGAATATACAATACATATACATGTTCCACAACACAGGACAATTATAACATATATCTCTTGCCACACCCTTTTCTACCCCCTGAGGTACATCATTAACAACTATCAATAAATATCCATATTAGGTTATAATTCTTAATATGTGCATAACACATTACAGGTGTATCTGATTATATATGCAACACCAGTAGCCCCCAGGACATACTCAATTCAAAAGTTGGCATAGTGCCTGATACTATAATAAAGTGCTGCCACATTGAGCACTTAGACTTGGAGAAATAAAATTTAGAATACAGTGAACACCCCAGTGATCATAATTAATTAAAAGAATTTAAATATTGATAAATTTGTTAAGTCTTGAAAATAGTAATGTGTCATAAATCTTATAACCTTTTTAAAAGTAATTTGGCCCAAAGGCCGACATGTTCCTAGGCAAGATAGTGCATAACTCAACCTGTCCCAACAGCATGTTTAACTCTGCATGAACATGCACCTATACAGGATTAAACTGGTGACCCGACTTAACTACCAAAGAAACTTCTATCCCTATATAATCCAAACTGAATTTAAAAATGAGAAATTAATACATAAAATGAAAACTAAATTGAACCAGAGAAATTACAAGTTGATTGAATGAATTAGTAGCACTAATGAAACCCTTATACTGGAAATAAGAAGGAAATTACACGTCTGAATGGTGAGCAGCCACAGATGCATGTCAGCCCCTGGGCTCACAGATTATACAAACAAAATTACAAAATTTACAAAAGATTCCCCCCCAAGTCCACGCACTATTCTGTCCCGTTAACCGGGGACCCAATTAAAATGTTTAAACTTAAAGTCATTGTTGTAGAGTGACTCAATGTCCACTGGTTCTAGTGAGTTACATCACACTGTGTTAAAAATATAATATGGATTGATTTCACCTTATTTTTTCCATGGGTGTGAAGTGGTGATCTCCTGGCCTACATGATAGGGTGTTTGTGGTTAGTCTTCGCTATTCTCCTCCGGCAGATGAAGTTGAGAGAGAAAGTCTGGATGTTAAAGGTTCAGGTTGGAGCTGTTTCCCCGTCTTCAGCGGAGGACCCTGGTCATACAACATATTATCAGCGATAAGTTCACAAAACTAATTCCCCCAGAAATCTCGCACGCACCAAAACCCATATATAATATTAACACAGCTTTAGGGCTATTTCAAAATGATAATTGACACACTTGGCAAGGTTATATGGCCACCTGGGCCTTATCTTGAAAACACTTAGTTTTGTTAAATTCCAAATTATAAACTTTACCCCTGTGGGTTAACATAATTCCATTACGGTTATATAATTATTCAGCTTGTTATACAATTAATAATTCTTACACATAGGCTATTTCACCACGTGGTGGGAGTTTACTTGATTACAAATTTCGTCTGTATTTATTAAACAAATACTTTTTGCATTTACATTCTTCTCAATTCTGGTGCCTTAGTTAAGACTTCTGAAATTAATATAGTATTACTATATTACTAAAAAAATTACGTTTAAATTACGCATTGCACAACTCACCACGTGGTGGCGTAAAAGGTTATCTGAATTCATTCATATGTGGTCTTATTAAACAATTTTTCCTTTCGTATACTTTAAATAGATGTATATAATCATATTGCCATAACTTACCGCAGATCTGTAGTAGTTTAGCCTGCCATAGATGAAGAAGATGGTAAACTAAAAACTCCTTTCTGTCCGGAGGAAGAAATGCCACGAGGCGATCGTTTTGAATACCAGCGAGAGACAGCCTGTTAGAAAGCAAACTTGCTTTTGTTTGCTCGCCATCAGTATCCTGCACTAGAGTGCAGCACTAACCGGGCACACTTAAATGGTATTACAGAATAGTTTGCGGGTATCTGTTAAACACAGTACGGCATTTTTCGTCAGCTTCGGCGCTAACTGCCGAACACGCGCCGAATCTATTTTAGACTCGGCACACCCCCACCCCAAAAGGGCAACATAGATGCCACACACTTAGACAGAGGAGCAGAACAAAAAAACTCCTCACAACTGCTACCATCCCCATGCGACCCTCTCCGCCATGCCAACCCCACGGGACCGCCCTAACACGTCACCCTCTCTGGTGACCACCACCTAATTCTACTGGTCCCACTCACATACTCGTCCGAAGACCTAACAAGGTATCACACACCTTGGTATGTGAGTGACCGTACCACTCCTCTCGTCCCCCTCTCGGACCGACCAGCCACATGTACCAACAAGGCATCTCCATCCTTGCCATATGGCTGGCCCACATCCCTACACTAGGGCGGACGGCCCCACTTAGCCGGACAGAGAAAACCGCATAGAGGGCACGCGAAAATTATCCCTTCTCTTACTCTTTAAATACTGCGTAACTAGCAATGGGGGGGTATACTTCAGCACAGCATCGTCTAACAACCCACACTTAATCCAAAAATAACCTACCAGGGAAATCAACCGGAGAATGCGGCATGGCCCCGACCCTACAATAATCAACAACAAACTACAACAAAGAACAATGAAAACTACACCAACCTAGTCACAACTCTTCCAACTAACTTCTTTTCTTTTATTTTTCTTTTTTCCTTTTCTAATTTTTTTTTTTCCTTTCTAATTTTTATTTGTTTTTTATTTTACCTTGTTTTCTAAGGGGAGGGGTAGGAAAATTGGGAAGATGAAACGGGCAAGGATCATTGAAAGGTCAATAGCTAGGACTAAGGTAAAGGACATGGTTCCCTCCGAGAATAAGCATGGGTGGAGAAAACCAAGGCTCGCGGAGGCAGGGGCGCAGCCCTGAAGTAGACGTACACCACCCGGATTGTGGGGAACATCTACCCTCTACCCGTTAACCGCTTCTTCTCACCATTTTATGACGAACTTTAGGTACTCGTTCCTTTTGGACACCTCGCTCCGAGAAACTATCTCGTGTTGAGCTGTACTGATTTGTTTCTTCTGAATTAGAATCAAGGTAACTTACCTGACTACTTTTACCCCGATTTGGATTATCCTCAACCTCTAACTCCTCTGCTTCTACTTTCTTCTCTTCTACAATTTCCCTGGTTCTCTTTCTTCCACCTCTTCCTTTTTCTCCTCTACATAATCCAAATCACCATCACGACACTGCACATCTTCATCCTCTAGTTGCTCACCTGGTCCGCATGAAACTTCTTTCCATTCCTCGGAATCCTCAACACTACTTACAGAAAGCGTCTGCACATCTTCACACACTACATCATTCTCCCTCACACACTCCACAACGCTGCCACCCAGTTTCTCCTCAACTTCTACCTCATCTACTTCTACCACACTTGCAGCATGGACATCCCCTTGTCCATCCGCACCCTCAGAAACACTTGCAGCCTCCCTAACACTTACACTTATACTCCCCTGCGCAGCATGTGCAGACCGCTCTTCTGCCTCTTCCTTCGATTCCTCTTCTTCACCACTCTCAGCAACTACAACTTCCTCCACATTTCCCAACCTGGAATCCAGCTGTCCAGGTCCATGTGCAATGTCTAAATTAAATTCTACTGACGATGGTAAAGCTCCACCATCAAGTGACTTCTCATCTCCCGGCGTAGGCGATGATGATGTTACCGGATCTGGATCCGTCATGAACCGAGATGGAGATACCGGAACAAATTCTGCGGCATCTGGATTCAACCATGACGTCCTCTCTGCGTCCTGTAATTCAATATCAACAGACGTGTTCTTGTCGTCTTGTATTGATCCACAGAAGTTACTTCGCTGTTCTTCTTCTGCTTCACCTTCTTCCTTCACTACTCTATTAGGCACAGGTAATTCCTCTGGAAGCTTCAAAGTTTCTTTTTTCTCCGAATAGGAATAAGGACTTCCTACAGGATCCCTACTTGCCGATGTTTGTTCTCTAATATAATTTCTTCTTTCCCTGTTAATTTCATACTTATGTCTTTTCTCTTCTGTAACCGTTACTACCGTCTTCTCACTTGTCACCCCCTTGTAGCCTCCATTACTTCCGGAATATTCAGTTTTTCTGACAGTCTCTTGTGTTCTTCTCCAACCGCCATGTTTGTCCTTTTTAGCTCTTCCTAACAAACCACTGGAGTATTGGACATCTGTAGCTGCTCTTCCCCGGGACTCGTCCCCTGCCTGGACAGTCTTAGAAAACACGCACAACCGGTACAGATCCGCGAAACAACGTGGACGTTCTGCGAATATCAAACGCGATCTCTCTTGGGGATTCAGTCCTTCCAGAATTGCTTGTATTACTTCCTTCTCGGGCAACCCTAATCTTAATACCCGGGCAGCTTTCCGTACATCATGCACGAAGTCCCCCAACGCCTCTCCGTTGACCTGTAGGCGATAGAATGAATCTAACTTAAGCTGGGAACGTCGTCGATGGGGTATGAAGAAATCCAACAATTCCCCATGAAAAGCGTCGACACTGCCGCCCCGACGCAGAGTGTTGGTGACCAACCCTGCCAATGAACCCTGGCAATACGGGTATATAAGGGACAAGACCTCCCCATCGGACACACCCGGGAAATCTGCCAACTGTAGGACAAGATCCAAGAAGACCAGCAACCCATCCTCATCTATTCCATCTGCCACCGAAAGATTCTGGAGAACTCCTGAAAGGGGGTGGGGTTATTTCTGAAAGCATACCGCCGCCAGAATTGCACAATTCGCAACACATAATCAACAAAACATAACTCCCACAAAACGCCTAACACCCTACAAAAATAATGACAATAAAAACACAGGAATCAGAAAAAACTCGAGTACTAAACTCTTCCTTCGAGCAGACTGCGGGTCCCCCTACCGTTGCGAGGACCCAGCCCACTTACCTGAACCGCTCTCTCAACAACACTACACATTAAGGAACGCGACACACACACCAACACACAACACGGCAAAATCACCGACCAACGACAAATTCTCAAAAATATTTGTAATGACTTCGGCTCCCATATCTCGGAGGAGACCGACTGCCGATCGGGCCATACCGCACAAATGAAACACCTCCCCTATTATGGGCAAGGTAATATGCAAACCATATCTCCACCTAGGCACAGATCTGCGATAATTCGCGTTTCCAAAGGAATGTCCCCCTTTAAAATTTCACACCACGTGGCAACCTACCGTTCAACTATCCAACAGGCGGGCAAGTATATACACATATAATACACAAAACCTTAAACCTAACAAAACATTGTCACCTTTAGATATAGGGCCTTTTAGAGATTCTTCTAAGTTCTCTTTGAACCCCAAAATGTCTCCTGAGTTTGCAAGCCCCGTCACACCCAAAGGACCCAAGGTTGACCCTAATCTCAACCACGCTCTGCTACCAAATGTAACCCCTCTTTAACTTTGACTGGTAAAAAAAAATTTTTTTTTTTTTTAAAAGATTTTTTAAGTTTTTTTTTTTTTAAGAGGGGCCACAAAATAATTAAACCTAGACCAAAGCCTAGAGAAGCCAAAAATGCGCTGGCTCCAGTGAAGTGGGAATTGCAATTAAAACTCACAAAATTAACAATCAATAAAATCCTTTTTTATTATTCTATCTCCTTTAAAATTGTTAACTACAAAATCAATAAATATAACATTTAGATTCTATCTTTTCTTTAAAAATGTTAATTAAAAATAATTAGTTCTCTTTAAAAAATGTTACTTGAATATCATTAATAAATATAAAATTTATATACTACATTCTCGTTAAAAAATTAATTGAAAATTAATTGAGATAAAATCTATATACTCCTTAACAATGTTAATTAAAAATAATTAATTCTCTTTAAAAATATCAATTGAAAATTAATAGATATAGAATCTATATTCTCCTTTTAAAAAATGTCTTTTGAAATTAATAATTATAAATCCTTATTCTCCCTTTCAAAATGGTCATTAGAAATTAATAAATATATATATAAACCCTATGTTTTATATTTTCTTTTTAGCCCTATATCTAACCCCCCAAAAATACACACAAATGTACAATACATATAGAACCCCCAAGAATACACAAACGAATATACAATACATATACATGTTCCACAACACAGGACAATTATAACATATATCTCTTGCCACACCCTTTTCTACCCCCTGAGGTACATCATTAACAACTATCAATAAATATCCATATTAGGTTATAATTCTTAATATGTGCATAACACATTACAGGTGTATCTGATTATATATGCAACACCAGTAGCCCCCAGGACATACTCAATTCAAAAGTTGGCATAGTACCTGATACTATAATAAAGTGCTGCCACATTGCGCACTTAGACTTGGAGAAATAAAATTTAGAATACAGTGAACACCCCAGTGATCATAATTAATTAAAAGAATTTAAATATTGATAAATTTGTTAAGTCTTGAAAATAGTAATGTGTCATAAATATTATAACCTTTTTAAAAGTAATTTGGCCCAAAGGCCGACATGTTCCTAGGCAAGATAGTGCATAACTCAACCTGTCCCAACAGCATGTTTAACTCTGCATGAACATGCACCTATACAGGATTAAACTGGTGACCCGACTTAACTACCAAAGAAACTTCTATCCCTATATAATCCAAACTGAATTTAAAAATGAGAAATTAATACATAAAATGAAAACTAAATTGAACCAGAGAAATTACAAGTTGATTGAATGAATTAGTAGCACTAATGAAACCCTTATACTGGAAATAAGAAGGAAATTACACGTCTGAATGGTGAGCAGCCACAGATGCATGTCAGCCGCTGGGCTCACAGATTATACAAACAAAATTACAAAATTTACAAAAGATTCCCCCCCAAGTCCACGCACTATTCTGTCCCGTTAACCGGGGACCCAATTAAAATGTTTAAACTTAAAGTCATTGTTGTAGAGTGACTCAATGTCCACTGGTTCTAGTGAGTTACATCACACTGTGTTAAAAATATAATATGGATTGATTTCACCTTATTTTTTCCATGGGTGTGAAGTGGTGATCTCCTGGCCTACATGATAGGGTGTTTGTGGTTAGTCTTCGCTATTCTCCTCCGGCAGATGAAGTTGAGAGAGAAAGTCTGGATGTTAAAGGTTCAGGTTGGAGCTGTTTCCCCGTCTTCAGCGGAGGACCCTGGTCATACAACATATTATCAGCGATAAGTTCACAAAACTAATTCCCCCAGAAATCTCGCACGCACCAAAACCCATATATAATATTAACACAGCTTTAGGGCTATTTCAAAATGATAATTGACACACTTGGCAAGGTTATATGGCCACCTGTGCCTTATCTTGAAAACACTTAGTTTTGTTAAATTCCAAATTATAAACTTTACCCCTGTGGGTTAACATAATTCCATTACGGTTATATAATTATTCAGCTTGTTATACAATTAATAATTCTTACACATAGGCTATTTCACCACGTGGTGGGAGTTTACTTGATTACAAATTTCGTCTGTATTTATTAAACAAATACTTTTTGCATTTACATTCTTCTCAATTCTGGTGCCTTAGTTAAGACTTCTGAAATTAATATAGTATTACTATATTACTAAAAAAATTACGTTTAAATTACGTATTGCAAAACTCACCACGTGGTGGCGTAAAAGGTTATCTGAATTCATTCATATGTGGTCTTATTAAACAATTTTTTTTTTCGTATACTTTTAATAGATGTATATAATCATATTGCCATAACTTACCGCAGATCTGTAGTAGTTTAGCCTGCCATAGATGAAGAAGATGGTAAACTAAAAACTCCTTTCTGTCCGGAGGAAGAAATGCCACGAGGCGATCGTTTTGAATACCAGCGAGAGACAGCCTGTTAGAAAGCAAACTTGCTTTTGTTTGCTCGCCATCAGTATCCTGCACTTGAGTGCAGCACTAACCGGGCACACTTAAATGGTATTACAGAATAGTTTGCGGGTATCTGTTAAACACAGTACGGCATTTTTCGTCAGCTTCGGCGCTAACTGCCGAACACGCGCCGAATCTATTTTAGACTCGGCACACCCCCACCCCGAACGGGCAACATAGATGCCCCACACTTAGACAGAGGAGCAGAACAAAAAAACTCCTCACAACTGCTACCATCCCCATTCGACCCTCTCCGCCATGCCAACCCCACGGGACCGCCCCAACACGTCACCCTCTCTGGTGACCACCACCTACTTCTACTGGTCCCACTCACATACTCGTCCGAAGACCTAAAAAGGTATCACACACCTTGGTATGTGAGTGACCGTACCACTCCTCTCGTCCCCCTCTCGGACCGACCAGCCACATATACCAACAAGGCATCTCCATCCTTGCCATATAGCTGGCCCACATCCCTACACTAGGGCGGACGGCCCCACTTAGCCGGACAGAGAAAACCGCATAGAGGGCACGCGAACATTATCCCTTCTCTTACTCTTTAAATACTGTGTAACTAGCAAGGGGGGGGGTTTACTTCAGCACAGCATCGTCTAATAACCCACACTTAATCCAAAAATAACCTACCAGGGAAATCAACCGGAGAATGCGGCATGGCCCCGACCCTACAATAATCAACAACAAACTACAACAAAGAACAATGAAAACTACACCAACCTAGTCACAACTCTTCCAACTAAATTCTTTTCTACTATTTTTCTTTTTTCCTTTTCTAATTTTTTTTTCCTTTCTAATTTTTATTTGTTTTTTATTTTACTTTGTTTTCTAAGGGGAGGGGTAGGAAAATTGGGAAGATGAAACGGGCAAGGATCATTGAAAGGTCAATAGCTAGGACTAAGGTAAAGGACATGGTTCCCTCCGAGAATAAGCATGGGTGGAGAAAACCAAGGCTCGCGGAGGCAGGGGCGCAGCCCTGAAGTAGACGTACACCACCCGGATTGTGGGGAACATCTACCCTCTACCCGTTAACCGCTTCTTCTCACCTTTTTATGACGAACTTTAGGTACTCGTTCCTTTTGGACACCTCGCTCCGAGAAACTATCTCGTGTTGAGCTGTACTGATTTGTTTCTTCTGAATTAGAATCAAGGTAACTTACCTGACTACTTTTACCCCGATTTGGATTATCCTCAACCTCTAACTCCTCTGCTTCTACTTTCTTCTCTTCTACAATTTCCCCTGGTTCTCTTTCTTCCACCTCTTCCTTTTTCTCCTCTACATAATCCAAATCACCATCACGACACTGCACATCTTCATCCTCTAGTTGCTCACCTGGTCCGCATGAAACTTCTTTCCATTCCTCGGAATCCTCAACACTACTTACAGAAAGCGTCTGCACATCTTCACACACTACATCATTCTCCCTCACACACTCCACAACGCTGCCACCCAGTTTCTCCTCAACTTCTACCTCATCTACTTCTACCACACTTGCACCATGGACATCCCCTTGTCCATCCGCACCCTCAGAAACACTTGCAGCCTCCCTAACACTTACACTTATACTCCCCTGCGCAGCATGTGCAGACCGCTCTTCTGCCTCTTCCTTCGATTCCTCTTCTTCACCACTCTCAGCAACTACAACTTCCTCCACATTTCCCAACCTGGAATCCAGCTGTCCAGGTCCATGTGCAATGTCTAAATTAAATTCTACTGACGATGGTAAAGCTCCACCATCAAGTGACTTCTCATCTCCCGGCGTAGGCGATGATGATGTTACCGGATCTGGATCCGTCATGAACCGAGATGGAGATACCGGAACAAATTCTGCGGCATCTGGATTCAACCATGACGTCCTCTCTGCGTCCTGTAATTCAATATCAACAGACGTGTTCTTGTCGTCTTGTATTGATCCACAGAAGTTACTTCGCTGTTCTTCTTCTGCTTCACCTTCTTCCTTCACTACTCTATTAGGCACAGGTAATTCCTCTGGAAGCTTCAAAGTTTCTTTTTTCTCCGAATAGGAATAAGGACTTCCTACAGGATCCCTACTTGCCGATGTTTGTTCTCTAATATAATTTCTTCTTTCCCTGTTAATTTCATACTTATGTCTTTTCTCTTCTGTAACCGTTACTACCGTCTTCTCACTTGTCACCCCCTTGTAGCCTCCATTACTTCCGGAATATTCAGTTTTTCTGACAGTCTCTTGTGTTCTTCTCCAACCGCCATGTTTGTCCTTTTTAGCTCTTCCTAACAAACCACTGGAGTATTGGACATCTGTAGCTGCTCTTCCCCGGGACTCGTCCCCTGCCTGGACAGTCTTAGAAACCACGCACAACCGGTACAGATCCGCGAAACAACGTGGACGTTCTGCGAATATCAAACGCGATCTCTCTTGGGGATTCAGTCCTTCCAGAATTGCTTGTATTACTTCCTTCTCGGGCAACCCTAATCTTAATACCCGGGCAGCTTTCCGTACATCATGCACGAAGTCCCCCAACGCCTCTCCGTTGACCTGTAGGCGATAGAATGAATCTAACTTAAGCTGGGAACGTCGTCGATGGGGTATGAAGAAATCCAACAATTCCCCATGAAAAGCGTCGACACTGCCGCCCCGACGCAGAGTGTTGGTGACCAACCCTGCCAATGAACCCTGGCAATACGGGTATATAAGGGACAAGACCTCCCCATCGGACACACCCGGGAAATCTGCCAACTGTAGGACAAGATCCAAGAAGACCAGCAACCCATCCTCATCTATTCCATCTACCACCGAAAGATTCTGGAGAACTCCTGAAAGGGGGTGGGGTTATTTCTGAAAGCATACCGCCGCCAGAATTGCACAATTCGCAACACATAATCAACAAAACATAACTCCCACAAAACACCTAACACCCTACAAAAATAATGACAATAAAAACACAGGAATCAGAAAAAACTCGAGTACTAAACTCTTCCTTCGAGCAGACTGCGGGTCCCCCTACCGTTGCGAGGACCCAGCCCACTTACCTGAACCGCTCTCTCAACAACACTACACATTAAGGAACGCGACACACACACCAACACACAACACGGCAAAATCACCGACCAACGACAAATTCTCAAAAATATTTGTAATGACTTCGGCTCCCATATCTCGGAGGAGACCGACTGCCGATCGGGCCATACCGCACAAATGAAACACCTCCCCTATTATGGGCAAGGTAATATGCAAACCATATCTCCACCTAGGCACAGATCTGCGATAATTCGCGTTTCCAAAGGAATGTCCCCCTTTAAAATTTCACACCACGTGGCAACCTACCGTTCAACTATCCAACACTCGGGCAAGTATATACACATATAATACACAAAACCTTAAACCTAACAAAACATTGTCACCTTTAGATATAGGGCCTTTTAGAGATTCTTCTAAGTTCTATTTGAACCCCAAAATGTCTCCTGAGTTTGCAAGCCCCGTCACACCCAAAGGACCCAAGGGTTGACCCTAATCTCAACCACGCTCTGCTACCAAATGTAACCCCTCTTTAACTTTGACTGGTAAAAAAAAATTTTTTTTTTTTTAAAGATTTTTTAAGTTTTTTTTTTTTAAGAGGGGCCACAAAATAATTAAAACTAGACCAAAGCCTAGAGAAGCCAAAAATGCGCTGGATCCAGTGAAGTGGGACTTGCAATTAAAACTCACAAAATTAACAATCAATAAAATCCTTTTTTATTATTCTATCTCCTTTAAAATTGTTAACTACAAAATCAATAAATATAACATTTAGATTCTATCTTTTCTTTAAAAATGTTAATTAAAAATAATTAGTTCTCTTTAAAAAATGTTACTTGAATATCATTAATAAATATAAAATTTATTTTCTATATTCTCGTTAAAAAATTAATTGAAAATTAATTGAGATAAAATCTATATACTTCTTAACAATGTTAATTAAAAATAATTAATTCTCTTTAAAAATATCAATTGAAAATTAATAGATATAGAATCTATATTCTCCTTTTAAAAAATGTCTTTTGAAATTAATAATTATAAATCCTTATTCTCCCTTTCAAAATGGTCATTAGAAATTAATAAATATATATATAAACCCTATGTTTTATATTTTCTTTTTAGCCCTATATCTAACCCCCCAAAAATACACACAAATGTACAATACATATAGAACCCCCAAGAATACACAAACGAATATACAATACATATACATGTTCCACAACACAGGACAATTATAACATATATCTCTTGCCACACCCTTTTCTACCCCCTGAGGTACATCATTAACAACTATCAATAAATATCCATATTAGGTTATAATTCTTAATATGTGCATAACACATTACAGGTGTATCTGATTATATATGCAACACCAGTAGCCCCCAGGACATACTCAATTCAAAAGTTGGCATAGTGCCTGATACTATAATAAAGTGCTGCCACATTGAGCACTTAGACTTGGAGAAATAAAATTTAGAATACAGTGAACACCCCAGTGATCATAATTAATTAAAAGAATTTAAATATTGATAAATTTGTTAAGTCTTGAAAATAGTAATGTGTCATAAATCTTATAACCTTTTTAAAAGTAATTTGGCCCAAAGGCCGACATGTTCCTAGGCAAGATAGTGCATAACTCAACCTGTCCCAACAGCATGTTTAACTCTGCATGAACATGCACCTATACAGGATTAAACTGGTGACCCGACTTAACTACCAAAGAAACTTCTATCCCTATATAATCCAAACTGAATTTAAAAATGAGAAATTAATACATAAAATGAAAACTAAATTGAACCAGAGAAATTACAAGTTGATTGAATGAATTAGTAGCACTAATGAAACCCTTATACTGGAAATAAGAAGGAAATTACACGTCTGAATGGTGAGCAGCCACAGATGCATGTCAGCCCCTGGGCTCACAGATTATACAAACCAAATTACAAAATTTACAAAAGATTCCCCCCCAAGTCCACGCACTATTCTGTCCCGTTAACCGGGGACCCAATTAAAATGTTCAAACTTAAAGTCATTGTTGTAGAGTGACTCAATGTCCACTGGTTCTAGTGAGTTACATCACACTGTGTTAAAAATATAATATGGATTGATTTCACCTTATTTTTTCCATAGGTGTGAAGTGGTGATCTCCTGGCCTACATGATAGGGTGTTTGTGGTTAGTCTTCGCTATTCTCCTCCGGCAGATGAAGTTGAGAGAGAAAGTCTGGATGTTAAAGGTTCAGGTTGGAGCTGTTTCCCCGTCTTCAGCGGAGGACCCTGGTCATACAACATATTATCAGCGATAAGTTCACAAAACTAATTCCCCCAGAAATCTCGCACGCACCAAAACCCATATATAATATTAACACAGCTTTAGGGCTATTTCAAAATGATAATTGACACTCTTGGCAAGGTTATATGGCCACTTGGGCCTTATCTTGAAAACACTTAGTTTTGTTAAATTCCAAATTATAAACTTTACCCCTGTGGGTTAACATAATTCCATTACGGTTATATAATTATTCAGCTTGTTATACAATTAATAATTCTTACACATAGGCTATTTCACCACGTGGTGGGAGTTTACTTGATTACAAATTTCGTCTGTATTTATTAAACAAATACTTTTTGCATTTACATTCTTCTCAATTCTGGTGCCTTAGTTAATACTTCTGAAATTAATATAGTATTACTATATTACTAAAAAAATTACGTTTAAATTACGCATTGCACAACTCACCACGTGGTGGCGTAAAAGGTTATCTGAATTCATTCATATGTGGTCTTATTAAACAATTTTTTCTTTCGTATACTTTAAATACATGTATATAATCATATTGCCATAACTTACCGCAGATCTGTAGTAGTTTAGCCTGCCATAGATGAAGAAGATGGTAAACTAAAAACTCCTTTCTGTCCGGAGGAAGAAATGCCACGAGGCGATCGTTTTGAATACCAGCGAGAGACAGCCTGTTAGAAAGCAAACTTGCTTTTGTTTGCTCGCCATCAGTATCCTGCACTAGAGTGCAGCACTAACCGGGCACACTTAAATGGTATTACAGAATAGTTTGCGGGTATCTGTTAAACACAGTACGGCATTTTTCGTCAGCTTCGGCGCTAACTGCCGAACACGCGCCGAATCTATTTTAGACTCGGCACACCCCCACCCCAAAAGGGCAACATAGATGCCCCACACTTAGACAGAGGAGCAGAACAAAAAAACTCCTCACAACTGCTACCATCCCCATGCGACCCTCTCCGCCATGCCAACCCCACGGGACCGCCCCAACACGTCACACTCTCTGGTGACCACCACCTACTTCTACTGGTCCCACTCACATACTCGTCCGAAGACCTAACAAGGTATCACACACCTTGGTATGTGAGTGACCGTACCACTCCTCTCGTCCCCCTCTCGGACCGACCAGCCACATGTACCAACAAGGCATCTCCATCCTTGCCATATGGCTGGCCCACATCCCTACACTAGGGCGGACGGCCCCACTTAGCCGGACAGAGAAAACCGCATAGAGGGCACGCGAACATTATCCCTTCTCTTACACTTTAAATACTGCGTAACTAGCAAGGGGGGGGTTTACTTCAGCACAGCATCGTCTAACAACCCACACTTAATCCAAAAATAACCTACCAGGGAAATCAACCGGAGAATGCGGCATGGCCCCGACCCTACAATAATCAACAACAAACTACAACAAAGAACAATGAAAACTACACCAACCTAGTCACAACTCTTCCAACTAACTTCTTTTCTATTATTTTTCTTTTTTCCTTTTCTAATTTTTTTTTCCTTTCTAATTTTTATTTGTTTTTTATTTTACTTTGTTTTCTACGGGGAGGGGTAGGAAAATTGGGAAGATGAAACGGGCAAGGATCATTGAAAGGTCAATAGCTAGGACTAAGGTAAAGGACATGGTTCCCTCCGAGAATAAGCATGGGTGGAGAAAACCAAGGCTCGCGGAGGCAGGGGCGCAGCCCTGAAGTAGACGTACACCACCCGGATTGTGGGGAACATCTACCCTCTACCCGTTAACCGCTTCTTCTCACCATTTTATGACGAAATTTAGGTACTCGTTCCTTTTGGACACCTCGCTCCGAGAAACTATCTCGTGTTGAGCTGTACTGATTTGTTTCTTCTGAATTAGAATCAAGGTAACTTACCTGACTACTTTTACCCCGATTTGGATTATCCTCAACCTCTAACTCCTCTGCTTCTACTTTCTTCTCTTCTACAATTTCCCTGGTTCTCTTTCTTCCACCTCTTCCTTTTTCTCCTCTACATAATCCAAATCACCATCACGACACTGCACATCTTCATCCTCTAGTTGCTCACCTGGTCCGCATGAAACTTCTTTCCATTCCTCGGAATCCTCAACACTACTTACAGAAAGCGTCTGCACATCTTCACACACTACATCATTCTCCCTCACACACTCCACAACGCTGCCACCCAGTTTCTCCTCAACTTCTACCTCATCTACTTCTACCACACTTGCAGCATGGACATCCCCTTGTCCATCCGCACCCTCAGAAACACTTGCAGCCTCCCTAACACTTACACTTATACTCCCCTGCGCAGCATGTGCAGACCGCTCTTCTGCCTCTTCCTTCGATTCCTCTTCTTCACCACTCTCAGCAACTACAACTTCCTCCACATTTCCCAACCTGGAATCCAGCTGTCCAGGTCCATGTGCAATGTCTAAATTAAATTCTACTGACGATGGTAAAGCTCCACCATCAAGTGACTTCTCATCTCCCGGCGTAGGCGATGATGATGTTACCGGATCTGGATCCGTCATGAACCGAGATGGAGATACCGGAACAAATTCTGCGGCATCTGGATTCAACCATGACGTCCTCTCTGCGTCCTGTAATTCAATATCAACAGACGTGTTCTTGTCGTCTTGTATTGATCCACAGAAGTTACTTCGCTGTTCTTCTTCTGCTTCACCTTCTTCCTTCACTACTCTATTAGGCACAGGTAATTCCTCTGGAAGCTTCAAAGTTTCTTTTTTCTCCGAATAGGAATAAGGACTTCCTACAGGATCCCTACTTGCCGATGTTTGTTCTCTAATATAATTTCTTCTTTCCCTGTTAATTTCATACTTATGTCTTTTCTCTTCTGTAACCGTTACTACCGTCTTCTCACTTGTCACCCCCTTGTAGCCTCCATTACTTCCGGAATATTCAGTTTTTCTGACAGTCTCTTGTGTTCTTCTCCAACCGCCATGTTTGTCCTTTTTAGCTCTTCCTAACAAACCACTGGAGTATTGGACATCTGTAGCTGCTCTTCCCCGGGACTCGTCCCCTGCCTGGACAGTCTTAGAAACCACGCACAACCGGTACAGATCCGCGAAACAACGTGGACGTTCTGCGAATATCAAACGCGATCTCTCTTGGGGATTCAGTCCTTCCAGAATTGCTTGTATTACTTCCTTCTCGGGCAACCCTAATCTTAATACCCGGGCAGCTTTCCGTACATCATGCACGAAGTCCCCCAACGCCTCTCCGTTGACCTGTAGGCGATAGAATGAATCTAACTTAAGCTGGGAACGTCGTCGATGGGGTATGAAGAAATCCAACAATTCCCCATGAAAAGCGTCGACACTGCCGCCCCGACGCAGAGTGTTGGTGACCAACCCTGCCAATGAACCCTGGCAATACGGGTATATAAGGGACAAGACCTCCCCATCGGACACAACCGGGAAATCTGCCAACTGTAGGACAAGATCCAAGAAGACCAGCAACCCATCCTCATCTATTCCATCTACCACCGAAAGATTCTGGAGAACTCCTGAAAGGGGGTGGGGTTATTTCTGAAAGCATACCGCCGCCAGAATTGCACAATTCGCAACACATAATCAACAAAACATAACTCCCACAAAACGCCTAACACCCTACAAAAATAATGACAATAAAAACACAGGAATCAGAAAAAACTCGAGTACTAAACTCTTCCTTCGAGCAGACTGCGGGTCCCCCTACCGTTGCGAGGACCCAGCCCACTTACCTGAACCGCTCTCTCAACAACACTACACATTAAGGAACGCGACACACACACCAACACACAACACGGCAAAATCACCGACCAACGACAAATTCTCAAAAATATTTGTAATGACTTCGGCTCCCATATCTCGGAGGAGACCGACTGCCGATCGGGCCATACCGCACAAATGAAACACCTCCCCTATTATGGGCAAGGTAATATGCAAACCATATCTCCACCTAGGCACAGATCTGCGATAATTCGCGTTTCCAAAGGAATGTCCCCCTTTAAAATTTCACACCACGTGGCAACCTACCGTTCAACTATCCAACAGGCGGGCAAGTATATACACATATAATACACAAAACCTTAAACCTAACAAAACATTGTCACCTTTAGATATAGGGCCTTTTAGAGATTCTTCTAAGTTCTATTTGAACCCCAAAATGTCTCCTGAGTTTGCAAGCCCCGTCACACCCAAAGGACCCAAGGGTTGACCCTAATCTCAAACACGCTCTGCTACCAAATGTAACCCCTCTTTAACTTTGACTGGTAAAAAAAAATTTTTTTTTTTTTAAAGATTTTTTAAGTTTTTTTTTTTTAAGAGGGGCCACAAAATAATTAAAACTAGACCAAAGCCTAGAGAAGCCAAAAATGCGCTGGATCCAGTGAAGTGGGACTTGCAATTAAAACTCACAAAATTAACAATCAATAAAATCCTTTTTTATTATTCTATCTCCTTTAAAATTGTTAACTACAAAATCAATAAATATAACATTTAGATTCTATCTTTTCTTTAAAAATGTTAATTAAAAATAATTAGTTCTCTTTAAAAAATGTTACTTGAATATCATTAATAAATATAAAATTTATTTTCTATATTCTCGTTAAAAAATTAATTGAAAATTAATTGAGATAAAATCTATATACTTCTTAACAATGTTAATTAAAAATAATTAATTCTCTTTAAAAATATCAATTGAAAATTAATAGATATAGAATCTATATTCTCCTTTTAAAAAATGTCTTTTGAAATTAATAATTATAAATCCTTATTCTCCCTTTCAAAATGGTCATTAGAAATTAATAAATATATATATAAACCCTATGTTTTATATTTTCTTTTTAGCCCTATATCTAACCCCCCAAAAATACACACAAATGTACAATACATATAGAACCCCCAAGAATACACAAACGAATATACAATACATATACATGTTCCACAACACAGGACAATTATAACATATATCTCTTGCCACACCCTTTTCTACCCCCTGAGGTACATCATTAACAACTATCAATAAATATCCATATTAGGTTATAATTCTTAATATGTGCATAACACATTACAGGTGTATCTGATTATATATGCAACACCAGTAGCCCCCAGGACATACTCAATTCAAAAGTTGGCATAGTGCCTGATACTATAATAAAGTGCTGCCACATTGAGCACTTAGACTTGGAGAAATAAAATTTAGAATACAGTGAACACCCCAGTGATCATAATTAATTAAAAGAATTTAAATATTGATAAATTTGTTAAGTCTTGAAAATAGTAATGTGTCATAAATCTTATAACCTTTTTAAAAGTAATTTGGCCCAAAGGCCGACATGTTCCTAGGCAAGATAGTGCATAACTCAACCTGTCCCAACAGCATGTTTAACTCTGCATGAACATGCACCTATACAGGATTAAACTGGTGACCCGACTTAACTACCAAAGAAACTTCTATCCCTATATAATCCAAACTGAATTTAAAAATGAGAAATTAATACATAAAATGAAAACTAAATTGAACCAGAGAAATTACAAGTTGATTGAATGAATTAGTAGCACTAATGAAACCCTTATACTGGAAATAAGAAGGAAATTACACGTCTGAATGGTGAGCAGCCACAGATGCATGTCAGCCCCTGGGCTCACAGATTATACAAACCAAATTACAAAATTTACAAAAGATTCCCCCCCAAGTCCACGCACTATTCTGTCCCGTTAACCGGGGACCCAATTAAAATGTTCAAACTTAAAGTCATTGTTGTAGAGTGACTCAATGTCCACTGGTTCTAGTGAGTTACATCACACTGTGTTAAAAATATAATATGGATTGATTTCACCTTATTTTTTCCATAGGTGTGAAGTGGTGATCTCCTGGCCTACATGATAGGGTGTTTGTGGTTAGTCTTCGCTATTCTCCTCCGGCAGATGAAGTTGAGAGAGAAAGTCTGGATGTTAAAGGTTCAGGTTGGAGCTGTTTCCCCGTCTTCAGCGGAGGACCCTGGTCATACAACATATTATCAGCGATAAGTTCACTAAACTAATTCCCCCAGAAATCTCGCACGCACCAAAACCCATATATAATATTAACACAGCTTTAGGGCTATTTCAAAATGATAATTGACACTCTTGGCAAGGTTATATGGCCACTTGGGCCTTATCTTGAAAACACTTAGTTTTGTTAAATTCCAAATTATAAACTTTACCCCTGTGGGTTAACATAATTCCATTACGGTTATATAATTAATCAGCTTGTTATACAATTAATAATTCTTACACATAGGCTATTTCACCACGTGGTGGGAGTTTACTTGATTACAAATTTCGTCTGTATTTATTAAACAAATACTTTTTGCATTTACATTCTTCTCAATTCTGGTGCCTTAGTTAATACTTCTGAAATTAATATAGTATTACTATATTACTAAAAAAATTACGTTTAAATTACGCATTGCACAACTCACCACGTGGTGGCGTAAAAGGTTATCTGAATTCATTCATATGTGGTCTTATTAAACAATTTTTTCTTTCGTATACTTTAAATAGATGTATATAATCATATTGCCATAACTTACCGCAGATCTGTAGTAGTTTAGCCTGCCATAGATGAAGAAGATGGTAAACTAAAAACTCCTTTCTGTCCGGAGGAAGAAATGCCACGAGGCGATCGTTTTGAATACCAGCGAGAGACAGCCTGTTAGAAAGCAAACTTGCTTTTGTTTGCTCGCCATCAGTATCCTGCACTAGAGTGCAGCACTAACCGGGCACACTTAAATGGTATTACAGAATAGTTTGCGGGTATCTGTTAAACACAGTACGGCATTTTTCGTCAGCTTCGGCGCTAACTGCCGAACACGCGCCGAATCTATTTTAGACTCGGCACACCCCCACCCCAAAAGGGCAACATAGATGCCCCACACTTAGACAGAGGAGCAGAACAAAAAAACTCCTCACAACTGCTACCATCCCCATGCGACCCTCTCCGCCATGCCAACCCCACGGGACCGCCCCAACACGTCACACTCTCTGGTGACCACCACCTACTTCTACTGGTCCCACTCACATACTCGTCCGAAGACCTAACAAGGTATCACACACCTTGGTATGTGAGTGACCGTACCACTCCTCTCGTCCCCCTCTCGGACCGACCAGCCACATGTACCAACAAGGCATCTCCATCCTTGCCATATGGCTGGCCCACATCCCTACACTAGGGCGGACGGCCCCACTTAGCCGGACAGAGAAAACCGCATAGAGGGCACGCGAACATTATCCCTTCTCTTACACTTTAAATACTGCGTAACTAGCAAGGGGGGGGTTTACTTCAGCACAGCATCGTCTAACAACCCACACTTAATCCAAAAATAACCTACCAGGGAAATCAACCGGAGAATGCGGCATGGCCCCGACCCTACAATAATCAACAACAAACTACAACAAAGAACAATGAAAACTACACCAACCTAGTCACAACTCTTCCAACTAACTTCTTTTCTATTATTTTTCTTTTTTCCTTTTCTAATTTTTTTTTCCTTTCTAATTTTTATTTGTTTTTTATTTTACTTTGTTTTCTACGGGGAGGGGTAGGAAAATTGGGAAGATGAAACGGGCAAGGATCATTGAAAGGTCAATAGCTAGGACTAAGGTAAAGGACATGGTTCCCTCCGAGAATAAGCATGGGTGGAGAAAACCAAGGCTCGCGGAGGCAGGGGCGCAGCCCTGAAGTAGACGTACACCACCCGGATTGTGGGGAACATCTACCCTCTACCCGTTAACCGCTTCTTCTCACCATTTTATGACGAACTCGTACTCGTTCCTTTTGGACACCTCGCTCCGAGAAACTATCTCGTGTTGAGCTGTACTGATTTGTTTCTTCTGAATTAGAATCAAGGTAACTTACCTGACTACTTTTACCCCGATTTGGATTATCCTCAACCTCTAACTCCTCTGCTTCTACTTTCTTCTCTTCTACAATTTCCCTGGTTCTCTTTCTTCCACCTCTTCCTTTTTCTCCTCTACACAATCCAAATCACCATCACGACACTGCACATCTTCATCCTCTAGTTGCTCACCTGGTCCGCATGAAACTTCTTTCCATTCCTCGGAATCCTCAACACTACTTACAGAAAGCGTCTGCACATCTTCACACACTACATCATTCTCCCTCACACACTCCACAACGCTGCCACCCAGTTTCTCCTCAACTTCTACCTCATCTACTTCTACCACACTTGCACCATGGACATCCCCTTGTCCATCCGCACCCTCAGAAACACTTGCAGCATCCCTAACACTTACACTTATACTCCCCTGCGCAGCATGTGCAGACCGCTCTTCTGCCTCTTCCTTCGATTCCTCTTCTTCACCACTCTCAGCAACTACAACTTCCTCCACATTTCCCAACCTGGAATCCAGCTGTCCAGGTCCATGTGCAATGTCTAAATTAAATTCTACTGACGATGGTAAAGCTCCACCATCAAGTGACTTCTCATCTCCCGGCGTAGGCGATGATGATGTTACCGGATCTGGATCCGTCATGAACCGAGATGGAGATACCGGAACAAATTCTGCGGCATCTGGATTCAACCATGACGTCCTCTCTGCGTCCTGTAATTCAATATCAACAGACGTGTTCTTGTCGTCTTGTATTGATCCACAGAAGTTACTTCGCTGTTCTTCTTCTGCTTCACCTTCTTCCTTCACTACTCTATTAGGCACAGGTAATTCCTCTGGAAGCTTCAAAGTTTCTTTTTTCTCCGAATAGGAATAAGGACTTCCTACAGGATCCCTACTTGCCGATGTTTGTTCTCTAATATAATTTCTTCTTTCCCTGTTAATTTCATACTTACGTCTTTTCTCTTCTGTAACCGTTACTACCGTCTTCTCACTTGTCACCCCCTTGTAGCCTCCATTACTTCCGGAATATTCAGTTTTTCTGACAGTCTCTTGTGTTCTTCTCCAACCGCCATGTTTGTCCTTTTTAGCTCTTCCTAACAAACCACTGGAGTATTGGACATCTGTAGCTGCTCTTCCCCGGGACTCGTCCCCTGCCTGGACACTCTTAGAAACCACGCACAACCGGTACAGATCCGCGAAACAACGTGGACGTTCTGCGAATATCAAACGCGATCTCTCTTGGGGATTCAGTCCTTCCAGAATTGCTTGTATTACTTCCTTCTCGGGCAACCCTAATCTTAATACCCGGGCAGCTTTCCGTACATCATGCACGAAGTCCCCCAACGCCTCTCCGTTGACCTGTAGGCGATAGAATGAATCTAACTTAAGCTGGGAACGTCGTCGATGGGGTATGAAGAAATCCAACAATTCCCCATGAAAAGCGTCGACACTGCCGCCCCGACGCAGAGTGTTGGTGACCAACCCTGCCAATGAACCCTGGCAATACGGGTATATAAGGGACAAGACCTCCCCATCGGACACAACCGGGAAATCTGCCAACTGTAGGACAAGATCCAAGAAGACCAGCAACCCATCCTCATCTATTCCATCTACCACCGAAAGATTCTGGAGAACTCCTGAAAGGGGGTGGGGTTATTTCTGAAAGCATACCGCCGCCAGAATTGCACAATTCGCAACACATAATCAACAAAACATAACTCCCACAAAACGCCTAACACCCTACAAAAATAATGACAATAAAAACACAGGAATCAGAAAAAACTCGAGTACTAAACTCTTCCTTCGAGCAGACTGCGGGTCCCCCTACCGTTGCGAGGACCCAGCCCACTTACCTGAACCGCTCTCTCAACAACACTACACATTAAGGAACGCGACACACACACCAACACACAACACGGCAAAATCACCGACCAACGACAAATTCTCAAAAATATTTGTAATGACTTCGGCTCCCATATCTCGGAGGAGACCGACTGCCGATCGGGCCATACCGCACAAATGAAACACCTCCCCTATTATGGGCAAGGTAATATGCAAACCATATCTCCACCTAGGCACAGATCTGCGATAATTCGCGTTTCCAAAGGAATGTCCCCCTTTAAAATTTCACACCACGTGGCAACCTACCGTTCAACTATCCAACAGGCGGGCAAGTATATACACATATAATACACAAAACCTTAAACCTAACAAAACATTGTCACCTTTAGATATAGGGCCTTTTAGAGATTCTTCTAAGTTCTATTTGAACCCCAAAATGTCTCCTGAGTTTGCAAGCCCCGTCACACCCAAAGGACCCAAGGGTTGACCCTAATCTCAAACACGCTCTGCTACCAAATGTAACCCCTCTTTAACTTTGACTGGTAAAAAAAAATTTTTTTTTTTTTAAAGATTTTTTAAGTTTTTTTTTTTTAAGAGGGGCCACAAAATAATTAAAACTAGACCAAAGCCTAGAGAAGCCAAAAATGCGCTGGATCCAGTGAAGTGGGACTTGCAATTAAAACTCACAAAATTAACAATCAATAAAATCCTTTTTTATTATTCTATCTCCTTTAAAATTGTTAACTACAAAATCAATAAATATAACATTTAGATTCTATCTTTTCTTTAAAAATGTTAATTAAAAATAATTAGTTCTCTTTAAAAAATGTTACTTGAATATCATTAATAAATATAAAATTTATTTTCTATATTCTCGTTAAAAAATTAATTGAAAATTAATTGAGATAAAATCTATATACTTCTTAACAATGTTAATTAAAAATAATTAATTCTCTTTAAAAATATCAATTGAAAATTAATAGATATAGAATCTATATTCTCCTTTTAAAAAATGTCTTTTGAAATTAATAATTATAAATCCTTATTCTCCCTTTCAAAATGGTCATTAGAAATTAATAAATATATATATAAACCCTATGTTTTATATTTTCTTTTTAGCCCTATATCTAACCCCCCAAAAATACACACAAATGTACAATACATATAGAACCCCCAAGAATACACAAACGAATATACAATACATATACATGTTCCACAACACAGGACAATTATAACATATATCTCTTGCCACACCCTTTTCTACCCCCTGAGGTACATCATTAACAACTATCAATAAATATCCATATTAGGTTATAATTCTTAATATGTGCATAACACATTACAGGTGTATCTGATTATATATGCAACACCAGTAGCCCCCAGGACATACTCAATTCAAAAGTTGGCATAGTGCCTGATACTATAATAAAGTGCTGCCACATTGAGCACTTAGACTTGGAGAAATAAAATTTAGAATACAGTGAACACCCCAGTGATCATAATTAATTAAAAGAATTTAAATATTGATAAATTTGTTAAGTCTTGAAAATAGTAATGTGTCATAAATCTTATAACCTTTTTAAAAGTAATTTGGCCCAAAGGCCGACATGTTCCTAGGCAAGATAGTGCATAACTCAACCTGTCCCAACAGCATGTTTAACTCTGCATGAACATGCACCTATACAGGATTAAACTGGTGACCCGACTTAACTACCAAAGAAACTTCTATCCCTATATAATCCAAACTGAATTTAAAAATGAGAAATTAATACATAAAATGAAAACTAAATTGAACCAGAGAAATTACAAGTTGATTGAATGAATTAGTAGCACTAATGAAACCCTTATACTGGAAATAAGAAGGAAATTACACGTCTGAATGGTGAGCAGCCACAGATGCATGTCAGCCCCTGGGCTCACAGATTATACAAACCAAATTACAAAATTTACAAAAGATTCCCCCCCAAGTCCACGCACTATTCTGTCCCGTTAACCGGGGACCCAATTAAAATGTTCAAACTTAAAGTCATTGTTGTAGAGTGACTCAATGTCCACTGGTTCTAGTGAGTTACATCACACTGTGTTAAAAATATAATATGGATTGATTTCACCTTATTTTTTCCATAGGTGTGAAGTGGTGATCTCCTGGCCTACATGATAGGGTGTTTGTGGTTAGTCTTCGCTATTCTCCTCCGGCAGATGAAGTTGAGAGAGAAAGTCTGGATGTTAAAGGTTCAGGTTGGAGCTGTTTCCCCGTCTTCAGCGGAGGACCCTGGTCATACAACATATTATCAGCGATAAGTTCACAAAACTAATTCCCCCAGAAATCTCGCACGCACCAAAACCCATATATAATATTAACACAGCTTTAGGGCTATTTCAAAATGATAATTGACACTCTTGGCAAGGTTATATGGCCACTTGGGCCTTATCTTGAAAACACTTAGTTTTGTTAAATTCCAAATTATAAACTTTACCCCTGTGGGTTAACATAATTCCATTACGGTTATATAATTAATCAGCTTGTTATACAATTAATAATTCTTACACATAGGCTATTTCACCACGTGGTGGGAGTTTACTTGATTACAAATTTCGTCTGTATTTATTAAACAAATACTTTTTGCATTTACATTCTTCTCAATTCTGGTGCCTTAGTTAATACTTCTGAAATTAATATAGTATTACTATATTACTAAAAAAATTACGTTTAAATTACGCATTGCACAACTCACCACGTGGTGGCGTAAAAGGTTATCTGAATTCATTCATATGTGGTCTTATTAAACAATTTTTTCTTTCGTATACTTTAAATAGATGTATATAATCATATTGCCATAACTTACCGCAGATCTGTAGTAGTTTAGCCTGCCATAGATGAAGAAGATGGTAAACTAAAAACTCCTTTCTGTCCGGAGGAAGAAATGCCACGAGGCGATCGTTTTGAATACCAGCGAGAGACAGCCTGTTAGAAAGCAAACTTGCTTTTGTTTGCTCGCCATCAGTATCCTGCACTAGAGTGCAGCACTAACCGGGCACACTTAAATGGTATTACAGAATAGTTTGCGGGTATCTGTTAAACACAGTACGGCATTTTTCGTCAGCTTCGGCGCTAACTGCCGAACACGCGCCGAATCTATTTTAGACTCGGCACACCCCCACCCCAAAAGGGCAACATAGATGCCCCACACTTAGACAGAGGAGCAGAACAAAAAAACTCCTCACAACTGCTACCATCCCCATGCGACCCTCTCCGCCATGCCAACCCCACGGGACCGCCCCAACACGTCACCCTCTCTGGTGACCACCACCTACTTCTACTGGTCCCACTCACATACTCGTCCGAAGACCTAACAAGGTATCACACACCTTGGTATGTGAGTGACCGTACCACTCCTCTCGTCCCCCTCTCGGACCGACCAGCCACATGTACCAACAAGGCATCTCCATCCTTGCCATATGGCTGGCCCACATCCCTACACTAGGGCGGACGGCCCCACTTAGCCGGACAGAGAAAACCGCATAGAGGGCACGCGAACATTATCCCTTCTCTTACACTTTAAATACTGCGTAACTAGCAAGGGGGGGGTTTACTTCAGCACAGCATCGTCTAACAACCCACACTTAATCCAAAAATAACCTACCAGGGAAATCAACCGGAGAATGCGGCATGGCCCCGACCCTACAATAATCAACAACAAACTACAACAAAGAACAATGAAAACTACACCAACCTAGTCACAACTCTTCCAACTAACTTCTTTTCTATTATTTTTCTTTTTTCCTTTTCTAATTTTTTTTCCTTTCTAATTTTTATTTGTTTTTTATTTTACTTTGTTTTCTAAGGGGAGGGGTAGGAAAATTGGGAAGATGAAACGGGCAAGGATCATTGAAAGGTCAATAGCTAGGACTAAGGTAAAGGACATGGTTCCCTCCGAGAATAAGCATGGGTGGAGAAAACCAAGGCTCGCGGAGGCAGGGGCGCAGCCCTGAAGTAGACGTACACCACCCGGATTGTGGGGAACATCTACCCTCTACCCGTTAACCGCTTCTTCTCACCATTTTATGACGAACTCGTACTCGTTCCTTTTGGACACCTCGCTCCGAGAAACTATCTCGTGTTGAGCTGTACTGATTTGTTTCTTCTGAATTAGAATCAAGGTAACTTACCTGACTACTTTTACCCCGATTTGGATTATCCTCAACCTCTAACTCCTCTGCTTCTACTTTCTTCTCTTCTACAATTTCCCTGGTTCTCTTTCTTCCACCTCTTCCTTTTTCTCCTCTACACAATCCAAATCACCATCACGACACTGCACATCTTCATCCTCTAGTTGCTCACCTGGTCCGCATGAAACTTCTTTCCATTCCTCGGAATCCTCAACACTACTTACAGAAAGCGTCTGCACATCTTCACACACTACATCATTCTCCCTCACACATTCCACAACGCTGCCACCCAGTTTCTCCTCAACTTCTACCTCATCTACTTCTACCACACTTGCAGCATGGACATCCCCTTGTCCATCCGCACCCTCAGAAACACTTGCAGCATCCCTAACACTTACACTTATACTCCCCTGCGCAGCATGTGCAGACCGCTCTTCTGCCTCTTCCTTCGATTCCTCTTCTTCACCACTCTCAGCAACTACAACTTCCTCCACATTTCCCAACCTGGAATCCAGCTGTCCAGGTCCATGTGCAATGTCTAAATTAAATTCTACTGACGATGGTAAAGCTCCACCATCAAGTGACTTCTCATCTCCCGGCGTAGGCGATGATGATGTTACCGGATCTGGATCCGTCATGAACCGAGATGGAGATACCGGAACAAATTCTGCGGCATCTGGATTCAACCATGACGTCCTCTCTGCGTCCTGTAATTCAATATCAACAGACGTGTTCTTGTCGTCTTGTATTGATCCACAGAAGTTACTTCGCTGTTCTTCTTCTGCTTCACCTTCTTCCTTCACTACTCTATTAGGCACAGGTAATTCCTCTGGAAGCTTCAAAGTTTCTTTTTTCTCCGAATAGGAATAAGGACTTCCTACAGGATCCCTACTTGCCGATGTTTGTTCTCTAATATAATTTCTTCTTTCCCTGTTAATTTCATACTTACGTCTTTTCTCTTCTGTAACCGTTACTACCGTCTTCTCACTTGTCACCCCCTTGTAGCCTCCATTACTTCCGGAATATTCAGTTTTTCTGACAGTCTCTTGTGTTCTTCTCCAACCGCCATGTTTGTCCTTTTTAGCTCTTCCTAACAAACCACTGGAGTATTGGACATCTGTAGCTGCTCTTCCCCGGGACTCGTCCCCTGCCTGGACACTCTTAGAAACCACGCACAACCGGTACAGATCCGCGAAACAACGTGGACGTTCTGCGAATATCAAACGCGATCTCTCTTGGGGATTCAGTCCTTCCAGAATTGCTTGTATTACTTCCTTCTCGGGCAACCCTAATCTTAATACCCGGGCAGCTTTCCGTACATCATGCACGAAGTCCCCCAACGCCTCTCCGTTGACCTGTAGGCGATAGAATGAATCTAACTTAAGCTGGGAACGTCGTCGATGGGGTATGAAGAAATCCAACAATTCCCCATGAAAAGCGTCGACACTGCCGCCCCGACGCAGAGTGTTGGTGACCAACCCTGCCAATGAACCCTGGCAATACGGGTATATAAGGGACAAGACCTCCCCATCGGACACAACCGGGAAATCTGCCAACTGTAGGACAAGATCCAAGAAGACCAGCAACCCATCCTCATCTATTCCATCTACCACCGAAAGATTCTGGAGAACTCCTGAAAGGGGGTGGGGTTATTTCTGAAAGCATACCGCCGCCAGAATTGCACAATTCGCAACACATAATCAACAAAACATAACTCCCACAAAACGCCTAACACCCTACAAAAATAATGACAATAAAAACACAGGAATCAGAAAAAACTCGAGTACTAAACTCTTCCTTCGAGCAGACTGCGGGTCCCCCTACCGTTGCGAGGACCCAGCCCACTTACCTGAACCGCTCTCTCAACAACACTACACATTAAGGAACGCGACACACACACCAACACACAACACGGCAAAATCACCGACCAACGACAAATTCTCAAAAATATTTGTAATGACTTCGGCTCCCATATCTCGGAGGAGACCGACTGCCGATCGGGCCATACCGCACAAATGAAACACCTCCCCTATTATGGGCAAGGTAATATGCAAACCATATCTCCACCTAGGCACAGATCTGCGATAATTCGCGTTTCCAAAGGAATGTCCCCCTTTAAAATTTCACACCACGTGGCAACCTACCGTTCAACTATCCAACAGGCGGGCAAGTATATACACATATAATACACAAAACCTTAAACCTAACAAAACATTGTCACCTTTAGATATAGGGCCTTTTAGAGATTCTTCTAAGTTCTATTTGAACCCCAAAATGTCTCCTGAGTTTGCAAGCCCCGTCACACCCAAAGGACCCAAGGGTTGACCCTAATCTCAAACACGCTCTGCTACCAAATGTAACCCCTCTTTAACTTTGACTGGTAAAAAAAAATTTTTTTTTTTTTAAAGATTTTTTAAGTTTTTTTTTTTTAAGAGGGGCCACAAAATAATTAAAACTAGACCAAAGCCTAGAGAAGCCAAAAATGCGCTGGATCCAGTGAAGTGGGACTTGCAATTAAAACTCACAAAATTAACAATCAATAAAATCCTTTTTTATTATTCTATCTCCTTTAAAATTGTTAACTACAAAATCAATAAATATAACATTTAGATTCTATCTTTTCTTTAAAAATGTTAATTAAAAATAATTAGTTCTCTTTAAAAAATGTTACTTGAATATCATTAATAAATATAAAATTTATTTTCTATATTCTCGTTAAAAAATTAATTGAAAATTAATTGAGATAAAATCTATATACTTCTTAACAATGTTAATTAAAAATAATTAATTCTCTTTAAAAATATCAATTGAAAATTAATAGATATAGAATCTATATTCTCCTTTTAAAAAATGTCTTTTGAAATTAATAATTATAAATCCTTATTCTCCCTTTCAAAATGGTCATTAGAAATTAATAAATATATATATAAACCCTATGTTTTATATTTTCTTTTTAGCCCTATATCTAACCCCCCAAAAATACACACAAATGTACAATACATATAGAACCCCCAAGAATACACAAACGAATATACAATACATATACATGTTCCACAACACAGGACAATTATAACATATATCTCTTGCCACACCCTTTTCTACCCCCTGAGGTACATCATTAACAACTATCAATAAATATCCATATTAGGTTATAATTCTTAATATGTGCATAACACATTACAGGTGTATCTGATTATATATGCAACACCAGTAGCCCCCAGGACATACTCAATTCAAAAGTTGGCATAGTGCCTGATACTATAATAAAGTGCTGCCACATTGAGCACTTAGACTTGGAGAAATAAAATTTAGAATACAGTGAACACCCCAGTGATCATAATTAATTAAAAGAATTTAAATATTGATAAATTTGTTAAGTCTTGAAAATAGTAATGTGTCATAAATCTTATAACCTTTTTAAAAGTAATTTGGCCCAAAGGCCGACATGTTCCTAGGCAAGATAGTGCATAACTCAACCTGTCCCAACAGCATGTTTAACTCTGCATGAACATGCACCTATACAGGATTAAACTGGTGACCCGACTTAACTACCAAAGAAACTTCTATCCCTATATAATCCAAACTGAATTTAAAAATGAGAAATTAATACATAAAATGAAAACTAAATTGAACCAGAGAAATTACAAGTTGATTGAATGAATTAGTAGCACTAATGAAACCCTTATACTGGAAATAAGAAGGAAATTACACGTCTGAATGGTGAGCAGCCACAGATGCATGTCAGCCCCTGGGCTCACAGATTATACAAACCAAATTACAAAATTTACAAAAGATTCCCCCCCAAGTCCACGCACTATTCTGTCCCGTTAACCGGGGACCCAATTAAAATGTTCAAACTTAAAGTCATTGTTGTAGAGTGACTCAATGTCCACTGGTTCTAGTGAGTTACATCACACTGTGTTAAAAATATAATATGGATTGATTTCACCTTATTTTTTCCATAGGTGTGAAGTGGTGATCTCCTGGCCTACATGATAGGGTGTTTGTGGTTAGTCTTCGCTATTCTCCTCCGGCAGATGAAGTTGAGAGAGAAAGTCTGGATGTTAAAGGTTCAGGTTGGAGCTGTTTCCCCGTCTTCAGCGGAGGACCCTGGTCATACAACATATTATCAGCGATAAGTTCACAAAACTAATTCCCCCAGAAATCTCGCACGCACCAAAACCCATATATAATATTAACACAGCTTTAGGGCTATTTCAAAATGATAATTGACACTCTTGGCAAGGTTATATGGCCACTTGGGCCTTATCTTGAAAACACTTAGTTTTGTTAAATTCCAAATTATAAACTTTACCCCTGTGGGTTAACATAATTCCATTACGGTTATATAATTAATCAGCTTGTTATACAATTAATAATTCTTACACATAGGCTATTTCACCACGTGGTGGGAGTTTACTTGATTACAAATTTCGTCTGTATTTATTAAACAAATACTTTTTGCATTTACATTCTTCTCAATTCTGGTGCCTTAGTTAATACTTCTGAAATTAATATAGTATTACTATATTACTAAAAAAATTACGTTTAAATTACGCATTGCACAACTCACCACGTGGTGGCGTAAAAGGTTATCTGAATTCATTCATATGTGGTCTTATTAAACAATTTTTTCTTTCGTATACTTTAAATAGATGTATATAATCATATTGCCATAACTTACCGCAGATCTGTAGTAGTTTAGCCTGCCATAGATGAAGAAGATGGTAAACTAAAAACTCCTTTCTGTCCGGAGGAAGAAATGCCACGAGGCGATCGTTTTGAATACCAGCGAGAGACAGCCTGTTAGAAAGCAAACTTGCTTTTGTTTGCTCGCCATCAGTATCCTGCACTAGAGTGCAGCACTAACCGGGCACACTTAAATGGTATTACAGAATAGTTTGCGGGTATCTGTTAAACACAGTACGGCATTTTTCGTCAGCTTCGGCGCTAACTGCCGAACACGCGCCGAATCTATTTTAGACTCGGCACACCCCCACCCCAAAAGGGCAACATAGATGCCCCACACTTAGACAGAGGAGCAGAACAAAAAAACTCCTCACAACTGCTACCATCCCCATGCGACCCTCTCCGCCATGCCAACCCCACGGGACCGCCCCAACACGTCACCCTCTCTGGTGACCACCACCTACTTCTACTGGTCCCACTCACATACTCGTCCGAAGACCTAACAAGGTATCACACACCTTGGTATGTGAGTGACCGTACCACTCCTCTCGTCCCCCTCTCGGACCGACCAGCCACATGTACCAACAAGGCATCTCCATCCTTGCCATATGGCTGGCCCACATCCCTACACTAGGGCGGACGGCCCCACTTAGCCGGACAGAGAAAACCGCATAGAGGGCACGCGAACATTATCCCTTCTCTTACACTTTAAATACTGCGTAACTAGCAAGGGGGGGGTTTACTTCAGCACAGCATCGTCTAACAACCCACACTTAATCCAAAAATAACCTACCAGGGAAATCAACCGGAGAATGCGGCATGGCCCCGACCCTACAATAATCAACAACAAACTACAACAAAGAACAATGAAAACTACACCAACCTAGTCACAACTCTTCCAACTAACTTCTTTTCTATTATTTTTCTTTTTTCCTTTTCTAATTTTTTTTCCTTTCTAATTTTTATTTGTTTTTTATTTTACTTTGTTTTCTAAGGGGAGGGGTAGGAAAATTGGGAAGATGAAACGGGCAAGGATCATTGAAAGGTCAATAGCTAGGACTAAGGTAAAGGACATGGTTCCCTCCGAGAATAAGCATGGGTGGAGAAAACCAAGGCTCGCGGAGGCAGGGGCGCAGCCCTGAAGTAGACGTACACCACCCGGATTGTGGGGAACATCTACCCTCTACCCGTTAACCGCTTCTTCTCACCATTTTATGACGAACTCGTACTCGTTCCTTTTGGACACCTCGCTCCGAGAAACTATCTCGTGTTGAGCTGTACTGATTTGTTTCTTCTGAATTAGAATCAAGGTAACTTACCTGACTACTTTTACCCCGATTTGGATTATCCTCAACCTCTAACTCCTCTGCTTCTACTTTCTTCTCTTCTACAATTTCCCTGGTTCTCTTTCTTCCACCTCTTCCTTTTTCTCCTCTACACAATCCAAATCACCATCACGACACTGCACATCTTCATCCTCTAGTTGCTCACCTGGTCCGCATGAAACTTCTTTCCATTCCTCGGAATCCTCAACACTACTTACAGAAAGCGTCTGCACATCTTCACACACTACATCATTCTCCCTCACACACTCCACAACGCTGCCACCCAGTTTCTCTTCAACTTCTACCTCATCTACTTCTACCACACTTGCAGCATGGACATCCCCTTGTCCATCCGCACCCTCAGAAACACTTGCAGCATCCCTAACACTTACACTTATACTCCCCTGCGCAGCATGTGCAGACCGCTCTTCTGCCTCTTCCTTCGATTCCTCTTCTTCACCACTCTCAGCAACTACAACTTCCTCCACATTTCCCAACCTGGAATCCAGCTGTCCAGGTCCATGTGCAATGTCTAAATTAAATTATACTGACAATGGTAAAGTTCCACCATCAAGTGACTTCTCATCTCCCGGCGTAGGCGATGATGATGTTACCGGATCTGGATCCGTCATGAACCGAGATGGAGATACCGGAACAAATTCTGCGGCATCTGGATTCAACCATGACGTCCTCTCTGCGTCCTGTAATTCAATATCAACAGACGTGTTCTTGTCGTCTTGTATTGATCCACAGAAGTTACTTCGCTGTTCTTCTTCTGCTTCACCTTCTTCCTTCACTACTCTATTAGGCACAGGTAATTCCTCTGGAAGCTTCAAAGTTTCTTTTTTCTCCGAATAGGAATAAGGACTTCCTACAGGATCCCTACTTGCCGATGTTTGTTCTCTAATATAATTTCTTCTTTCCCTGTTAATTTCATACTTACGTCTTTTCTCTTCTGTAACCGTTACTACCGTCTTCTCACTTGTCACCCCCTTGTAGCCTCCATTACTTCCGGAATATTCAGTTTTTCTGACAGTCTCTTGTGTTCTTCTCCAACCGCCATGTTTGTCCTTTTTAGCTCTTCCTAACAAACCACTGGAGTATTGGACATCTGTAGCTGCTCTTCCCCGGGACTCGTCCCCTGCCTGGACACTCTTAGAAACCACGCACAACCGGTACAGATCCGCGAAACAACGTGGACGTTCTGCGAATATCAAACGCGATCTCTCTTGGGGATTCAGTCCTTCCAGAATTGCTTGTATTACTTCCTTCTCGGGCAACCTTAATCTTAATACCCGGGCAGCTTTCCGTACATCATGCACGAAGTCCCCCAACGCCTCTCCGTTGACCTGTAGGCGATAGAATGAATCTAACTTAAGCTGGGAACGTCGTCGATGGGGTATGAAGAAATCCAACAATTCCCCATGAAAAGCGTCGACACTGCCGCCCCGACGCAGAGTGTTGGTGACCAACCCTGCCAATGAACCCTGGCAATACGGGTATATAAGGGACAAGACCTCCCCATCGGACACAACCGGGAAATCTGCCAACTGTAGGACAAGATCCAAGAAGACCAGCAACCCATCCTCATCTATTCCATCTACCACCGAAAGATTCTGGAGAACTCCTGAAAGGGGGTGGGGTTATTTCTGAAAGCATACCGCCGCCAGAATTGCACAATTCGCAACACATAATCAACAAAACATAACTCCCACAAAACGCCTAACACCCTACAAAAATAATGACAATAAAAACACAGGAATCAGAAAAAACTCGAGTACTAAACTCTTCCTTCGAGCAGACTGCGGGTCCCCCTACCGTTGCGAGGACCCAGCCCACTTACCTGAACCGCTCTCTCAACAACACTACACATTAAGGAACGCGACACACACACCAACACACAACACGGCAAAATCACCGACCAACGACAAATTCTCAAAAATATTTGTAATGACTTCGGCTCCCATATCTCGGAGGAGACCGACTGCCGATCGGGCCATACCGCACAAATGAAACACCTCCCCTATTATGGGCAAGGTAATATGCAAACCATATCTCCACCTAGGCACAGATCTGCGATAATTCGCGTTTCCAAAGGAATGTCCCCCTTTAAAATTTCACACCACGTGGCAACCTACCGTTCAACTATCCAACAGGCGGGCAAGTATATACACATATAATACACAAAACCTTAAACCTAACAAAACATTGTCACCTTTAGATATAGGGCCTTTTAGAGATTCTTCTAAGTTCTATTTGAACCCCAAAATGTCTCCTGAGTTTGCAAGCCCCGTCACACCCAAAGGACCCAAGGGTTGACCCTAATCTCAAACACGCTCTGCTACCAAATGTAACCCCTCTTTAACTTTGACTGGTAAAAAAAAATTTTTTTTTTTTTAAAGATTTTTTAAGTTTTTTTTTTTTAAGAGGGGCCACAAAATAATTAAAACTAGACCAAAGCCTAGAGAAGCCAAAAATGCGCTGGATCCAGTGAAGTGGGACTTGCAATTAAAACTCACAAAATTAACAATCAATAAAATCCTTTTTTATTATTCTATCTCCTTTAAAATTGTTAACTACAAAATCAATAAATATAACATTTAGATTCTATCTTTTCTTTAAAAATGTTAATTAAAAATAATTAGTTCTCTTTAAAAAATGTTACTTGAATATCATTAATAAATATAAAATTTATTTTCTATATTCTCGTTAAAAAATTAATTGAAAATTAATTGAGATAAAATCTATATACTTCTTAACAATGTTAATTAAAAATAATTAATTCTCTTTAAAAATATCAATTGAAAATTAATAGATATAGAATCTATATTCTCCTTTTAAAAAATGTCTTTTGAAATTAATAATTATAAATCCTTATTCTCCCTTTCAAAATGGTCATTAGAAATTAATAAATATATATATAAACCCTATGTTTTATATTTTCTTTTTAGCCCTATATCTAACCCCCCAAAAATACACACAAATGTACAATACATATAGAACCCCCAAGAATACACAAACGAATATACAATACATATACATGTTCCACAACACAGGACAATTATAACATATATCTCTTGCCACACCCTTTTCTACCCCCTGAGGTACATCATTAACAACTATCAATAAATATCCATATTAGGTTATAATTCTTAATATGTGCATAACACATTACAGGTGTATCTGATTATATATGCAACACCAGTAGCCCCCAGGACATACTCAATTCAAAAGTTGGCATAGTGCCTGATACTATAATAAAGTGCTGCCACATTGAGCACTTAGACTTGGAGAAATAAAATTTAGAATACAGTGAACACCCCAGTGATCATAATTAATTAAAAGAATTTAAATATTGATAAATTTGTTAAGTCTTGAAAATAGTAATGTGTCATAAATCTTATAACCTTTTTAAAAGTAATTTGGCCCAAAGGCCGACATGTTCCTAGGCAAGATAGTGCATAACTCAACCTGTCCCAACAGCATGTTTAACTCTGCATGAACATGCACCTATACAGGATTAAACTGGTGACCCGACTTAACTACCAAAGAAACTTCTATCCCTATATAATCCAAACTGAATTTAAAAATGAGAAATTAATACATAAAATGAAAACTAAATTGAACCAGAGAAATTACAAGTTGATTGAATGAATTAGTAGCACTAATGAAACCCTTATACTGGAAATAAGAAGGAAATTACACGTCTGAATGGTGAGCAGCCACAGATGCATGTCAGCCCCTGGGCTCACAGATTATACAAACCAAATTACAAAATTTACAAAAGATTCCCCCCCAAGTCCACGCACTATTCTGTCCCGTTAACCGGGGACCCAATTAAAATGTTCAAACTTAAAGTCATTGTTGTAGAGTGACTCAATGTCCACTGGTTCTAGTGAGTTACATCACACTGTGTTAAAAATATAATATGGATTGATTTCACCTTATTTTTTCCATAGGTGTGAAGTGGTGATCTCCTGGCCTACATGATAGGGTGTTTGTGGTTAGTCTTCGCTATTCTCCTCCGGCAGATGAAGTTGAGAGAGAAAGTCTGGATGTTAAAGGTTCAGGTTGGAGCTGTTTCCCCGTCTTCAGCGGAGGACCCTGGTCATACAACATATTATCAGCGATAAGTTCACAAAACTAATTCCCCCAGAAATCTCGCACGCACCAAAACCCATATATAATATTAACACAGCTTTAGGGCTATTTCAAAATGATAATTGACACTCTTGGCAAGGTTATATGGCCACTTGGGCCTTATCTTGAAAACACTTAGTTTTGTTAAATTCCAAATTATAAACTTTACCCCTGTGGGTTAACATAATTCCATTACGGTTATATAATTAATCAGCTTGTTATACAATTAATAATTCTTACACATAGGCTATTTCACCACGTGGTGGGAGTTTACTTGATTACAAATTTCGTCTGTATTTATTAAACAAATACTTTTTGCATTTACATTCTTCTCAATTCTGGTGCCTTAGTTAATACTTCTGAAATTAATATAGTATTACTATATTACTAAAAAAATTACGTTTAAATTACGCATTGCACAACTCACCACGTGGTGGCGTAAAAGGTTATCTGAATTCATTCATATGTGGTCTTATTAAACAATTTTTTCTTTCGTATACTTTAAATAGATGTATATAATCATATTGCCATAACTTACCGCAGATCTGTAGTAGTTTAGCCTGCCATAGATGAAGAAGATGGTAAACTAAAAACTCCTTTCTGTCCGGAGGAAGAAATGCCACGAGGCGATCGTTTTGAATACCAGCGAGAGACAGCCTGTTAGAAAGCAAACTTGCTTTTGTTTGCTCGCCATCAGTATCCTGCACTAGAGTGCAGCACTAACCGGGCACACTTAAATGGTATTACAGAATAGTTTGCGGGTATCTGTTAAACACAGTACGGCATTTTTCGTCAGCTTCGGCGCTAACTGCCGAACACGCGCCGAATCTATTTTAGACTCGGCACACCCCCACCCCAAAAGGGCAACATAGATGCCCCACACTTAGACAGAGGAGCAGAACAAAAAAACTCCTCACAACTGCTACCATCCCCATGCGACCCTCTCCGCCATGCCAACCCCACGGGACCGACCCAACACGTCACCCTCTCTGGTGACCACCACCTACTTCTACTGGTCCCACTCACATACTCGTCCGAAGACCTAACAAGGTATCACACACCTTGGTATGTGAGTGACCGTACCACTCCTCTCGTCCCCCTCTCGGACCGACCAGCCACATGTACCAACAAGGCATCTCCATCCTTGCCATATGGCTGGCCCACATCCCTACACTAGGGCGGACGGCCCCACTTAGCCGGACAGAGAAAACCGCATAGAGGGCACGCGAACATTATCCCTTCTCTTACACTTTAAATACTGCGTAACTAGCAAGGGGGGGGGTTTACTTCAGCACAGCATCGTCTAACAACCCACACTTAATCCAAAAATAACCTACCAGGGAAATCAACCGGAGAATGCGGCATGGCCCCGACCCTACAATAATCAACAACAAACTACAACAAAGAACAATGAAAACTACACCAACCTAGTCACAACTCTTCCAACTAACTTCTTTTCTATTATTTTTCTTTTTTCCTTTTCTAATTTTTTTTTCCTTTCTAATTTTTATTTGTTTTTTATTTTACTTTGTTTTCTACGGGGAGGGGTAGGAAAATTGGGAAGATGAAACGGGCAAGGATCATTGAAAGGTCAATAGCTAGGACTAAGGTAAAGGACATGGTTCCCTCCGAGAATAAGCATGGGTGGAGAAAACCAAGGCTCGCGGAGGCAGGGGCGCAGCCCTGAAGTAGACGTACACCACCCGGATTGTGGGGAACATCTACCCTCTACCCGTTAACCGCTTCTTCTCACCATTTTATGACGAACTTTAGGTACTCGTTCCTTTTGGACACCTCGCTCCGAGAAACTATCTCGTGTTGAGCTGTACTGATTTGTTTCTTCTGAATTAGAATCAAGGTAACTTACCTGACTACTTTTACCCCGATTTGGATTATCCTCAACCTCTAACTCCTCTGCTTCTACTTTCTTCTCTTCTACAATTTCCCTGGTTCTCTTTCTTCCACCTCTTCCTTTTTCTCCTCTACATAATCCAAATCACCATCACGACACTGCACATCTTCATCCTCTAGTTGCTCACCTGGTCCGCATGAAACTTCTTTCCATTCCTCGGAATCCTCAACACTACTTACAGAAAGCGTCTGCACATCTTCACACACTACATCATTCTCCCTCACACACTCCACAACGCTGCCACCCAGTTTCTCCTCAACTTCTACCTCATCTACTTCTACCACACTTGCAGCATGGACATCCCCTTGTCCATCCGCACCCTCAGAAACACTTGCAGCATCCCTAACACTTACACTTATACTCCCCTGCGCAGCATGTGCAGACCGCTCTTCTGCCTCTTCCTTCGATTCCTCTTCTTCACCACTCTCAGCAACTACAACTTCCTCCACATTTCCCAACCTGGAATCCAGCTGTCCAGGTCCATGTGCAATGTCTAAATTAAATTCTACTGACGATGGTAAAGCTCCACCATCAAGTGACTTCTCATCTCCCGGCGTAGGCGATGATGATGTTACCGGATCTGGATCCGTCATGAACCGAGATGGAGATACCGGAACAAATTCTGCGGCATCTGGATTCAACCATGACGTCCTCTCTGCGTCCTGTAATTCAATATCAACAGACGTGTTCTTGTCGTCTTGTATTGATCCACAGAAGTTACTTCGCTGTTCTTCTTCTGCTTCACCTTCTTCCTTCACTACTCTATTAGGCACAGGTAATTCCTCTGGAAGCTTCAAAGTTTCTTTTTTCTCCGAATAGGAATAAGGACTTCCTACAGGATCCCTACTTGCCGATGTTTGTTCTCTAATATAATTTCTTCTTTCCCTGTTAATTTCATACTTATGTCTTTTCTCTTCTGTAACCGTTACTACCGTCTTCTCACTTGTCACCCCCTTGTAGCCTCCATTACTTCCGGAATATTCAGTTTTTCTGACAGTCTCTTGTGTTCTTCTCCAACCGCCATGTTTGTCCTTTTTAGCTCTTCCTAACAAACCACTGGAGTATTGGACATCTGTAGCTGCTCTTCCCCGGGACTCGTCCCCTGCCTGGACACTCTTAGAAACCACGCACAACCGGTACAGATCCGCGAAACAACGTGGACGTTCTGCGAATATCAAACGCGATCTCTCTTGGGGATTCAGTCCTTCCAGAATTGCTTGTATTACTTCCTTCTCGGGCAACCCTAATCTTAATACCCGGGCAGCTTTCCGTACATCATGCACGAAGTCCCCCAACGCCTCTCCGTTGACCTGTAGGCGATAGAATGAATCTAACTTAAGCTGGGAACGTCGTCGATGGGGTATGAAGAAATCCAACAATTCCCCATGAAAAGCGTCGACACTGCCGCCCCGACGCAGAGTGTTGGTGACCAACCCTGCCAATGAACCCTGGCAATACGGGTATATAAGGGACAAGACCTCCCCATCGGACACAACCGGGAAATCTGCCAACTGTAGGACAAGATCCAAGAAGACCAGCAACCCATCCTCATCTATTCCATCTACCACCGAAAGATTCTGGAGAACTCCTGAAAGGGGGTGGGGTTATTTCTGAAAGCATACCGCCGCCAGAATTGCACAATTCGCAACACATAATCAACAAAACATAACTCCCACAAAACGCCTAACACCCTACAAAAATAATGACAATAAAAACACAGGAATCAGAAAAAACTCGAGTACTAAACTCTTCCTTCGAGCAGACTGCGGGTCCCCCTACCGTTGCGAGGACCCAGCCCACTTACCTGAACCGCTCTCTCAACAACACTACACATTAAGGAACGCGACACACACACCAACACACAACACGGCAAAATCACCGACCAACGACAAATTCTCAAAAATATTTGTAATGACTTCGGCTCCCATATCTCGGAGGAGACCGACTGCCGATCGGGCCATACCGCACAAATGAAACACCTCCCCTATTATGGGCAAGGTAATATGCAAACCATATCTCCACCTAGGCACAGATCTGCGATAATTCGCGTTTCCAAAGGAATGTCCCCCTTTAAAATTTCACACCACGTGGCAACCTACCGTTCAACTATCCAACAGGCGGGCAAGTATATACACATATAATACACAAAACCTTAAACCTAACAAAACATTGTCACCTTTAGATATAGGGCCTTTTAGAGATTCTTCTAAGTTCTATTTGAACCCCAAAATGTCTCCTGAGTTTGCAAGCCCCGTCACACCCAAAGGACCCAAGGGTTGACCCTAATCTCAAACACGCTCTGCTACCAAATGTAACCCCTCTTTAACTTTGACTGGTAAAAAAAAATTTTTTTTTTTTTAAAGATTTTTTAAGTTTTTTTTTTTTAAGAGGGGCCACAAAATAATTAAAACTAGACCAAAGCCTAGAGAAGCCAAAAATGCGCTGGATCCAGTGAAGTGGGACTTGCAATTAAAACTCACAAAATTAACAATCAATAAAATCCTTTTTTATTATTCTATCTCCTTTAAAATTGTTAACTACAAAATCAATAAATATAACATTTAGATTCTATCTTTTCTTTAAAAATGTTAATTAAAAATAATTAGTTCTCTTTAAAAAATGTTACTTGAATATCATTAATAAATATAAAATTTATTTTCTATATTCTCGTTAAAAAATTAATTGAAAATTAATTGAGATAAAATCTATATACTTCTTAACAATGTTAATTAAAAATAATTAATTCTCTTTAAAAATATCAATTGAAAATTAATAGATATAGAATCTATATTCTCCTTTTAAAAAATGTCTTTTGAAATTAATAATTATAAATCCTTATTCTCCCTTTCAAAATGGTCATTAGAAATTAATAAATATATATATAAACCCTATGTTTTATATTTTCTTTTTAGCCCTATATCTAACCCCCCAAAAATACACACAAATGTACAATACATATAGAACCCCCAAGAATACACAAACGAATATACAATACATATACATGTTCCACAACACAGGACAATTATAACATATATCTCTTGCCACCCCTTTTCTACCCCCTGAGGTACATCATTAACAACTATCAATAAATATCCATATTAGGTTATAATTCTTAATATGTGCATAACACATTACAGGTGTATCTGATTATATATGCAACACCAGTAGCCCCCAGGACATACTCAATTCAAAAGTTGGCATAGTGCCTGATACTATAATAAAGTGCTGCCACATTGAGCACTTAGACTTGGAGAAATAAAATTTAGAATACAGTGAACACCCCAGTGATCTTAATTAATTAAAAGAATTTAAATATTGATAAATTTGTTAAGTCTTGAAAATAGTAATGTGTCATAAATCTTATAACCTTTTTAAAAGTAATTTGGCCCAAAGGCCGACATGTTCCTAGGCAAGATAGTGAATAACTCAACCTGTCCCAACAGCATGTTTAACTCTGCATGAACATGCACCTATACAGGATTAAACTGGTGACCCGACTTAACTACCAAAGAAACTTCTATCCCTATATAATCCAAACTGAATTTAAAAATGAGAAATTAATACATAAAATGAAAACTAAATTGAACCAGAGAAATTACAAGTTGGTAGAATGAATTAGTAGCACTAATGAAACCCTTATACTGGAAATAAGAAGGAAATTACACGTCTGAATGGTGAGCAGCCACAGATGCATGTCAGCCCCTGGGCTCACAGATTATACAAACAAAATTACAAAATTTACAAAAGATTCCCTCCCAAGTCCACGCACTATTCTGTCCCGTTAACCGGGGACCCAATTAAAATGTTTAAACTTAAAGTCATTGTTGTGGAGTGACTCAATGTCCACTGGTTCTAGTGAGTTACATCACACTGTGTTAAAAATATAATATGGATTGATTTCACCTTATTTTTTCCATGGGTGTGAAGTGGTGATCTCCTGGCCTACATGATAGGGTGTTTGTGGTTAGTCTTCGCTATTCTCCTCCGGCAGATGAAGTTGAGAGAGAAAGTCTGGATGTTAAAGGTTCAGGTTGGAGCTGTTTCCCCGTCTTCAGCGGAGGACCCTGGTCATACAACATATTATCAGCGATAAGTTCACAAAACTAATTCCCCCAGAAATCTCGCACGCACCAAAACCCATATATAATATTAACACAGCTTTAGGGCTACTTCAAAATGATAATTGACACTCTTGGCAAGGTTATATGGCCACCTGGGCCTTATCTTGAAAACACTTAGTTTTGTTAAATTCCAAATTATAAACTTTACCCCTGTGGGTTAACATAATTCCATTACGGTTATATAATTATTCAGCTTGTTATACAATTAATAATTCTTACACATAGGCTATTTCACCACGTGGTGGGAGTTTACTTGATTACAAATTTCGTCTGTATTTATTAAACAAATACTTTTTGCATTTACATTCTTCTCAATTCTGGTGCCTTAGTTAATACTTCTGAAATTAATATAGTATTACTATATTACTAAAAAAATTACGTTTAAATTACGCATTGCACAACTCACCACGTGGTGGCGTAAAAGGTTATCTGAATTCATTCATATGTGGTCTTATTAAACAATTTTTTCTTTCGTATACTTTAAATAGATGTATATAATCATATTGCCATAACTTACCGCAGATCTGTAGTAGTTTAGCCTGCCATAGATGAAGAAGATGGTAAACTAAAAACTCCTTTCTGTCCGGAGGAAGAAATGCCACGAGGCGATCGTTTTGAATACCAGCGAGAGACAGCCTGTTAGAAAGCAAACTTGCTTTTGTTTGCTCGCCATCAGTATCCTGCACTAGAGTGCAGCACTAACCGGGCACACTTAAATGGTATTACAGAATAGTTTGCGGGTATCTGTTAAACACAGTACGGCATTTTTCGTCAGCTTCGGCGCTAACTGCCGAACACGCGCCGAATCTATTTTAGACTCGGCACACCCCCACCCCAAAAGGGCAACATAGATGCCCCACACTTAGACAGAGGAGCAGAACAAAAAAACTCCTCACAACTGCTACCATCCCCATGCGACCCTCTCCGCCATGCCAACCCCACGGGACCGACCCAACACGTCACCCTCTCTGGTGACCACCACCTACTTCTACTGGTCCCACTCACATACTCGTCCGAAGACCTAACAAGGTATCACACACCTTGGTACGTGAGTGACCGTACCACTCCTCTCGTCCCCCTCTCGGACCGACCAGCCACATGTACCAACAAGGCATCTCCATCCTTGCCATATGGCTGGCCCACATCCCTACACTAGGGCGGACGGCCCCACTTAGCCGGACAGAGAAAACCGCATAGAGGGCACGCGAACATTATCCCTTCTCTTACTCTTTAAATACTGCGTAACTAGCCAGGGGGGGGTTTACTTCAGCACAGCATCGTCTAACAACCCACACTTAATCCAAAAATAACCTACCAGGGAAATCAACCGGAGAATGCGGCATGGCCCCGACCCTACAATAATCAACAACAAACTACAACAAAGAACAATGAAAACTACACCAACCTAGTCACAACTCTTCCAACTAACTTCTTTTCTATTATTTTTCTTTTTTCCTTTTCTAATTTTTTTTTCCTTTCTAATTTTTATTTGTTTTTTATTTTACTTTGTTTTCTAAGGGGAGGGGTAGGAAAATTGGGAAGATGAAACGGGCAAGGATCATTGAAAGGTCAATAGCTAGGACTAAGGTAAAGGACATGGTTCCCTCCGAGAATAAGCATGGGTGGAGAAAACCAAGGCTCGCGGAGGCAGGGGCGCAGCCCTGAATTAGACGTACACCACCCGGATTGTGGGGAACATCTACCCTCTACCCGTTAACCGCTTCTTCTCACCTTTTTATGACGAACTTTAGGTACTCGTTCCTTTTGGACACCTCGCTCCGAGAAACTATCTCGTGTTGAGCTGTACTGATTTGTTTCTTCTGAATTAGAATCAAGGTAACTTACCTGACTACTTTTACCCCGATTTGGATTATCCTCAACCTCTAACTCCTCTGCTTCTACTTTCTTCTCTTCTACAATTTCCCCTGGTTCTCTTTCTTCCACCTCTTCCTTTTTCTCCTCTACATAATCCAAATCACCATCACGACACTGCACATCTTCATCCTCTAGTTGCTCACCTGGTCCGCATGAAACTTCTTTCCATTCCTCGGAATCCTCAACACTACTTACAGAAAGCGTCTGCACATCTTCACACACTACATCATTCTCCCTCACACACTCCACAACGCTGCCACCCAGTTTCTCCTCAACTTCTACCTCATCTACTTCTACCACACTTGCAGCATGGACATCCCCTTGTCCATCCGCACCCTCAGAAACACTTGCAGCCTCCCTAACACTTACACTTATACTCCCCTGCGCAGCATGTGCAGACCGCTCTTCTGCCTCTTCCTTCGATTCCTCTTCTTCACCACTCTCAGCAACTACAACTTCCTCCACATTTCCCAACCTGGAATCCAGCTGTCCAGGTCCATGTGCAATGTCTAAATTAAATTCTACTGACGATGGTAAAGCTCCACCATCAAGTGACTTCTCATCTCCCGGCGTAGGCGATGATGATGTTACCGGATCTGGATCCGTCATGAACCGAGATGGAGATACCGGAACAAATTCTGCGGCATCTGCATTCAACCATGACGTCCTCTCTGCGTCCTGTAATTCAATATCAACAGACGTGTTCTTGTCGTCTTGTATTGATCCACAGAAGTTACTTCGCTGTTCTTCTTCTGCTTCACCTTCTTCCTTCACTACTCTATTAGGCACAGGTAATTCCTCTGGAAGCTTCAAAGTTTCTTTTTTCTCCGAATAGGAATAAGGACTTCCTACAGGATCCCTACTTGCCGATGTTTGTTCTCTAATATAATTTCTTCTTTCCCTGTTAATTTCATACTTATGTCTTTTCTCTTCTGTAACCGTTACTACCGTCTTCTCACTTGTCACCCCCTTGTAGCCTCCATTACTTCCGGAATATTCAGTTTTTCTGACAGTCTCTTGTGTTCTTCTCCAACCGCCATGTTTGTCCTTTTTAGCTCTTCCTAACAAACCACTGGAGTATTGGACATCTGTAGCTGCTCTTCCCCGGGACTCGTCCCCTGCCTGGACACTCTTAGAAACCACGCACAACCGGTACAGATCCGCGAAACAACGTGGACGTTCTGCGAATATCAAACGCGATCTCTCTTGGGGATTCAGTCCTTCCAGAATTGCTTGTATTACTTCCTTCTCGGGCAACCCTAATCTTAATACCCGGGCAGCTTTCCGTACATCATGCACGAAGTCCCCCAACGCCTCTCCGTTGACCTGTAGGCGATAGAATGAATCTAACTTAAGCTGGGAACGTCGTCGATGGGGTATGAAGAAATCCAACAATTCCCCATGAAAAGCGTCGACACTGCCGCCCCGACGCAGAGTGTTGGTGACCAACCCTGCCAATGAACCCTGGCAATACGGGTATATAAGGGACAAGACCTCCCCATCGGACACAACCGGGAAATCTGCCAACTGTAGGACAAGATCCAAGAAGACCAGCAACCCATCCTCATCTATTCCATCTACCACCGAAAGATTCTGGAGAACTCCTGAAAGGGGGTGGGGTTATTTCTGAAAGCATACCGCCGCCAGAATTGCACAATTCGCAACACATAATCAACAAAACATAACTCCCACAAAACGCCTAACACCCTACAAAAATAATGACAATAAAAACACAGGAATCAGAAAAAACTCGAGTACTAAACTCTTCCTTCGAGCAGACTGCGGGTCCCCCTACCGTTGCGAGGACCCAGCCCACTTACCTGAACCGCTCTCTCAACAACACTACACATTAAGGAACGCGACACACACACCAACACACAACACGGCAAAATCACCGACCAACGACAAATTCTCAAAAATATTTGTAATGACTTCGGCTCCCATATCTCGGAGGAGACCGACTGCCGATCGGGCCATACCGCACAAATGAAACACCTCCCCTATTATGGGCAAGGTAATATGCAAACCATATCTCCACCTAGGCACAGATCTGCGATAATTCGCGTTTCCAAAGGAATGTCCCCCTTTAAAATTTCACACCACGTGGCAACCTACCGTTCAACTATCCAACAGGCGGGCAAGTATATACACATATAATACACAAAACATTGTCACCTTTAGATATAGGGCCTTTTAGAGATTCTTCTAAGTTCTATTTGAACCCCAAAATGTCTCCTGAGTTTGCAAGCCCCGTCACACCCAAAGGACCCAAGGGTTGACCCTAATCTCAAACACGCTCTGCTACCAAATGTAACCCCTCTTTAACTTTGACTGGTAAAAAAAAATTTTTTTTTTTTTAAAGATTTTTTAAGTTTTTTTTTTTTAAGAGGGGCCACAAAATAATTAAAACTAGACCAAAGCCTAGAGAAGCCAAAAATGCGCTGGATCCAGTGAAGTGGGACTTGCAATTAAAACTCACAAAATTAACAATCAATAAAATCCTTTTTTATTATTCTATCTCCTTTAAAATTGTTAACTACAAAATCAATAAATATAACATTTAGATTCTATCTTTTCTTTAAAAATGTTAATTAAAAATAATTAGTTCTCTTTAAAAAATGTTACTTGAATATCATTAATAAATATAAAATTTATTTTCTATATTCTCGTTAAAAAATTAATTGAAAATTAATTGAGATAAAATCTATATACTTCTTAACAATGTTAATTAAAAATAATTAATTCTCTTTAAAAATATCAATTGAAAATTAATAGATATAGAATCTATATTCTCCTTTTAAAAAATGTCTTTTGAAATTAATAATTATAAATCCTTATTCTCCCTTTCAAAATGGTCATTAGAAATTAATAAATATATATATAAAACCTATGTTTTATATTTTCTTTTTAGCCCTATATCTAACCCCCCAAAAATACACACAAATGTACAATACATATAGAACCCCCAAGAATACACAAACGAATATACAATACATATACATGTTCCACAACACAGGACAATTATAACATATATCTCTTGCCACCCCTTTTCTACCCCCTGAGGTACATCATTAACAACTATCAATAAATATCCATATTAGGTTATAATTCTTAATATGTGCATAACACATTACAGGTGTATCTGATTATATATGCAACACCAGTAGCCCCCAGGACATACTCAATTCAAAAGTTGGCATAGTGCCTGATACTATAATAAAGTGCTGCCACATTGAGCACTTAGACTTGGAGAAATAAAATTTAGAATACAGTGAACACCCCAGTGATCTTAATTAATTAAAAGAATTTAAATATTGATAAATTTGTTAAGTCTTGAAAATAGTAATGTGTCATAAATCTTATAACCTTTTTAAAAGTAATTTGGCCCAAAGGCCGACATGTTCCTAGGCAAGATAGTGAATAACTCAACCTGTCCCAACAGCATGTTTAACTCTGCATGAACATGCACCTATACAGGATTAAACTGGTGACCCGACTTAACTACCAAAGAAACTTCTATCCCTATATAATCCAAACTGAATTTAAAAATGAGAAATTAATACATAAAATGAAAACTAAATTGAACCAGAGAAATTACAAGTTGGTAGAATGAATTAGTAGCACTAATGAAACCCTTATACTGGAAATAAGAAGGAAATTACACGTCTGAATGGTGAGCAGCCACAGATGCATGTCAGCCCCTGGGCTCACAGATTATACAAACAAAATTACAAAATTTACAAAAGATTCCCTCCCAAGTCCACGCACTATTCTGTCCCGTTAACCGGGGACCCAATTAAAATGTTTAAACTTAAAGTCATTGTTGTGGAGTGACTCAATGTCCACTGGTTCTAGTGAGTTACATCACACTGTGTTAAAAATATAATATGGATTGATTTCACCTTATTTTTTCCATGGGTGTGAAGTGGTGATCTCCTGGCCTACATGATAGGGTGTTTGTGGTTAGTCTTCGCTATTCTCCTCCGGCAGATGAAGTTGAGAGAGAAAGTCTGGATGTTAAAGGTTCAGGTTGGAGCTGTTTCCCCGTCTTCAGCGGAGGACCCTGGTCATACAACATATTATCAGCGATAAGTTCACAAAACTAATTCCCCCAGAAATCTCGCACGCACCAAAACCCATATATAATATTAACACAGCTTTAGGGCTACTTCAAAATGATAATTGACACTCTTGGCAAGGTTATATGGCCACCTGGGCCTTATCTTGAAAACACTTAGTTTTGTTAAATTCCAAATTATAAACTTTACCCCTGTGGGTTAACATAATTCCATTACGGTTATATAATTATTCAGCTTGTTATACAATTAATAATTCTTACACATAGGCTATTTCACCACGTGGTGGGAGTTTACTTGATTACAAATTTCGTCTGTATTTATTAAACAAATACTTTTTGCATTTACATTCTTCTCAATTCTGGTGCCTTAGTTAATACTTCTGAAATTAATATAGTATTACTATATTACTAAAAAAATTACGTTTAAATTACGCATTGCACAACTCACCACGTGGTGGCGTAAAAGGTTATCTGAATTCATTCATATGTGGTCTTATTAAACAATTTTTTCTTTCGTATACTTTAAATAGATGTATATAATCATATTGCCATAACTTACCGCAGATCTGTAGTAGTTTAGCCTGCCATAGATGAAGAAGATGGTAAACTAAAAACTCCTTTCTGTCCGGAGGAAGAAATGCCACGAGGCGATCGTTTTGAATACCAGCGAGAGACAGCCTGTTAGAAAGCAAACTTGCTTTTGTTTGCTCGCCATCAGTATCCTGCACTAGAGTGCAGCACTAACCGGGCACACTTAAATGGTATTACAGAATAGTTTGCGGGTATCTGTTAAACACAGTACGGCATTTTTCGTCAGCTTCGGCGCTAACTGCCGAACACGCGCCGAATCTATTTTAGACTCGGCACACCCCCACCCCAAAAGGGCAACATAGATGCCCCACACTTAGACAGAGGAGCAGAACAAAAAAACTCCTCACAACTGCTACCATCCCCATGCGACCCTCTCCGCCATGCCAACCCCACGGGACCGCCCCAACACGTCACCCTCTCTGGTGACCACCACCTACTTCTACTGGTCCCACTCACATACTCGTCCGAAGACCTAACAAGGTATCACACACCTTGGTACGTGAGTGACCGTACCACTCCTCTCGTCCCCCTCTCGGACCGACCAGCCACATGTACCAACAAGGCATCTCCATCCTTGCCATATGGCTGGCCCACATCCCTACACTAGGGCGGACGGCCCCACTTAGCCGGACAGAGAAAACCGCATAGAGGGCACGCGAACATTATCCCTTCTCTTACACTTTAAATACTGCGTAACTAGCAAGGGGGGGGGGTTTACTTCAGCACAGCATCGTCTAACAACCCACACTTAATCCAAAAATAACCTACCAGGGAAATCAACCGGAGAATGCGGCATGGCCCCGACCCTACAATAATCAACAACAAACTACAACAAAGAACAATGAAAACTACACCAACCTAGTCACAACTCTTCCAACTAACTTCTTTTCTATTATTTTTCTTTTTTCCTTTTCTAATTTTTTTTTCCTTTCTAATTTTTATTTGTTTTTTATTTTACTTTGTTTTCTAAGGGGAGGGGTAGGAAAATTGGGAAGATGAAACGGGCAAGGATCATTGAAAGGTCAATAGCTAGGACTAAGGTAAAGGACATGGTTCCCTCCGAGAATAAGCATGGGTGGAGAAAACCAAGGCTCGCGGAGGCAGGGGCGCAGCCCTGAATTAGACGTACACCACCCGGATTGTGGGGAACATCTACCCTCTACCCGTTAACCGCTTCTTCTCACCTTTTTATGACGAACTTTAGGTACTCGTTCCTTTTGGACACCTCGCTCCGAGAAACTATCTCGTGTTGAGCTGTACTGATTTGTTTCTTCTGAATTAGAATCAAGGTAACTTACCTGACTACTTTTACCCCGATTTGGATTATCCTCAACCTCTAACTCCTCTGCTTCTACTTTCTTCTCTTCTACAATTTCCCCTGGTTCTCTTTCTTCCACCTCTTCCTTTTTCTCCTCTACATAATCCAAATCACCATCACGACACTGCACATCTTCATCCTCTAGTTGCTCACCTGGTCCGCATGAAACTTCTTTCCATTCCTCGGAATCCTCAACACTACTTACAGAAAGCGTCTGCACATCTTCACACACTACATCATTCTCCCTCACACACTCCACAACGCTGCCACCCAGTTTCTCCTCAACTTCTACCTCATCTACTTCTACCACACTTGCAGCATGGACATCCCCTTGTCCATCCGCACCCTCAGAAACACTTGCAGCCTCCCTAACACTTACACTTATACTCCCCTGCGCAGCATGTGCAGACCGCTCTTCTGCCTCTTCCTTCGATTCCTCTTCTTCACCACTCTCAGCAACTACAACTTCCTCCACATTTCCCAACCTGGAATCCAGCTGTCCAGGTCCATGTGCAATGTCTAAATTAAATTCTACTGACGATGGTAAAGCTCCACCATCAAGTGACTTCTCATCTCCCGGCGTAGGCGATGATGATGTTACCGGATCTGGATCCGTCATGAACCGAGATGGAGATACCGGAACAAATTCTGCGGCATCTGCATTCAACCATGACGTCCTCTCTGCGTCCTGTAATTCAATATCAACAGACGTGTTCTTGTCGTCTTGTATTGATCCACAGAAGTTACTTCGCTGTTCTTCTTCTGCTTCACCTTCTTCCTTCACTACTCTATTAGGCACAGGTAATTCCTCTGGAAGCTTCAAAGTTTCTTTTTTCTCCGAATAGGAATAAGGACTTCCTACAGGATCCCTACTTGCCGATGTTTGTTCTCTAATATAATTTCTTCTTTCCCTGTTAATTTCATACTTATGTCTTTTCTCTTCTGTAACCGTTACTACCGTCTTCTCACTTGTCACCCCCTTGTAGCCTCCATTACTTCCGGAATATTCAGTTTTTCTGACAGTCTCTTGTGTTCTTCTCCAACCGCCATGTTTGTCCTTTTTAGCTCTTCCTAACAAACCACTGGAGTATTGGACATCTGTAGCTGCTCTTCCCCGGGACTCGTCCCCTGCCTGGACACTCTTAGAAACCACGCACAACCGGTACAGATCCGCGAAACAACGTGGACGTTCTGCGAATATCAAACGCGATCTCTCTTGGGGATTCAGTCCTTCCAGAATTGCTTGTATTACTTCCTTCTCGGGCAACCCTAATCTTAATACCCGGGCAGCTTTCCGTACATCATGCACGAAGTCCCCCAACGCCTCTCCGTTGACCTGTAGGCGATAGAATGAATCTAACTTAAGCTGGGAACGTCGTCGATGGGGTATGAAGAAATCCAACAATTCCCCATGAAAAGCGTCGACACTGCCGCCCCGACGCAGAGTGTTGGTGACCAACCCTGCCAATGAACCCTGGCAATACGGGTATATAAGGGACAAGACCTCCCCATCGGACACAACCGGGAAATCTGCCAACTGTAGGACAAGATCCAAGAAGACCAGCAACCCATCCTCATCTATTCCATCTACCACCGAAAGATTCTGGAGAACTCCTGAAAGGGGGTGGGGTTATTTCTGAAAGCATACCGCCGCCAGAATTGCACAATTCGCAACACATAATCAACAAAACATAACTCCCACAAAACGCCTAACACCCTACAAAAATAATGACAATAAAAACACAGGAATCAGAAAAAACTCGAGTACTAAACTCTTCCTTCGAGCAGACTGCGGGTCCCCCTACCGTTGCGAGGACCCAGCCCACTTACCTGAACCGCTCTCTCAACAACACTACACATTAAGGAACGCGACACACACACCAACACACAACACGGCAAAATCACCGACCAACGACAAATTCTCAAAAATATTTGTAATGACTTCGGCTCCCATATCTCGGAGGAGACCGACTGCCGATCGGGCCATACCGCACAAATGAAACACCTCCCCTATTATGGGCAAGGTAATATGCAAACCATATCTCCACCTAGGCACAGATCTGCGATAATTCGCGTTTCCAAAGGAATGTCCCCCTTTAAAATTTCACACCACGTGGCAACCTACCGTTCAACTATCCAACAGGCGGGCAAGTATATACACATATAATACACAAAACCTTAAACCTAACAAAACATTGTCACCTTTAGATATAGGGCCTTTTAGAGATTCTTCTAAGTTCTATTTGAACCCCAAAATGTCTCCTGAGTTTGCAAGCCCCGTCACACCCAAAGGACCCAAGGGTTGACCCTAATCTCAAACACGCTCTGCTACCAAATGTAACCCCTCTTTAACTTTGACTGGTAAAAAAAAATTTTTTTTTTTTTAAAGATTTTTTAAGTTTTTTTTTTTTAAGAGGGGCCACAAAATAATTAAAACTAGACCAAAGCCTAGAGAAGCCAAAAATGCGCTGGATCCAGTGAAGTGGGACTTGCAATTAAAACTCACAAAATTAACAATCAATAAAATCCTTTTTTATTATTCTATCTCCTTTAAAATTGTTAACTACAAAATCAATAAATATAACATTTAGATTCTATCTTTTCTTAAAAAATGTTAATTAAAAATAATTAGTTCTCTTTAAAAAATGTTACTTGAATATCATTAATAAATATAAAATTTATTTTCTATATTCTCGTTAAAAAATTAATTGAAAATTAATTGAGATAAAATCTATATACTTCTTAACAATGTTAATTAAAAATAATTAATTCTCTTTAAAAATATCAATTGAAAATTAATAGATATAGAATCTATATTCTCCTTTTAAAAAATGTCTTTTGAAATTAATAATTATAAATCCTTATTCTCCCTTTCAAAATGGTCATTAGAAATTAATAAATATATATATAAACCCTATGTTTTATATTTTCTTTTTAGCCCTATATCTAACCCCCCAAAAATACACACAAATGTACAATACATATAGAACCCCCAAGAATACACAAACGAATATACAATACATATACATGTTCCACAACACAGGACAATTATAACATATATCTCTTGCCACACCCTTTTCTACCCCCTGAGGTACATCATTAACAACTATCAATAAATATCCATATTATGTTATAATTCTTAATATGTGCATAACACATTACAGGTGTATCTGATTATATATGCAACACCAGTAGCCCCCAGGACATACTCAATTCAAAAGTTGGCATAGTGCCTGATACTATAATAAAGTGCTGCCACATTGAGCACTTAGACTTGGAGAAATAAAATTTAGAATACAGTGAACACCCCAGTGATCATAATTAATTAAAAGAATTTAAATATTGATAAATTTGTTAAGTCTTGAAAATAGTAATGTGTCATAAATCTTATAACCTTTTTAAAAGTAATTTGGCCCAAAGGCCGACATGTTCCTAGGCAAGATAGTGCATAATTCAACCTGTCCCAACAGCATGTTTAACTCTGCATGAACATGCACCTATACAGGATTAAACTGGTGACCCGACTTAACTACCAAAGAAACTTCTATCCCTATATAATCCAAACTGAATTTAAAAATGAGAAATTAATACATAAAATGAAAACTAAATTGAACCAGAGAAATTACAAGTTGATTGAATGAATTAGTAGCACTAATGAAACCCTTATACTGGAAATAAGAAGGAAATTACACGTCTGAATGGTGAGCAGCCACAGATGCATGTCAGCCCCTGGGCTCAGAGATTATACAAACCAAATTACAAAATTTACAAAAGATTCCCCCCCAAGTCCACGCACTATTCTGTCCCGTTAACCGGGGACCCAATTAAAATGTTCAAACTTAAAGTCATTGTTGTAGAGTGACTCAATGTCCACTGGTTCTAGTGAGTTACATCACACTGTGTTAAAAATATAATATGGATTGATTTCACCTTATTTTCTCCATAGGTGTGAAGTGGTGATCTCCTGGCCTACATGATAGGGTGTTTGTGGTTAGTCTTCGCTATTCTCCTCCGGCAGATGAAGCTGAGAGAGAAAGTCTGGAAGTTAAAGGTTCAGGTTGGAGCTGTTTCCCCGTCTTCAGCGGAGGACCCTGGTCATACAACATATTATCAGCGATAAGTTCACAAAACTAATTCCCCCAGAAATCTCGCACGCACCAAAACCCATATATAATATTAACACAGCTTTAGGGCTATTTCAAAATGATAATTGACACTCTTGGCAAGGTTATATGGCCACTTGGGCCTTATCTTGAAAACACTTAGTTTTGTTAAATTCCAAATTATAAACTTTACCCCTGTGGGTTAACATAATTCCATTACGGTTATATAATTAATCAGCTTGTTATACAATTAATAATTCTTACACATAGGCTATTTCACCACGTGGTGGGAGTTTACTTGATTACAAATTTCGTCTGTATTTATTAAACAAATACTTTTTGCATTTACATTCTTCTCAATTCTGGTGCCTTAGTTAATACTTCTGAAATTAATATAGTATTACTATATTACTAAAAAAATTACGTTTAAATTACGCATTGCACAACTCACCACGTGGTGGCGTAAAAGGTTATCTGAATTCATTCATATGTGGTCTTATTAAACAATTTTTTCTTTCGTATACTTTAAATAGATGTATATAATCATATTGCCATAACTTACCGCAGATCTGTAGTAGTTTAGCCTGCCATAGATGAAGAAGATGGTAAACTAAAAACTCCTTTCTGTCCGGAGGAAGAAATGCCACGAGGCGATCGTTTTGAATACCAGCGAGAGACAGCCTGTTAGAAAGCAAACTTGCTTTTGTTTGCTCGCCATCAGTATCCTGCACTAGAGTGCAGCACTAACCGGGCACACTTAAATGGTATTACAGAATAGTTTGCGGGTATCTGTTAAACACAGTACGGCATTTTTCGTCAGCTTCGGCGCTAACTGCCGAACACGCGCCGAATCTATTTTAGACTCGGCACACCCCCACCCCAAAAGGGCAACATAGATGCCCCACACTTAGACAGAGGAGCAGAACAAAAAAACTCCTCACAACTGCTACCATCCCCATGCGACCCTCTCCGCCATGCCAACCCCACGGGACCGCCCCAACACGTCACCCTCTCTGGTGACCACCACCTACTTCTACTGGTCCCACTCACATACTCGTCCGAAGACCTAACAAGGTATCACACACCTTGGTACGTGAGTGACCGTACCACTCCTCTCGTCCCCCTCTCGGACCGACCAGCCACATGTACCAACAAGGCATCTCCATCCTTGCCATATGGCTGGCCCACATCCCTACACTAGGGCGGACGGCCCCACTTAGCCGGACAGAGAAAACCGCATAGAGGGCACGCGAACATTATCCCTTCTCTTACACTTTAAATACTGCGTAACTAGCAAGGGGGGGGGTTTACTTCAGCACAGCATCGTCTAACAACCCACACTTAATCCAAAAATAACCTACCAGGGAAATCAACCGGAGAATGCGGCATGGCCCCGACCCTACAATAATCAACAACAAAGAACAATGAAAACTACACCAACCTAGTCACAACTCTTCCAACTAACTTCTTTTCTATTATTTTTCTTTTTTCCTTTTCTAATTTTTTTTTCCTTTCTAATTTTTATTTGTTTTTTATTTTACTTTGTTTTCTAAGGGGAGGGGTAGGAAAATTGGGAAGATGAAACGGGCAAGGATCATTGAAAGGTCAATAGCTAGGACTAAGGTAAAGGACATGGTTCCCTCCGAGAATAAGCATGGGTGGAGAAAACCAAGGCTCGCGGAGGCAGGGGCGCAGCCCTGAATTAGACGTACACCACCCGGATTGTGGGGAACATCTACCCTCTACCCGTTAACCGCTTCTTCTCACCTTTTTATGACGAACTTTAGGTACTCGTTCCTTTTGGACACCTCGCTCCGAGAAACTATCTCGTGTTGAGCTGTACTGATTTGTTTCTTCTGAATTAGAATCAAGGTAACTTACCTGACTACTTTTACCCCGATTTGGATTATCCTCAACCTCTAACTCCTCTGCTTCTACTTTCTTCTCTTCTACAATTTCCCCTGGTTCTCTTTCTTCCACCTCTTCCTTTTTCTCCTCTACATAATCCAAATCACCATCACGACACTGCACATCTTCATCCTCTAGTTGCTCACCTGGTCCGCATGAAACTTCTTTCCATTCCTCGGAATCCTCAACACTACTTACAGAAAGCGTCTGCACATCTTCACACACTACATCATTCTCCCTCACACACTCCACAACGCTGCCACCCAGTTTCTCCTCAACTTCTACCTCATCTACTTCTACCACACTTGCAGCATGGACATCCCCTTGTCCATCCGCACCCTCAGAAACACTTGCAGCCTCCCTAACACTTACACTTATACTCCCCTGCGCAGCATGTGCAGACCGCTCTTCTGCCTCTTCCTTCGATTCCTCTTCTTCACCACTCTCAGCAACTACAACTTCCTCCACATTTCCCAACCTGGAATCCAGCTGTCCAGGTCCATGTGCAATGTCTAAATTAAATTCTACTGACGATGGTAAAGCTCCACCATCAAGTGACTTCTCATCTCCCGGCGTAGGCGATGATGATGTTACCGGATCTGGATCCGTCATGAACCGAGATGGAGATACCGGAACAAATTCTGCGGCATCTGCATTCAACCATGACGTCCTCTCTGCGTCCTGTAATTCAATATCAACAGACGTGTTCTTGTCGTCTTGTATTGATCCACAGAAGTTACTTCGCTGTTCTTCTTCTGCTTCACCTTCTTCCTTCACTACTCTATTAGGCACAGGTAATTCCTCTGGAAGCTTCAAAGTTTCTTTTTTCTCCGAATAGGAATAAGGACTTCCTACAGGATCCCTACTTGCCGATGTTTGTTCTCTAATATAATTTCTTCTTTCCCTGTTAATTTCATACTTATGTCTTTTCTCTTCTGTAACCGTTACTACCGTCTTCTCACTTGTCACCCCCTTGTAGCCTCCATTACTTCCGGAATATTCAGTTTTTCTGACAGTCTCTTGTGTTCTTCTCCAACCGCCATGTTTGTCCTTTTTAGCTCTTCCTAACAAACCACTGGAGTATTGGACATCTGTAGCTGCTCTTCCCCGGGACTCGTCCCCTGCCTGGACACTCTTAGAAACCACGCACAACCGGTACAGATCCGCGAAACAACGTGGACGTTCTGCGAATATCAAACGCGATCTCTCTTGGGGATTCAGTCCTTCCAGAATTGCTTGTATTACTTCCTTCTCGGGCAACCCTAATCTTAATACCCGGGCAGCTTTCCGTACATCATGCACGAAGTCCCCCAACGCCTCTCCGTTGACCTGTAGGCGATAGAATGAATCTAACTTAAGCTGGGAACGTCGTCGATGGGGTATGAAGAAATCCAACAATTCCCCATGAAAAGCGTCGACACTGCCGCCCCGACGCAGAGTGTTGGTGACCAACCCTGCCAATGAACCCTGGCAATACGGGTATATAAGGGACAAGACCTCCCCATCGGACACAACCGGGAAATCTGCCAACTGTAGGACAAGATCCAAGAAGACCAGCAACCCATCCTCATCTATTCCATCTACCACCGAAAGATTCTGGAGAACTCCTGAAAGGGGGTGGGGTTATTTCTGAAAGCATACCGCCGCCAGAATTGCACAATTCGCAACACATAATCAACAAAACATAACTCCCACAAAACGCCTAACACCCTACAAAAATAATGACAATAAAAACACAGGAATCAGAAAAAACTCGAGTACTAAACTCTTCCTTCGAGCAGACTGCGGGTCCCCCTACCGTTGCGAGGACCCAGCCCACTTACCTGAACCGCTCTCTCAACAACACTACACATTAAGGAACGCGACACACACACCAACACACAACACGGCAAAATCACCGACCAACGACAAATTCTCAAAAATATTTGTAATGACTTCGGCTCCCATATCTCGGAGGAGACCGACTGCCGATCGGGCCATACCGCACAAATGAAACACCTCCCCTATTATGGGCAAGGTAATATGCAAACCATATCTCCACCTAGGCACAGATCTGCGATAATTCGCGTTTCCAAAGGAATGTCCCCCTTTAAAATTTCACACCACGTGGCAACCTACCGTTCAACTATCCAACAGGCGGGCAAGTATATACACATATAATACACAAAACCTTAAACCTAACAAAACATTGTCACCTTTAGATATAGGGCCTTTTAGAGATTCTTCTAAGTTCTATTTGAACCCCAAAATGTCTCCTGAGTTTGCAAGCCCCGTCACACCCAAAGGACCCAAGGGTTGACCCTAATCTCAAACACGCTCTGCTACCAAATGTAACCCCTCTTTAACTTTGACTGGTAAAAAAAAATTTTTTTTTTTTTAAAGATTTTTTAAGTTTTTTTTTTTTAAGAGGGGCCACAAAATAATTAAAACTAGACCAAAGCCTAGAGAAGCCAAAAATGCGCTGGATCCAGTGAAGTGGGACTTGCAATTAAAACTCACAAAATTAACAATCAATAAAATCCTTTTTTATTATTCTATCTCCTTTAAAATTGTTAACTACAAAATCAATAAATATAACATTTAGATTCTATCTTTTCTTTAAAAATGTCAATTAAAAATAATTAGTTCTCTTTAAAAAATGTTACTTGAATATCATTAATAAATATAAAATTTATTTTCTATATTCTCGTTAAAAAATTAATTGAAAATTAATTGAGATAAAATCTATATACTTCTTAACAATGTTAATTAAAAATAATTAATTCTCTTTAAAAATATCAATTGAAAATTAATAGATATAGAATCTATATTCTCCTTTTAAAAAATGTCTTTTGAAATTAATAATTATAAATCCTTATTCTCCCTTTCAAAATGGTCATTAGAAATTAATAAATATATATATAAACCCTATGTTTTATATTTTCTTTTTAGCCCTATATCTAACCCCCCAAAAATACACACAAATGTACAATACATATAGAACCCCCAAGAATACACAAACGAATATACAATACATATACATGTTCCACAACACAGGACAATTATAACATATATCTCTTGCCACACCCTTTTCTACCCCCTGAGGTACATCATTAACAACTATCAATAAATATCCATATTAGGTTATAATTCTTAATATGTGCATAACACATTACAGGTGTATCTGATTATATATGCAACACCAGTAGCCCCCAGGACATACTCAATTCAAAAGTTGGCATAGTGCCTGATACTATAATAAAGTGCTGCCACATTGAGCACTTAGACTTGGAGAAATAAAATTTAGAATACAGTGAACACCCCAGTGATCATAATTAATTAAAAGAATTTAAATATTGATAAATTTGTTAAGTCTTGAAAATAGTAATGTGTCATAAATCTTATAACCTTTTTAAAAGTAATTTGGCCCAAAGGCCGACATGTTCCTAGGCAAGATAGTGCATAATTCAACCTGTCCCAACAGCATGTTTAACTCTGCATGAACATGCACCTATACAGGATTAAACTGGTGACCCGACTTAACTACCAAAGAAACTTCTATCCCTATATAATCCAAACTGAATTTAAAAATGAGAAATTAATACATAAAATGAAAACTAAATTGAACCAGAGAAATTACAAGTTGATTGAATGAATTAGTAGCACTAATGAAACCCTTATACTGGAAATAAGAAGGAAATTACACGTCTGAATGGTGAGCAGCCACAGATGCATGTCAGCCCCTGGGCTCAGAGATTATACAAACCAAATTACAAAATTTACAAAAGATTCCCCCCCAAGTCCACGCACTATTCTGTCCCGTTAACCGGGGACCCAATTAAAATGTTCAAACTTAAAGTCATTGTTGTAGAGTGACTCAATGTCCACTGGTTCTAGTGAGTTACATCACACTGTGTTAAAAATATAATATGGATTGATTTCACCTTATTTTTTCCATAGGTGTGAAGTGGTGATCTCCTGGCCTACATGATAGGGTGTTTGTGGTTAGTCTTCGCTATTCTCCTCCGGCAGATGAAGCTGAGAGAGAAAGTCTGGAAGTTAAAGGTTCAGGTTGGAGCTGTTTCCCCGTCTTCAGCGGAGGACCCTGGTCATACAACATATTATCAGCGATAAGTTCACAAAACTAATTCCCCCAGAAATCTCGCACGCACCAAAACCCATATATAATATTAACACAGCTTTAGGGCTATTTCAAAATGATAATTGACACTCTTGGCAAGGTTATATGGCCACTTGGGCCTTATCTTGAAAACACTTAGTTTTGTTAAATTCCAAATTATAAACTTTACCCCTGTGGGTTAACATAATTCCATTACGGTTATATAATTAATCAGCTTGTTATACAATTAATAATTCTTACACATAGGCTATTTCACCACGTGGTGGGAGTTTACTTGATTACAAATTTCGTCTGTATTTATTAAACAAATACTTTTTGCATTTACATTCTTCTCAATTCTGGTGCCTTAGTTAATACTTCTGAAATTAATATAGTATTACTATATTACTAAAAAAATTACGTTTAAATTACGCATTGCACAACTCACCACGTGGTGGCGTAAAAGGTTATCTGAATTCATTCATATGTGGTCTTATTAAACAATTTTTTCTTTCGTATACTTTAAATAGATGTATATAATCATATTGCCATAACTTACCGCAGATCTGTAGTAGTTTAGCCTGCCATAGATGAAGAAGATGGTAAACTAAAAACTCCTTTCTGTCCGGAGGAAGAAATGCCACGAGGCGATCGTTTTGAATACCAGCGAGAGACAGCCTGTTAGAAAGCAAACTTGCTTTTGTTTGCTCGCCATCAGTATCCTGCACTAGAGTGCAGCACTAACCGGGCACACTTAAATGGTATTACAGAATAGTTTGCGGGTATCTGTTAAACACAGTACGGCATTTTTCGTCAGCTTCGGCGCTAACTGCCGAACACGCGCCGAATCTATTTTAGACTCGGCACACCCCCACCCCAAAAGGGCAACATAGATGCCCCACACTTAGACAGAGGAGCAGAACAAAAAAACTCCTCACAACTGCTACCATCCCCATGCGACCCTCTCCGCCATGCCAACCCCACGGGACCGCCCCAACACGTCACCCTCTCTGGTGACCACCACCTACTTCTACTGGTCCCACTCACATACTCGTCCGAAGACCTAACAAGGTATCACACACCTTGGTACGTGAGTGACCGTACCACTCCTCTCGTCCCCCTCTCGGACCGACCAGCCACATGTACCAACAAGGCATCTCCATCCTTGCCATATGGCTGGCCCACATCCCTACACTAGGGCGGACGGCCCCACTTAGCCGGACAGAGAAAACCGCATAGAGGGCACGCGAACATTATCCCTTCTCTTACACTTTAAATACTGCGTAACTAGCAAGGGGGGGGGGGTTTACTTCAGCACAGCATCGTCTAACAACCCACACTTAATCCAAAAATAACCTACCAGGGAAATCAACCGGAGAATGCGGCATGGCCCCGACCCTACAATAATCAACAACAAACTACAACAAAGAACAATGAAAACTACACCAACCTAGTCACAACTCTTCCAACTAACTTCTTTTCTATTATTTTTCTTTTTTCCTTTTCTAATTTTTTTTTCCTTTCTAATTTTTATTTGTTTTTTATTTTACTTTGTTTTCTAAGGGGAGGGGTAGGAAAATTGGGAAGATGAAACGGGCAAGGATCATTGAAAGGTCAATAGCTAGGACTAAGGTAAAGGACATGGTTCCCTCCGAGAATAAGCATGGGTGGAGAAAACCAAGGCTCGCGGAGGCAGGGGCGCAGCCCTGAATTAGACGTACACCACCCGGATTGTGGGGAACATCTACCCTCTACCCGTTAACCGCTTCTTCTCACCTTTTTATGACGAACTTTAGGTACTCGTTCCTTTTGGACACCTCGCTCCGAGAAACTATCTCGTGTTGAGCTGTACTGATTTGTTTCTTCTGAATTAGAATCAAGGTAACTTACCTGACTACTTTTACCCCGATTTGGATTATCCTCAACCTCTAACTCCTCTGCTTCTACTTTCTTCTCTTCTACAATTTCCCCTGGTTCTCTTTCTTCCACCTCTTCCTTTTTCTCCTCTACATAATCCAAATCACCATCACGACACTGCACATCTTCATCCTCTAGTTGCTCACCTGGTCCGCATGAAACTTCTTTCCATTCCTCGGAATCCTCAACACTACTTACAGAAAGCGTCTGCACATCTTCACACACTACATCATTCTCCCTCACACACTCCACAACGCTGCCACCCAGTTTCTCCTCAACTTCTACCTCATCTACTTCTACCACACTTGCAGCATGGACATCCCCTTGTCCATCCGCACCCTCAGAAACACTTGCAGCCTCCCTAACACTTACACTTATACTCCCCTGCGCAGCATGTGCAGACCGCTCTTCTGCCTCTTCCTTCGATTCCTCTTCTTCACCACTCTCAGCAACTACAACTTCCTCCACATTTCCCAACCTGGAATCCAGCTGTCCAGGTCCATGTGCAATGTCTAAATTAAATTCTACTGACGATGGTAAAGCTCCACCATCAAGTGACTTCTCATCTCCCGGCGTAGGCGATGATGATGTTACCGGATCTGGATCCGTCATGAACCGAGATGGAGATACCGGAACAAATTCTGCGGCATCTGCATTCAACCATGACGTCCTCTCTGCGTCCTGTAATTCAATATCAACAGACGTGTTCTTGTCGTCTTGTATTGATCCACAGAAGTTACTTCGCTGTTCTTCTTCTGCTTCACCTTCTTCCTTCACTACTCTATTAGGCACAGGTAATTCCTCTGGAAGCTTCAAAGTTTCTTTTTTCTCCGAATAGGAATAAGGACTTCCTACAGGATCCCTACTTGCCGATGTTTGTTCTCTAATATAATTTCTTCTTTCCCTGTTAATTTCATACTTATGTCTTTTCTCTTCTGTAACCGTTACTACCGTCTTCTCACTTGTCACCCCCTTGTAGCCTCCATTACTTCCGGAATATTCAGTTTTTCTGACAGTCTCTTGTGTTCTTCTCCAACCGCCATGTTTGTCCTTTTTAGCTCTTCCTAACAAACCACTGGAGTATTGGACATCTGTAGCTGCTCTTCCCCGGGACTCGTCCCCTGCCTGGACACTCTTAGAAACCACGCACAACCGGTACAGATCCGCGAAACAACGTGGACGTTCTGCGAATATCAAACGCGATCTCTCTTGGGGATTCAGTCCTTCCAGAATTGCTTGTATTACTTCCTTCTCGGGCAACCCTAATCTTAATACCCGGGCAGCTTTCCGTACATCATGCACGAAGTCCCCCAACGCCTCTCCGTTGACCTGTAGGCGATAGAATGAATCTAACTTAAGCTGGGAACGTCGTCGATGGGGTATGAAGAAATCCAACAATTCCCCATGAAAAGCGTCGACACTGCCGCCCCGACGCAGAGTGTTGGTGACCAACCCTGCCAATGAACCCTGGCAATACGGGTATATAAGGGACAAGACCTCCCCATCGGACACAACCGGGAAATCTGCCAACTGTAGGACAAGATCCAAGAAGACCAGCAACCCATCCTCATCTATTCCATCTACCACCGAAAGATTCTGGAGAACTCCTGAAAGGGGGTGGGGTTATTTCTGAAAGCATACCGCCGCCAGAATTGCACAATTCGCAACACATAATCAACAAAACATAACTCCCACAAAACGCCTAACACCCTACAAAAATAATGACAATAAAAACACAGGAATCAGAAAAAACTCGAGTACTAAACTCTTCCTTCGAGCAGACTGCGGGTCCCCCTACCGTTGCGAGGACCCAGCCCACTTACCTGAACCGCTCTCTCAACAACACTACACATTAAGGAACGCGACACACACACCAACACACAACACGGCAAAATCACCGACCAACGACAAATTCTCAAAAATATTTGTAATGACTTCGGCTCCCATATCTCGGAGGAGACCGACTGCCGATCGGGCCATACCGCACAAATGAAACACCTCCCCTATTATGGGCAAGGTAATATGCAAACCATATCTCCACCTAGGCACAGATCTGCGATAATTCGCGTTTCCAAAGGAATGTCCCCCTTTAAAATTTCACACCACGTGGCAACCTACCGTTCAACTATCCAACAGGCGGGCAAGTATATACACATATAATACACAAAACCTTAAACCTAGCAAAACATTGTCACCTTTAGATATAGGGCCTTTTAGAGATTCTTCTAAGTTCTATTTGAACCCCAAAATGTCTCCTGAGTTTGCAAGCCCCGTCACACCCAAAGGACCCAAGGGTTGACCCTAATCTCAAACACGCTCTGCTACCAAATGTAACCCCTCTTTAACTTTGACTGGTAAAAAAAAATTTTTTTTTTTTTAAAGATTTTTTAAGTTTTTTTTTTTTAAGAGGGGCCACAAAATAATTAAAACTAGACCAAAGCCTAGAGAAGCCAAAAATGCGCTGGATCCAGTGAAGTGGGACTTGCAATTAAAACTCACAAAATTAACAATCAATAAAATCCTTTTTTATTATTCTATCTCTTTTAAAATTGTTAACTACAAAATCAATAAATATAACATTTAGATTCTATCTTTTCTTTAAAAATGTCAATTAAAAATAATTAGTTCTCTTTAAAAAATGTTACTTGAATATCATTAATAAATATAAAATTTATTTTCTATATTCTCGTTAAAAAATTAATTGAAAATTAATTGAGATAAAATCTATATACTTCTTAACAATGTTAATTAAAAATAATTAATTCTCTTTAAAAATATCAATTGAAAATTAATAGATATAGAATCTATATTCTCCTTTTAAAAAATGTCTTTTGAAATTAATAATTATAAATCCTTATTCTCCCTTTCAAAATGGTCATTAGAAATTAATAAATATATATATAAACCCTATGTTTTATATTTTCTTTTTAGCCCTATATCTAACCCCCCAAAAATACACACAAATGTACAATACATATAGAACCCCCAAGAATACACAAACGAATATACAATACATATACATGTTCCACAACACAGGACAATTATAACATATATCTCTTGCCACACCCTTTTCTACCCCCTGAGGTACATCATTAACAACTATCAATAAATATCCATATTAGGTTATAATTCTTAATATGTGCATAACACATTACAGGTGTATCTGATTATATATGCAACACCAGTAGCCCCCAGGACATACTCAATTCAAAAGTTGGCATAGTGCCTGATACTATAATAAAGTGCTGCCACATTGAGCACTTAGACTTGGAGAAATAAAATTTAGAATACAGTGAACACCCCAGTGATCATAATTAATTAAAAGAATTTAAATATTGATAAATTTGTTAAGTCTTGAAAATAGTAATGTGTCATAAATCTTATAACCTTTTTAAAAGTAATTTGGCCCAAAGGCCGACATGTTCCTAGGCAAGATAGTGCATAATTCAACCTGTCCCAACAGCATGTTTAACTCTGCATGAACATGCACCTATACAGGATTAAACTGGTGACCCGACTTAACTACCAAAGAAACTTCTATCCCTATATAATCCAAACTGAATTTAAAAATGAGAAATTAATACATAAAATGAAAACTAAATTGAACCAGAGAAATTACAAGTTGATTGAATGAATTAGTAGCACTAATGAAACCCTTATACTGGAAATAAGAAGGAAATTACACGTCTGAATGGTGAGCAGCCACAGATGCATGTCAGCCCCTGGGCTCACAGATTATACAAACCAAATTACAAAATTTACAAAAGATTCCCCCCCAAGTCCACGCACTATTCTGTCCCGTTAACCGGGGACCCAATTAAAATGTTCAAACTTAAAGTCATTGTTGTAGAGTGACTCAATGTCCACTGGTTCTAGTGAGTTACATCACACTGTGTTAAAAATATAATATGGATTGATTTCACCTTATTTTTTCCATAGGTGTGAAGTGGTGATTTCCTGGCCTACATGATAGGGTGTTTGTGGTTAGTCTTCGCTATTCTCCTCCGGCAGATGAAGTTGAGAGAGAAAGTCTGGATGTTAAAGGTTCAGGTTGGAGCTGTTTCCCCGTCTTCAGCGGAGGACCCTGGTCATACAACATATTATCAGCGATAAGTTCACAAAACTAATTCCCCCAGAAATCTCGCACGCACCAAAACCCATATATAATATTAACACAGCTTTAGGGCTATTTCAAAATGATAATTGACACTCTTGGCAAGGTTATATGGCCACTTGGGCCTTATCTTGAAAACACTTAGTTTTGTTAAATTCCAAATTATAAACTTTACCCCTGTGGGTTAACATAATTCCATTACGGTTATATAATTAATCAGCTTGTTATACAATTAATAATTCTTACACATAGGCTATTTCACCACGTGGTGGGAGTTTACTTGATTACAAATTTCGTCTGTATTTATTAAACAAATACTTTTTGCATTTACATTCTTCTCAATTCTGGTGCCTTAGTTAATACTTCTGAAATTAATATAGTATTACTATATTACTAAAAAAATTACGTTTAAATTACGCATTGCACAACTCACCACGTGGTGGCGTAAAAGGTTATCTGAATTCATTCATATGTGGTCTTATTAAACAATTTTTTCTTTCGTATACTTTAAATAGATGTATATAATCATATTGCCATAACTTACCGCAGATCTGTAGTAGTTTAGCCTGCCATAGATGAAGAAGATGGTAAACTAAAAACTCCTTTCTGTCCGGAGGAAGAAATGCCACGAGGCGATCGTTTTGAATACCAGCGAGAGACAGCCTGTTAGAAAGCAAACTTGCTTTTGTTTGCTCGCCATCAGTATCCTGCACTAGAGTGCAGCACTAACCGGGCACACTTAAATGGTATTACAGAATAGTTTGCGGGTATCTGTTAAACACAGTACGGCATTTTTCGTCAGCTTCGGCGCTAACTGCCGAACACGCGCCGAATCTATTTTAGACTCGGCACACCCCCACCCCAAAAGGGCAACATAGATGCCCCACACTTAGACAGAGGAGCAGAACAAAAAAACTCCTCACAACTGCTACCATCCCCATGCGACCCTCTCCGCCATGCCAACCCCACGGGACCGCCCCAACACGTCACCCTCTCTGGTGACCACCACCTACTTCTACTGGTCCCACTCACATACTCGTCCGAAGACCTAACAAGGTATCACACACCTTGGTACGTGAGTGACCGTACCACTCCTCTCGTCCCCCTCTCGGACCGACCAGCCACATGTACCAACAAGGCATCTCCATCCTTGCCATATGGCTGGCCCACATCCCTACACTAGGGCGGACGGCCCCACTTAGCCGGACAGAGAAAACCGCATAGAGGGCACGCGAACATTATCCCTTCTCTTACACTTTAAATACTGCGTAACTAGCAAGGGGGGGGGTTTACTTCAGCACAGCATCGTCTAACAACCCACACTTAATCCAAAAATAACCTACCAGGGAAATCAACCGGAGAATGCGGCATGGCCCCGACCCTACAATAATCAACAACAAACTACAACAAAGAACAATGAAAACTACACCAACCTAGTCACAACTCTTCCAACTAACTTCTTTTCTATTATTTTTCTTTTTTCCTTTTCTAATTTTTTTTTCCTTTCTAATTTTTATTTGTTTTTTATTTTACTTTGTTTTCTAAGGGGAGGGGTAGGAAAATTGGGAAGATGAAACGGGCAAGGATCATTGAAAGGTCAATAGCTAGGACTAAGGTAAAGGACATGGTTCCCTCCGAGAATAAGCATGGGTGGAGAAAACCAAGGCTCGCGGAGGCAGGGGCGCAGCCCTGAAGTAGACGTACACCACCCGGATTGTGGGGAACATCTACCCTCTACCCGTTAACCGCTTCTTCTCACCATTTTATGACGAACTTTAGGTACTCGTTCCTTTTGGACACCTCGCTCCGAGAAACTATCTCGTGTTGAGCTGTACTGATTTGTTTCTTCTGAATTAGAATCAAGGTAACTTACCTGACTACTTTTACCCCGATTTGGATTATCCTCAACCTCTAACTCCTCTGCTTCTACTTTCTTCTCTTCTACAATTTCCCTGGTTCTCTTTCTTCCACCTCTTCCTTTTTCTCCTCTACATAATCCAAATCACCATCACGACACTGCACATCTTCATCCTCTAGTTGCTCACCTGGTCCGCATGAAACTTCTTTCCATTCCTCGGAATCCTCAACACTACTTACAGAAAGCGTCTGCACATCTTCACACACTACATCATTCTCCCTCACACACTCCACAACGCTGCCACCCAGTTTCTCCTCAACTTCTACCTCATCTACTTCTACCACACTTGCAGCATGGACATCCCCTTGTCCATCCGCACCCTCAGAAACACTTGCAGCCTCCCTAACACTTACACTTATACTCCCCTGCGCAGCATGTGCAGACCGCTCTTCTGCCTCTTCCTTCGATTCCTCTTCTTCACCACTCTCAGCAACTACAACTTCCTCCACATTTCCCAACCTGGAATCCAGCTGTCCAGGTCCATGTGCAATGTCTAAATTAAATTCTACTGACGATGGTAAAGCTCCACCATCAAGTGACTTCTCATCTCCCGGCGTAGGCGATGATGATGTTACCGGATCTGGATCCTTCATGAACCGAGATGGAGATACCGGAACAAATTCTGCGGCATCTGGATTCAACCATGACGTCCTCTCTGCGTCCTGTAATTCAATATCAACAGACGTGTTCTTGTCGTCTTGTATTGATCCACAGAAGTTACTTCGCTGTTCTTCTTCTGCTTCACCTTCTTCCTTCACTACTCTATTAGGCACAGGTAATTCCTCTGGAAGCTTCAAAGTTTCTTTTTTCTCCGAATAGGAATAAGGACTTCCTACAGGATCTTTACTTGCCGATGTTTGTTCTCTAATATAATTTCTTCTTTCCCTGTTAATTTCATACTTATGTCTTTTCTCTTCTGTAACCGTTACTACCGTCTTCTCACTTGTCACCCCCTTGTAGCCTCCATTACTTCCGGAATATTCAGTTTTTCTGACAGTCAATTGTGTTCTTCTCCAACCGCCATGTTTGTCATTTTTAGCTCTTCCTAACAAACCACTGGAGTATTGGACATCTGTAGCTGCTCTTCCCCGGGACTCGTCCCCAGCCTGGACAGTCTTAGAAACCACGCACAACCGGTACAGAATGAATTAGTAGCACTAAAGAAACCCTTATACTGGAAATAAGAAGGAAATTACACGTCTGAATGGTGAGCAGCCACAGATGCATGTCAGCCCCTGGGCTCACAGATTATACAAACAAAATTACAAAATTTACAAAAGATTCCCCCCCAAGTCCACGCACTATTCTGTCCCGTTAACCGGGGACCCAATTAAAATGTTTAAAACTTAAAGTCATTGTTGTAGAGTGACTCAATCTCCACTGGTTCTAGTGAGTTACATCACACTATGTTAAAAATATAATATGGATTGATTTCACCTTATTTTTTCCATAGTTGTGAAGTGGTGATCTCCTGGCCTACATGATAGGGTGTTTGTGGTTAGTCTTCGCTATTCTCCTCCGGCAGATGAAGTTGAGAGAGAAAGTCTGGATGTTAAAGGTTCAGGTTGGAGCTGTTTCCCCGTCTTCAGCGGAGGACCCTGGTCATACAACATATTATCAGCGATAAGTTCACAAAACTAATTCCCCCAGAAATCTCACACGCACCAAAACCCATATATAATATTAACACAGCTTTAGGGCTATTTCAAAATGATAATTGACACTAGGCAAGGTTATATGGCCACCTGGGCCTTATCTTGAAAACATTTAATTTTGTTAAATTCCATATTATAAACTTTACCCCTGTGGGTTAACATAATTCCATTACGGTTATATAATTATTCAGCTTGTTATACAATTAATAATTCTTACACATAGGCTATTTCACCACGTGGTGGGATTTTACTTGATTACAAATTTTGTCTGTACTTATTAAACAATTACTTTTTGCATTTACATTCTTCTCAATTCTGGTGCCTTAGTTAAGACATCTGAAATTAATATAGTATTACTATATTACTAAAAAAATTGCGTTTAAATTACGCATTGCACAACTCACCACGTGGTGGCGTAAAAGGTTATCTGAATTCATTCATATGTGGTCTTATTAAACAATTTTTTCTTTCGTATACTTTAAATAGATGTATATAATCATATTGCCATAACTTACCGCAGATCTGTAGTAGTTAAGCCTGCCATAGATGAAGAAGATGGTAAACTAAAAACTCCTTTCTGTCCGGAGGAAGAAATGCTACGAGGCGATCGTTTTGAATACCAGCGAGAGACAGCCTGTTAGAAAGCAAACTTGCTTTTGTTTGCTCGCCATCAGTATCCTGCACTAGAGTGCAGCACTAACCGGGCACACTTAAATGGTATTACAGAATAGCTTGGGGGTATCTGTTAAACACAGTACGGCATTTTTCGTCAGCTTCGGCGCTAACTGCCGAACACGCGCCGAATCTATTTTAGACTCGGCACACGGTTTAGCTTTAGTCCAATGTTTTCTGAAAATCCAGACTTTTCGGCAGTGCCATCGACTGCCATCATCACATTAGTGACCACAGTACTGTGGTTAAGGCTGAAGCAATAAGTAGAAAGAAGTAGTTTCTATGGAAATATTTCATTTCGAATATGATTTTAAATATAAATCTTAGAACATGGAAGTCATGTATGGTTCTCCATACCGATATTTCGAATAGTGTCTGTGTGTAGAATTTTTTCTATGGCAAATGATAACAGCCGCAAATTCAAACAGAATCAAATAATTTTTTGCATACAGCCCTAAATTGTAGAGGACTCAAAGCCTTTTGTTTTTGGTGAAGATCGGTTAAGGGAAAGGGGTAGTTTACCTGCAACATATTACGTTTTAACAAGAGTAAAGTGCTTAATTTTGATAAATAAAGTACCCTGAAAATAAGGTCATATTAATCAAATGTAGAAAGATAGATGAAATATCTATAAATTAAAATGGTAGTTGATGATGTAGGAAGTAAATTTTTATAAGTTTTATATGTGTACTACGTTATTGACAGCAAAGAAGTAGTTTCTATGGAAACATTTCATTTCACTTTAACAAAATTCTGTATTTTTCATTTTAATTTAAATCATGTATGAGAGAAAATATATCGTTCGTGGCAGGCAAGCATATCTCAATTATCACGATATTAATTGATGACTCGTTGGGCACTTGGTGAAACATATTAATACTAAGGTTTTGTAAAATATATAAAAACACTTGGTAAGTTTCACAAATTTTTTAATTAACTCTGACAGCTGTTTCGACTAACTAAGCCATTGTCAAAGAGGCGAATGAATGAAAATTACTAAACAACAGGATGTGAGTGGAGTGTAGGTGGTGAACATCTGTTTAGGGCGTATCTGGAACATCTGTGTTGAGACGGCGAGGGGGGTGCAAGAGACAAGGGAAGGTCAGGTGTCTTTAAAAACTAAATACAATCATGAATGCAAAATATAAAATTAACTAAACTAAATATAATCTGAATGTAAAATATAAAATTAACTGAACTAAATATAAACTGCATGCAAAATTTAAAATAATGATGAACATTCAAATAATATAAAATAAACTAAACTAAATAACATATTTTAATAAAGGGGATACACAAAATTCAGTCTGTTCATTGGTTAAATTGTTGTTATTTTTTATTGCTTTTTTAATTTCTAAAATTTCTAACAAATCCATTTTTTTACCTTTTTGTACAGTATGTTGTGGAGTAGTGTTATTTTTTTGGTGTCTATGAAGTGATTGTGTTGTAAGCAATGATCTGCAAAACCTGTATTAGATGGCGATAAGCAAAACATAAGAAGGCGATTTTAACCAATACATCTAATACAGGTTTTGCAGACAATTGCTTACAACACAATCACTTCATAGATACAAAAAAAATAACACTACTCCACAACATACTGTACAAAAAGGTAAAAAAAATGGATTTGTTAGAAATTTTAGAAATTAAAAAAGCAATAAAAAATAACAAAAATTTAACCAATGAACAGACTGAATTTTGTGTATCCCCTTTATTAAAATCTGTTATTTAGTTTAGTTTATTTTATATTATTTTGAATGTTCATCATTATTTTAAATTTTACATTCAGTTTATATTTAGTTCAGTTAGTTTCATATTTTACATTCAGATTATATTTAGTTTAGTTAATTTTATATTTTGCATTCATAATTGTATTTAGTTTTTAAAGACACATGACCTTCCCTTGTCTCTTGCACCCCCCTCGCCGTCTCAACACAGAAGTTCCAGATACGCCCTAAACAGATGTTCACCACCTACACTCCACTCACATCCAGTTGTTTAGTAATTTTCATTCATTCGCCTCTTTGACAATGGCTTAGTTAGTCGAAACAGCTGTCAGAGTTAACTAAAAAATTTGTGAAACTTACCAAGTGTTTTTATATATTTTACAAAACCTTTGTATCTCAATTATGTAATGTTTATGTTTCCATTTTATTTTCTTACGTTTGCACGATTTTTAAATGGAAAGTACCAACAAAACCCACACCAACACAACGCGTGCAAGCCGAAAAGGTGTCCAGCGTGGACAGTGATTTGCTTCCTGTGGATCGCTTGCCAGTGTAACTCCACATGTTTACAGAGGAACGGTCCATAAACAGACTTTTCGTCTTTAGGGAATGAACCCTCTGATTAACCATCTAAATATTTTGACCTCTCTGATGGCTAGTAGCCTGTGTGGAATATAGCATTATGACATGGATCAGAATGGTGGGTGTCAAACAGAAGACGCAAACGTATTAAGGAAGAAATGTTTTGCTAAGAAATTTATAATTATACGGGTGAATAGAATCGTCATTCAGGAAATCAGAAGATGAATGGAAAGAAAGAAACAAAGACTCAATTTTAAAAAAGAAAAATGACCAGTACAGTATTGACAGAAAAGACTTTGATAACACTATATACATCATTCACTCTCGGCCGATAACTCGCAGCGAGAGCCCAATTTCATTACAGGAACCAGATCGCAGCTCCCTTTGGCCAGCTCTTCGTTCGACCTACAAACATTTTATCCAAAATTACAGTCCTTCCTCACAAAGTTTGAGGATAGTCTTCACCCACCTGACATGAGGGTACCATATTAGCTGATACGTCGTTCTTCAGAATTCAAGCATCCACTTATTTAATTAATATTTAAATGATTTTAAATATATATTTTAGGACATGGAAGTCATGTATAGTTCTCCATACCGATTTTTTGAATTGATAATTTATTGAAAATATTTTAATGTACATTTGAAAGAATCAATTAGATTTGTTCAAAGAATGAACAAATAGTTAACTTAGATAAATATTTTTATATTGAAAGCACACATTCAGACTGAGTAGTCCAGACAGTACAACATAATGAAGAAATGTTTTTAATTAAAATTAATAATATTATGTCTATGATATAGGCTTTATGTTTGTGATGAGATTACAGCAAACAAAGAAACTTTGAAACCATGTATAATGAATATCATATGACGAAGTAATCATTATTTGTATATTATTATTTCTTGATATGTTTGTTTAAATTAATAAATGGGAACATTTTGAATTTCCTAAAAAGGCTACCCATTATAATTACACCTGAACCCCTAAATACACGTACACGTTGTTAGAAATGTTATTTAATGTTAATATTCATTTTTAAAGTATCCAAGTCACTGTATTAAATAAATAATTGCTTATCTAATCCGTCGAGTGACTTACTTGTAATTCCGCTTGACGCGTTTCAGGGCATATGCCCCATCTTCAGAATAATTCCTCTTCACAGAACGTCAGACATTAAGATTAAAATGTAATAAATTAAAATTAAAATCCATGGTTAAAATATTAACTCGTCAAAATATTAAAATATATGAATGCACAGAGATGCACGCACTATCACAACATGAGTTCACTTCGCGTTATAGCCGGTGTACACCGCCGCGATGTTAATCGCGCACTGACTGTCTGAGTAAACTGTTATCTGTGCAACGCATCTTGTATCTCAATGGCTGTGTCGTACAAGGGATTTGACTTGAAGTTAAGTTGGTCGTTTAATATGAATCCGCCGTCTTGTGAATTGTTCGTCTTTTTAAATTGTTTAAAGGCCTTGTAAATTTCGAATTCTTCTAATGTGTCCATATATCTGCCTTTTTTGCAAAAGTGCAATGGTTTAAAGTTGGTGTCAAAATCAGTGTAGTTATGATTATTATTTACGAGGTGACGTGCAAAGTTGGATTTGAGAATGTGGGTGTCGTTTTTTGGTAAATGTTCTTGGAAGCGTTTTTTGAACGCTCTGCCGGTTTGTCCAATATAGAAGCTGTTGCAATCGTCACATTGGATTTTATAGACACCTGTCCTCTGTTTTATTGGTTTTGCAGCTTTATGGTGAAGAATTTTCTTAATGTTGTTATCAGTCCGGAAAGTTAAAGTTATATTCAATTTTCTAAAAATGTTGGTTAATGTATGGGGTAAAGTTCGGCCGTAAATAGAAGTCACGTACGTGCTGTCTCGGTTACTACTCGGTTTTGTTTTCTTGTTATGTAACTTTTTCTGGTGTTTTTTGATCAAAGCATCGATCATAGAGCACGTATATCCATTGGCCTTAGCTATGTATTTAATGGTGTTGACTTCCTCCTGAAAGTCACTGATTTCCAACGGTATGGTGAGTAATCTATGTATGAAACTGTTATAGGCGGCCATTTTTTGCGGAAGAGGGTGATGGGAATCCGCGTGTATAGTGGCGTCGGTGGTGGTAGGTTTTCTGTATATTTGGTATTGAAAACTATTGTCAAACCTTGTTATTGTTAAATCGAGAAAATTAAGTTTATTTTCTATTTCAACCTCGAGGGTAAATTGTATGTTCTTGTTTATATTATTTAAATAGTTTTTTAAATTATTGATCTGTCTTATGGTACCGTTAAAAATGATGAAGGTGTCATCTACATAACGTGTATATGATACTATCTTGTTATGCCATTTGTTTGCGCTGCTGAACATATGTGTGTTTTCGTAGTGGTTCAGGTATATGTTCGCCAATAATCCGGAGAGTGGGGATCCCATCGCTAAACCTTTCTTTTGTATATAGTATTTTCCATCAAATATAAAATAGTTTTGATTTAAAACAACTTCCAATAGAGCGGTTATCTCATTAATTTCATCAGGACTGCGTATGTTAGCTACAATAAGATTATACTTGAGAATATTTATTGTATCCTGGACGGGTATATTTGTATAAAGGTCTACTATGTCGAAAGATGCGATTCTGTAATTAGGTTTAATTTGGATGTTTTTCAGTTTGTCGATAAATTCAGTGCAACTTTTTGTGCTATGGTTATTCTTTAAGCTTATACTGTTCTTTATTATTTGTACTAGTTTTTTACTGATTTTGTAACTCGGAGCAGTGGTGAAGTTCACAAGCGGCCTAATTGGTACACTGGGTTTATGAATCTTTGGCAAACCAGTGAACTGGGGAGCCTCTGCATTAATAGGTTTCAATGAGTGACGTGTGGCGCTATCGAACAAGTGCGTACAACGATTAACTGTGTTATTCAGGGCTTTAACGAAATCGGCTGACGGGTCGGCATTTACCATTGTAATATTATTATTTTCAATGAATTGATTAACTTTTTGCGAATATTGGTTTTTGTCCATTATAACGATAGTGTTTCCCTTGTCCGCCTTTGTAATGAGTGCATCATTGTTAGATAATTTAGATTAATTTAGATAAATTATCTAACAATGATGCATTCATTACAAAGGCGGACAAGGGAAACACTATCGTTATAATGGACAAAAACCAATATTCGCAAAAAGTTAATCAATTCATTGAAAATAATAATATTACAATGGTAAATGCCGACCCGTCAGCCGATTTCGTTAAAGCCCTGAATAACACAGTTAATCGTTGTACGCACTTGTTCGATAGCGCCACACGTCACTCATTGAAACCTATTAATGCAGAGGCTCCCCAGTTCACTGGTTTGCCAAAGATTCATAAACCCAGTGTACCAATTAGGCCGCTTGTGAACTTCACCACTGCTCCGAGTTACAAAATCAGTAAAAAACTAGTACAAATAATAAAGAACAGTATAAGCTTAAAGAATAACCATAGCACAAAAAGTTGCACTGAATTTATCGACAAACTGAAAAACATCCAAATTAAACCTAATTACAGAATCGCATCTTTCGACATAGTAGACCTTTATACAAATATACCCGTCCAGGATACAATAAATATTCTCAAGTATAATCTTATTGTAGCTAACATACGCAGTCCTGATGAAATTAATGAGATAACCGCTCTATTGGAAGTTGTTTTAAATCAAAACTATTTTATATTTGATGGAAAATACTATATACAAAAGAAAGGTTTAGCGATGGGATCCCCACTCTCCGGATTATTGGCGGACATATACCTGAACCACTACGAAAACACACATATGTTCAGCAGCGCAAACAAATGGCATAACAAGATAGTATCATATACACGTTATGTAGATGACACCTTCATCATTTTTAACGGTACCATAAGACAGATCAATAATTTAAAAAACTATTTAAATAATATAAACAAGAACATACAATTTACCCTCGAGGTTGAAATAGAAAATAAACTTAATTTTCTCGATTTAACAATAACAAGGTTTGACAATAGTTTTCAATACCAAATATACAGAAAACCTACCACCACCGACGCCACTATACACGCGGATTCCCATCACCCTCTTCCGCAAAAAATGGCCGCCTATAACAGTTTCATACATAGATTACTCACCATACCGTTGGAAATCAGTGACTTTCAGGAGGAAGTCAACACCATTAAATACATAGCTAAGGCCAATGGATATACGTGCTCTATGATCGATGCTTTGATCAAAAAACACCAGAAAAAGTTACATAACAAGAAAACAAAACCGAGTAGTAACCGAGACAGCACGTACGTGACTTCTATTTACGGCCGAACTTTACCCCATACATTAACCAACATTTTTAGAAAATTGAATATAACTTTAACTTTCCGGACTGATAACAACATTAAGAAAATTCTTCACCATAAAGCTGCAAAACCAATAAAACAGAGGACAGGTGTCTATAAAATCCAATGTGACGATTGCAACAGCTTCTATATTGGACAAACCGGCAGAGCGTTCAAAAAACGCTTCCAAGAACATTTACCAAAAAACGACACCCACATTCTCAAATCCAACTTTGCACGTCACCTCGTAAATAATAATCATAACTACACTGATTTTGACACCAACTTTAAACCATTGCACTTTTGCAAAAAAGGCAGATATATGGACACATTAGAAGAATTCGAAATTTACAAGGCCTTTAAACAATTTAAAAAGACGAACAATTCACAAGACGGCGGATTCATATTAAACGACCAACTTAACTTCAAGTCAAATCCCTTGTACGACACAGCCATTGAGATACAAGATGCGTTGCACAGATAACAGTTTACTCAGACAGTCAGTGCGCGATTAACATCGCGGCGGTGTACACCGGCTATAACGCGAAGTGAACTCATGTTGTGATAGTGCGTGCATCTCTGTGCATTCATATATTTTAATATTTTGACGAGTTAATATTTTAACCATGGATTTTAATTTTAATTTATTACATTTTAATCTTAATGTCTGACGTTCTGTGAAGAGGAATTATTCTGAAGATGGGGCATATGCCCTGAAACGCGTCAAGCGGAATTACAAGTAAGTCACTCGACGGATTAGATAAGCAATTATTTATTATTTAATGTTGTATAATTTTGTCGCTCATGAGCGTGCGCCCGACACACTTACATTTAATAACATTGTATCGTTGTAATATATATATATATATATATATATATATATATATATATATATATTGCGACAGTACAGATAAGTGCTGTACTGAGCATTGAATATAAAAATTTAAATATACATAATAATTTGTAAAATAATTAATAATGTATTAGATGTAAGCATGTCAGGGATTGCAAGCTTGGCTCAGACAAAAATATGGACAGGTGTTTCGACCTGAATCGACTTGTCCACACACACACAGATGTAACTGAGAGTGTGTACAATAGTATTTTGAATGTGTGTGTGACGCAGGTCTATGCAGGCGAGTTTGCCACCCCAGTATGAATAATTATGTAATTACTGTTTTTCCGTAATTATTCATAAACTATAAATAAGGAGTAAAATCCAAAGACACAATAAAATGTAATAAAATTAACTACATACTGTGTACGAAAACCACATGAAAGGGACACACCATACGAATGTAGTGCAAAATAAACGGCTACAGATCGCAAGGGTTAAGTTACAATGTCCAAAAGTACAGTGAACATGTGTAGTGAAAATAGTTATAAGATGGGTATAAGAGTATACTCACAGGACTCTGCAATTCGCAGAAATATAAGAAATAGCGAAATTGACGTGGAGTGGGGGAACAAAGCCCAGAGACAATTTCAGACATGTCGATTTCGTACAACTGCAGGTGTTAACCAAGGTGTGGGTATAAATAGGACACACACGCTACAGTTGTATCTCTTTTGATCACCCACAGTTGCAGCGGGAGCTTCTGTCCGTCCGCACGGCGTATTTATTTTTTTGTAAATAGTTTCATTCTTCTAGTTACATACAAATATGTAACTAAGTTGTAAATACAATCACTTTCAAATAGTAACAGAATTACACGAGAAGAAAATCTATATAAGATGATCAACTGACGTCCGAAACAGCACGAGAAGAAGTAACATGAAGTTCCGGAGAGCGAGAGAGCTGATGACTTAGTTCCAGAGAGCGAGACGACGCTGGAGTCTAGAGGCGACTATGCTGGACAAGAGGAATGGTACTGGAGTCTAGAGCAGCTGCACTGGACAAGAGGAACGTTACTTAAGTCTGGAAGCGACACTGGACAAGAGAAGCGACGCTGGACAAGAGGAATTGATGCTGGAGTTCGAAACGAGGACGATTACAGATGGATCGTTTGCGATTGAGTATGATTGACAACAATAAGGTGATAAACAACTTATTTATCTCTTAGTCGAACAATTAACTCAAAGACAATTAAAGACATTCTTGTTTTACTTTAAAGTTAAGAGCCAATGTTCCTTGTAAATATAGAGTTAAAATGGTAGATATTATTGAAGTAAGATTAACGTAAACAAGAGCTCAAATTAGTATTGAAATAAAAAGAATGCAAAGCATTTAAGTAAAAATTAGAGTTTTATAAATCAGTACTGAAAAAGAAAGATAAATTCAGTAGCTATTAATATTTTGAATTTCGTTACAATATCTAAAAAGATATTTAAGCATTGATATTTAGAAGCACACTAATTGACTGAGTAGTCAGGAAATGATATTTTCAATAAAGTAATTATTAGAATAGAATATTTAGTCAGTAAGGATGTATACAGTATAAGCCTTACGGCATAGTAACAAAGCAATAATGAATGTTTTTAAGTCGAATCAAGTACCTTGCGCACAATTTCATTATTACTAAATAAATTTGAAATACCGTTACAAGTTATATAGAGTTATTATTACAGATACACCTGATATCCCCTTTAAACTGTGTCACATTAGTTGTTGCAGATAAGTTATCGCTACAAAGTGTGGGTCATCCCAATTTAGCATTACGTAAATATTTAGCAAAACTAATCTGTCACAATATATATATATATATATATATATATATATATATATATTGCAACAATACATATATTTGCATATTTGCCCAGGGCGGTATGTTTAATATGTAATTAGCATAGAAAGTATAAGGAACAGTTTTGTGCAAGAAAATGCAGGAATTGACAAAATCTGACCTGTCAAGAGTAACACCTGCTGCACCGCGTAAGATACAGCATGTGTGTGTTTGTGTGTGTGTGTGTGACCAGCTCCGACACGATAATGGGGTGATGCGCTACAAATTGTTTGTTCCAATTATTCAGGTCTTAACAGGATAATAATAAACTAATTACGTGTGTTAAACCTGTACACAAAGAATTACACCAATTATAAAGACACCATTACATTAAGGGATTTTTAACAGTATGGTAATGTAAAATTTATTTCCTGAGGTGCAATATTAATGATGCTATTTAATTAATATTAATTACTAGTGTAATTAAAGAGTAATTAATATGTGTGGTATATGTGAGTGACCAGAGAAAAATTATGCAAACAATGAGATCACTCATGTGACGAGTATGTTCATAAGTTCGCGATAATTAACCAAAAAGTGAGTGTAATAAAAAGGACGCTCTGGAGCGAACTGACCATCTCTAACCTGTCGAAAGCAGGACTGTTCCTGTCAAATCGCCACCAGTATAAATACCACTGGTAATTTTGGGCGATGGTTCACTCGGATTCAACAAATCTACAGGACATTACGCTGCCCGTTTGCAGATCGACATGGACACACAAACACACTACCACACTCACACCAAGATGTAAGGAGGAACGCTGAAGCATCACCAAAACCACATTTAGAGACAACAAACACCGCATCAGCATAGTCATCATCATCATCAACATCATCATGCTCTCAGGATTCTGGACACACACACGCGCAACGGTAACGGCGATATATGCAGGTGATGCAAAAACAATTATATTTTATTGTGAAGAGAGCTCTCAAAAAAGAACTTAAATATGAATATAATAATTAGAGTTTTAAGATTAAATAATACTTAGATAAGAGAATAAGTTAGCAAGCAAATCTAGTAAAGAAATAATAATCTTTTGTAGTATTTTTGGGTGTGTCAGTATAAGTCCATAATAGATTGGAAGTAAATGGTAGATTAATTTATTTTTGTTTATAACAACAATAAATTCATTCTTGAAACTTAATCTTATTTTGTTTGTAACTGAGTTGCTATCAGTATTTAAAAGTTCAGTTAATTTCGGACACACAGAAATAAAAAGAATTTAAATAACTTGTTTAACATGTTGTTTAGTCAATAAGATTATATGGGTGTTTATTTTTTTGTGGTATGTTATGAATAGCATTGCAGGTTACAGTATATTTGTAACACTTATAAAGGTAAATATTTATGTGTCTAATGTTTGAAATTTTAATATTGAAATATTTTTGTCTGTTAATTAACAAATCTTAGAATGATTATTTGAAACGATTTTAAAGATTTGTTTCATCTCAACAACATCTCATGCCGTAAAATGGTATACGAATGTTCAATATGATATAACTGCTAATGAACACTTTAAAAACTCATTGTTTGAAGGTTGCTATGGGAAGATACACACGAAAAAATATATAAGAGACCAAGTAGAAGATGGTAAGTTTCAAGGTAAAGTTGCACTCACCGTTGGGGAGTATGAAAGAAGACCCAGATCCAGATTGGCACAACACAGTGTAGTACGAAATTTTGCACATCACTTTCACAGAAGTAGTAAATTCGCCAGTAAAACACTAGGAATTAAAATGATTAATGAATTGTTAACTTCACAGGACAGTCTGAACACATGTTTCGCACCGAGTACAGAAATAAAACTAATTTTATACTAAGAGAAGAGAAAAATACAATGGACTCTTTGAACGCAGGTAAGAGAAAACAGAGAAGGAGAGAAACTAAACTTTATAGTATTTTTAATTCAACTAATTCTCTTAAATATTTAGAGAGGGGGAAACCAGAATCACACAGGAAAATAAACGTATGTAAGTATATGAACAGCTGTGATATTTGTATAGATAACAGGGGATTTCACCGTGAGCGATGAAAAATAAGGAAGTATAGTAGCGGCCTAACATTACACAAACATAACAATATGTATTGTTATGTGCATAACAAAAGTACCGCAAGATGTTTATTGTCTATTATGACGAGAACAGGGAAACGGAGAGTGAGAAAATTAAGCCGACTAAAATGGACAGTGAACAAGTTTATTGATATACACAATAGCCGGATGTGAACTGCTGCTATGTTATATGGGGGAAAAGAATTTGTATCACCCTCCACAACAGGGAAAGGTTTATTCCATCCGATAAAAATATTTACTTTTATAGAGTTAAAACCCAATTGTAAAGTAGTTATTAAGATAGAATTGTAATTGTAATTGTATTACACCTATATATTTAAACCAACCTGGGGAATATATACAACAATACATATATTTGCATATTTGCCCAGGGCAGTATGTTTAATATGTAATTAGCATAGAAAGTATAAGGAACAGTTTTGTGCAAGAAAATACAGGAATTAACAAAATCTGACCTGTCAAGAGTAACACCTGCTGCGCTGCGTAAGATACAGCATGTGTGTGTTCGTGTGTGTGTGACCAGCTCTGACACGATAATGGGGTGATGCGCTACAAATTGTTTGTTCCAATTATTCAGGTCTTAACAGGATTATAATAAACTAATTACGTGTGTTAAACCTGTACACAAAGAATTACGCCAATTATAAAGACACCATTACATTAAGGGATTTTTAACGAGTATGGTAATGTAAAATTTATTTCCTGAGGTGCAATATTAATGATGCTATTTAATTAATATTAATTACTAGTGTAATTAAAGATTAATTAATATGTGTGGTATATGTGAGTGACCAGAGAAAAATTATGCAAACAATGAGATCACTCATGTGACGAGTATGTTCATAAGTTCGCGATAATTAACCAAAAAGTGATTGTAATAAAAAGGACGCTCTGGAGCGAACTGACCATCTCTAACCTGTCGAAAGCAGGACTGTTCCTGTCAAATCGCCACCAGTATAAATACCACTGGTAATTTTGGGCGATGGCACACACGGACTCAACAAATCTACAGGACGTTACGCTGCCCATTTGCAGATCGACATGGACACACAAACACACTACCACACTCACACCAAGACGTAAGGAGGAACGCTGAAGATCACCAACAACCACATTTAGAGACAACAAACACTGCATCAGCATAGTCATCATCATCATCAACATCATCATACTCTCAGGATTCTGGATACACACACACACACGTGCGCACGCAATGGTAACGGTGATATACGCAGGTGATACAAAAACAATTATATTTTATTGTGAAGAGAGCTCTCAAAAAAGAACTTAAATATGAATATAATAATTAGAGTTTTAATATTAAATAATACTTAGATAAGAGAATAAGTTAACAAGCAAATCTAGTAAAGAAATAATAATCTTTTGTAGTATTTTTGGGTGTTGTGTCAGTATAAGTCCATAATAGATTGGAAGTAAATGGTAGTTTAATTTATTTTTGTTTATAGCAACAATAAATTCATTCTTGAAACTTAATCTTATTTTGTTTGTAACTGAGTTGCTATCAGTATTTAAAAGTTCAGTTAATTTCAGACACACAGAAATAAAAAGAATTTAAATAATTTGTTTAACATGTTGTTTAGTCAATAAGATTATATGGGTGTTTATTTTTTTGTGGTATGTTATGAATAGCATTGCAGGTTACAGTATATTTGTAACACTTATAAAGGTAAATATTTATTAGTGATTACTGTACTTGCACTTGTGAAAACTTACGTTTCTTATTGTCCTCGAACGTTTCGGTGTGGTGTACATCTTCCTCAGCGAGGTTTGAATACAGAGTCGATTGTATTCACTAATATTAAGTGCTGTGAATGAAGAGTACCATCAAAACAACTGTAAATATTTATGTGTCTAAGGTTTGAAATGTTAATATTGAAATATTTTTTCTGTTAATTAATAAATCTTAGAATGATTATTTGAAACGATTTTAAATGATTTATTTCATGTCAACAACATCTCACTCCTCTTTAAAAACTATTTAATTATTGTGCAACTACATATACTTAACGCAACGAGAGAAACAAATCCTGCGACCTGGCTGGTGTAAAACATATTAAGTTGCGTTGAGTACATGGTAATATATTTGTATAATTGTTGTAACGTTGCAATATATATATAAATATGTATAGGGTAGGTTAGCAATAAATACTACTAGAAATAATCACGCTCTTTATTCAATTAAACTTACAATACAGATTTAGAAGTAATATAAAATAGTAAAAAAGAAAAATTAAATCTAAAATGTAATTTAGTTCAAAGAACAAATAATATAAAGTACTTGAATCCGCACAAAAAAAAACAACTTATGGATTTCGAAATCATCATCCTGTAAAATTATAAAATCTAATACTTTCATGCTGGACAACCAACAGAATATTAATATCCTAATAGCAGCAGTAGGATTTTATAAACTTAAGGATTAATACAATGACTTTAAAATCTTTATTCTACATATAACACTGCAATAACCTAACAACTTTTTCCTAACTTCTTCACTGGTCATTGCTATTTCATCTATAGTTGCATTTTTATCTAAATTGACAAATAAGTCTCGTTCTACATTCATAAACAGTAGATTAGACATTAACTCTTGATTTAAAGTTGACCTAAGTCTATTCTTGATAATTTTAAGTTTAGAAAACACTCTCACAGGTTACTTGGGTGCAAGGAAGAGTTAATACAAACTTGTAGGCTATGTAAAGATTGCTAAAGAGTCCAGATTGAGATAATTCAAAAACAAAAGAAAAGCCACATGCTAAACATCAAAAACATTTTTTTCTTCTCAGATCAGTAAATATAATCTTCCTCTTCTTCTGACTCTAAATCATCATCCTCACTGCCTTCTTCGTCTTCGTTCAGCTTAGGCCTATTTTGTTTTTCCATTTTCATCCCTTTCAGTCTTTACAAATCTTTCATACTGATCTGCAAGCTGTTTCAGCTCTAGTACTAAAAGTCTTCTGTCAACTTTAAATAATTTAGAAATGCTACATAGGACTTCAGTAGGAAAACTATCAACTTTTACGATTTCATGGAATTTTTTAGGGTCCAGACAGGAACAATCTTTCAAAACTTCTATTTCTTTTTTTTGATTAACCTTTCTTCAGTACTTGTTCTGGAACAATCAAATATTGAAGTAGATCAATTTATATTTTTGAGCAGGGGTGATTTCAGGAGCTTCATCTTTGATTTTAACAACTTTTTTCGTTGAAGTTCTGTTTTCTTCAACATCCATCACACAGAAGTTCTGTGTTCTACATCAATCACGTCATCAAGAGCACTATTAACTATACTTTCATAATTTTTAGATTTTGCATACAGAACTTCAAAGTGCTTATCACTCCTTTTAGTACTGATTTGTTGCAACAACATCTGTACCAAATTCCACACCGTAGAGTAGTCTATGTTCTTACTTTGTAAATATTTAGAAACAGGAGATGTAACAAGACAAATATCAAGTGTAACAAAAGACATGAAAATGTTTTCAAATTTGGACCACTGACTATCAAATTTCTGGCCATGAATTTTGATTTACAATAAAAACTTCCACTGGATATTTCTCATAAAACATTTAGAAGATTGGTTAACTTTCATGAGTGATCATCACTTCTTAAAAATCTTCATCTGCAATTGATGAAAGAGCTTTGTGCTTACTCCACCATCTTGTGGCATCAAGTTTTTGCAGTCTGTATAATTTATCATGTGCTTGGTGTTTGTTTTTAGTTTGCTTCTCCCATACAGCCATTCCCTTATAAGACAAGCTTAGGAAAACAGCCGATTTCTTCACTAACCCAAATAAATTTCCTGCTCGGAGCAAGTTTACTATAGAATCAGCTACTACCAAATTTAATACGTCTCCCATACAGTGGGTGTAAATTAAATCTGGGCTCTCTCTTTCGATGTGGGCTTGTAAACCATTGTAACAGCCTCTCGTGTTGTTTGCCCCCATCAAAAGAACAAACAATAATATTTGAAGTTACAACTCCACACTTAGCTAGCTCCACACTTATATGTTCATACAAAGCAAGTCCACTTGAAGAATCGACTACTGTTAAGTTCAAAAGTCTTTCATATATCTTACCTTGGACTACGTAGCGGACGCAAATTGCCAACTAGTCCATTACAGTTACATCTTGTGTGCTATCCACCATCAAGCTATATACTATGCTATAGTGAAGGTCTTTCAAAATAACATTACATCCCACTCTACCAGTTATGTTGATTAACTTGTTAATGAAGGTTTTCGACAAAAAGATTAAGAGAGAGCCTTGTCCAATCGGTCCTTTAGTTGACTTTCCGGCGGCTTCCCTTCTTTTCCTTACTTTCAATCTATGCATTTTGCTGTCTTCAATACACTTTCTGATATGATTTAGCAAAATCACGTCATAATTTGTGACCAACATGACTAATTCAAGGAAATTCCCATGATTTTCCACAGAGTCTAATCCACCCTTCTGCCCCTTTTTCCCTTGTCTTCCTATAAATAAAACTATGTCTATTAAACGTTGTACAACCAATCTTCGAGTCTAAATTTCCCTCTCTGTCTCTCTTTTCTCTGGTTAGAAGCCAGAAGTGTTAAAATGTCATGTCCTTTTTGGCTTTGGAAAGCTGCCGTCACTGCAAGTTGATGTGGCTCTCCAGCCTAGTGATAAGCTTACTGACAATAAAATAAAACAACCTTGACAGGGTTAGTCGTCAAGATAAACCTATAATAACATTAGGCCTACTATGCATGTTTCTCTACATTGTTGTTGTTTTCCGTTTACTTAAAGAGTTAATTTTTTGTTTCTACTGTAAAGAACATTTATACGCTACAAATCTACATAAAATCGCAAGTAAAATTCTGCAGTGTGTTTACAGTGGTGGAGCCCCCTTGAGCTCTGCGCCCGGTCCATTATCACTCCGTCCCACCAAGCCATAACCCCAGTAGCGTAACTTTTTTAACTGGGCCGTCATCCAATTTTATGGCATGGGCCCCCTTTTGATGGTTGACATAAGGCCCTGAGGCCCTCCCAGACTTCGGGCCCCCCAGCCCTGAATGCTGCAGTGACATTCAAACAAAACTGACAATAGCCTACTACTCGTTGCATCAGTCAGTTGCCGCACGGCGTGCCTCTACAGTGACCTCCATTAGTAAATACTAAATGGGCTGTATATAAACAAGGCTGAGAAGTGATCACTTCCAATCTGATGAAAATAAATCCTAAATCCTGATTTCCAATAATATTTAGACGAGAAAATGTTTTTAATACTGGTAAAAAATATGTATTTTTTGTTTTTTCTAGAAAAAAAATGTTCATGGCTTGGGGGCCCCCTGAGCCTCCTCGGTGCCCAGGGCCCTCGGCGATCGCCAACCTGGCCAGTCCGCCCCTGTTTATAATGATAACAGTGCAACAATTATATAGCATACATAAAATATTAGTGATAATATTACCATTATATAATAATAATATAATAAATGATGAATAATGATTATTATTCATTTATAAGCCCAATTTAGCACTAAAATAATTATTTCATTTTGTGATAAGAGAAATTTAATTTTTTTCTTATAGGCCTAACATTGTTACACAGGCTGCTACTTCCTTCAAAGGAACTCACCAACACCCTTCCCACCCATTGCCTCATGTCTTTTTTCATTTTTTACGAGTGGCTCTTGATGTTCCGTGTATGGATGTTCATGTAACTGCAGCATACAGAGTTCAGCGAATGTTAATCACTTAACATAGACCTATTTCTGAGTTAGCTGTGTGTGAAAATAAGGATTATACATAACTATGGACATAAGATATAAGGGTTTCAGTACTGAATGGGGCAGTGGCCATCCCCTTACCTACTTGTACATTTTACTGGAGAGAAAGTTACTTTCATGACCACTCTAGTCATCCCACTAGATGAAAAAGACTACAAAGACGAACTAAACATGATAAAATATCTAACAGAATCCAATGGATACAACAGAACAATAGTCAGTAAACTCCTACTCCTACATCAGTAAACAACAGACAAAGACAGAAAACAACAAATTCATAACATTAACATACATGAATAACCACATAGAAAAATAGCCCACAAATTTAAGAAAGCAGGATAGAGAATCACATACAAAACTACAAACAAAACAGAACACACACTATCAAATCACACACAAAGCACAAAACAAATTTGATCTACCTGGTGTTTACAAACTCAGATTACCCTGGTTTAAATTGCTCAGATTGCAGCAAATTCTACATAGCCCAGACAGGACGTTACTTCAAACAAAGATACGTTGAACACACAAAGGCACTACACTCCACTACCGAATCCACCTTTGCAAACCACCTCATTGAAGCAAACCACACGTACACAAGCATCGACAATAACATGGATATTCTACACGTACACACAAAAGACCAAAAACTAGACACCTTTGAACAATTGGAAATATACAAACACACACAAAAAACATAAAAATTACATCCTAAATGAACAGACACAATTCAAATCACACGAATTATTCAAACATATCACACCCCACACACACTACATCGATCCTTCAAAAGTCCACACCGTCACCAAGAACAAGACTGACAGTGCTCCCAGTGGCAGCCTCTGACAAAGCTTATAATAAGCGAAAACTGGTTCAGGCTATAAGGTAAAACTTTTATGTTTTTACCAACAAAAAGCTTTGTGTTCCGAGTTAGTACTGATATACTTATATTTACCTAATTTTTGTTGGCATTGAGGAAAAGGACAATGAGAATTTTGAGAAATTAAAAGTTGAAATAATGGACATTTGGAATAGGATACTCAAATTAAAGTTTCAGAATGCAATATTAATTGTATTCGAAGATTGTGGTAGCACCCTAATATCAAGTGACCTGTAACTGTGTCATTTGGTTCAAACATAAAGAAGATAGAGGACTGGTAAATGGAAATAGGCTAATGGGAAGCAGTACTCATGTATCCCAAGACTGTAATGAAGAGAATAGAATAAAGCATAAAAAATTATAGTAATTGAAATTAGGAAGATTTGAATAATCCTGGGTACCATGTGAAATAGAGAAACAATGGATTGTTAATTGATGGTAAGTTTGTTATGTATAAAGAAATTTTTGAAAACTATAACGGAGAGGTGAACGATTCAGGAAAGGATGTTGGTCAGGATAAAAAAGAAAATAAGGAAGTGATCAGGCAAAACTGCTACTTTTTACATCAAAGAAGCGATTCCAAAAGCTGTAGCAACACAAACAAGAATTGAACAGAATTTGCAGGTGGCAGGTGAACGGGATTATGTAAATACTGTAAGTTATAATGTGTGTAGTCTGAAATACAAACTATATGATTTATTATTTGATGATTTTCTGAGAAAATTTTGTATTTTTATTTATCTGACACTTTTTATATGATGATAGGTATTTGTTTTAGAGATAGGTTTAATGATTATAATATGAAATATATACCTTCGTAGTCCTTCAGTCTTCGACTGGTTTGTACCCTCCCCGCATATACCCGTGGTGCGTGTGGTACTGATTCTCTAACAGGTATATGGGACCTACAGTTTAACGCCGGATCCGAACGGCATAGTTGGGGAAGGTTTATACTAAGCAGGATAGATGGATACCTCTCGCTGGTTTGCCATTCCCTTGCGAGGGGGAACGGTCGTATCTAAATCAGATGGCCCCCGGTGGGAATTGAACCCGCGCCGACAGCGTAGCAGCGCCACACACTAGCCACTACACCACGACTGAATATATACCTACAGAGAAAAATTCACAACCAGGGCAAGCAAGAAGAGGTCTTACTTTTGGAGTTTAAAAAGGAAAATACCACAGTTGTAGGCCTACCATTAAATTAAAAATTGTATGATTATAATGTTATTGTTTTAACTGTAGACTCAAAAGTATTTTATGTTATTCCAGTGTACTTTAACTGCAACAGCTGGAATCATGATTTTACTAGATTATATAATTTTATTCAGGAGCTTATGGTAGAGAAAAATATTATGGTGACTGCTGACATGAATGGTTGTTTGGGTAGGAACCAATTTTGGAAGAGGAGTCAATTGTCGATATTCATTTCCTTTATGACTACAAAAGGAATTTAAAATACTTAGAAGTAAACAGTAATGAGAAGGAGCTATTAGAGTTTTTGAAGTTTTTAACTTACTCTTGTTGAACGGCCATACAAATGATGATAAGAATTGTGAATTTACATTTGTTGGCCAACAGAGTTCATCAGTTATCAATCTTTGTGATGTACTCATGCAACTTTTACCTTCCGTAGATAAATTTAAAGTAATACCTGTGAATTTTTCTGATAATCTTTCTATAGTTATGAAGTTTTGAATTGCTAAGTGTGCTACAGTTTTCGAACAGGTTTTGCCGATGCTTCCCAAGTTAGAGTGGAAAAACGATGTGTCATACAGATTGGAGTTATTAAAAGGAGTGGACAGATCTCAGTGGGCATATGACACAATTATATATGTGGAATTGTGAATAAATATTGTTTATAATAGTGTGCCAAGACTTCCATCAATTCCAATAGAATATTTTTGTAAAAATCTATATGGTTTGATTATTAGTGTTGAAAGTTTTGTTATTGAGTTTTCATGTATTTGAAAATTTATAGAAAAACTGTTTCTGATTATATTAAGGGAAATGTTTAAAATTAATTAAGGAATATAGAAAAACTATGTGAAGATAAGAAGGAATCTTATTGGACCAAATGTGTTAATAGTTTTAAGGATGTGAAAGATTCAAAAGATTTGTGTAGACCTGAATAGTGCTTTAAAAAGAAAAATTTACGTGAAAGGTTGATATCGATTTCATAATGGGTGGAATATTTTCAAGTATTATTGAATCCTATGATCATAGCCAGTAAAATAAGTTATGTAGAAAGTGACATTTTGGATGTGCCTTTTTGATTGACGATTTGAAAATGGTGTTAAAGAATGCTTCAGATAATAAAGTACCTGATAGATGATGGAATTCTGTACGAGTTCTTCAAGAATGAACCATACAATTTTTTGATCAGTAGGTATTACAAATATTTAACAAAATTTATGAAACCGGTAGGATTCTGGAGAGTTTCAAGCGTGCTGTTATATTTTCTCTCCACAAAAAAGGTGACTTAAATGTTGTTTCAAATTATTGAGGAATTTCCCTTCGAAACGCTATAGGTAAATTGTTTATGGAGCTTCTGTTAAATTGACTTTCAACTCAGATTGGCACACAATACATTCTCAAAGAAATTCAAGCTAGATGTAGAAATCCTACTCTACAACAGACAATATATTGTTACAACAGTCTCACTGATCGTTGTATGGTACAGTGGAAACAAATGGTACAGTGACACCAAAGTCACTAATTACCAGTTATAATTAATCACAATTAATTATCTGTAATCAACTTGTACAATAATTCAACTTAAATTTGTCCACACACGATAATGATGTCAAGCAATATAGTTCCACACTAATTATAACACACTAAACACTTTCCACTAAACTTCAACAATTACTCGATCTGCACTAAGGAAATCACTCAACTAACTGATTGACTCAGTCAGATGCTCTTGCTTTTATAAGTCACTCAGAGTTCCAGAATAACTTTCCATCCTTTCTGCGGCATGCTGCAGAATGAGTATTTACAAGTGCTCTTGAACATTCTGGAAGTTACTTGAGTTTTACATGAGTGGACGGCCTTGCTACAGACAAGGCATGCTGGGCTAGTCGAGAAGCATGTAGAATGACACTGTCGACTGTACAAAAGTGTTCTATAATTGTGTAAAAATATTTACCCTGTCATCTATTATTTAATTAAGACCAAGGGAGAAGAGGCAAAAACGTCATGCTTTTTTTTGTTGATTGATATCAACCACATTTGACTGAATAGACATCCATGTTTTGTTTTACATGATGGTCTGTGAATTTTGTATAAGTTGATATCATGCCTGAAAATCCTTTATGAAGATACAACAGCATTGGTTTGGAATAAACATGGGCTATCAGAAAGTTTCAGAACTATGGGTTAGATAATGCAACATTTCACACACACACACACACTCTCTCTCACACACACACACACACTCGCTCACATTTATGATGTATCATTTAATGTTGGGAAATAAACAAACTGTTCCAATTAATTGTTTCTATGAAACAAGTTTGTACTTCGAGTCCTCTTTTATTTACTTTTGGATGGTGGATACATACATACATAAATACATACTACTACAGTTAGTAGTATGAATATTAAGTTATTGGTGATCAGACAATATTTTTACATGATTTTTTTTGTGACACCATACTTACATTTCCTTACGGAACATGGAAGTCAAATATCGGTATGGAGAACAATACATGATTTCCATGTTCTAAGATTTATATTTACAATCATTTACTTGAATTTGGTTCAATATTTTCTAAAAAAATATCCCCCGTCCTCAAACTACTTTCACTATTTATAGATATTTTTGTTATTATGGGGTAGTCATTAAAAATAATGTTATTTCTGAGTCACTTTATTTACAAAAATTAGGTACTTTATTCTTATAAAGAAACTGAACTACGCAGATAATCATCCCTCCTCCTCAACTTATCTCCACCATTAATGATATTTACACTTTCATAGAGTAATAATTTTATCATATGTGATTGCTAAGACATGTTATCCTTCAAATTAAATACTCCCTTACTTGATATCAGCAGAGTAATTTTCAAACATTTACTCCCTCCCCCTTCAACTACGATCTCTATTTATAGATACCTATCTCATTTAAAATTTTACAGTGGATTAATATGACTTTATTTTTGGGGCACTAATTTATCAAAATTAAGTACTTTACTTTTGTTAAAACACAAAATATTGCTGTACACTACCCCTTCCCCTCAATCGAACAACCCCATTTTTGATATTTACACCTTTATTGAGTAATAGTTTCATTATATGTAATTACTAAGGTACCTTATCCTTCAAAATGAAGTAGTTTATTCATCATCAGAAAGGTAATTTACAAAAAATTATCCCCCGCCCTTCAACTACCACTTTCATTTATAAATATTTCCTCTATATTTTTATAGTGGATTATTATATCCCCTTTTCAGGATACTTTATTTATCAAAATTAAGACTTTACTGTTGTTAAAACGTAAAACCTTGCAGGAAACTACCCCTCCCCCTTAACCAATCTTCATCAATATCAATAGACCTTGAGTCCTCTACAATTCGGGCATTACACAAAAAATTATTTGATTCTGTTTGAATTAGCGGCAGTTATCGTTCACCATAGAAAAAATTCTACACATAGACACTCTGACACACACACACACACACACACACACACACAACACACACTTTTCAGAAAATTACTTTCCTTCATGTTTAGAGGGTATTACAATCAGAATCAGCCCTTATCTAAAACATGACTTTTTTCATGATCACCATACTTCCACTTCCTTATGGAACATGGAAGTAAAAATTATTAGTGGCTGTTATATTAATAGTGTAATATAGTCTTGATTAATACATGTTTTTTAGCATTCCAAATGACTTTTTTATTTTATCTTCTCTTCAACATTGTCATTAGATTTTAAAATATCGGTATGGAGAACCATACATGACTTCCATGTTGTAAGATTTATATTTAAAATCATTTTCAAAATGAAATATTTCCACAGAAAATACTTCTTTCTTCAGAAGTACTGTGGTCACTAACGTACACGACCTCACGGTAGCACACTCGATTTTCACTGATGATGACAATCGATGGCACTGTCGGAACGTCTGGTGTTGCAGAAAACATTGGACCTCAGCCAAACAGCCCAGGAAGGAATTTTAACAACAAACTACTTCTTTGTTGCCGATAACGTACCACACATATAAATAAACATGAGTGAGGCCAGAAATAACACGAATTGTGTGTGTGTGTGTGTGTGTGTGTGTGTGTGTGTGTGTGTGTGTGTGTGTGTGTGTGTGTGTGTGTGTGTGTGTGTGTGTGTGTGTGTGTGTGTGTGTGTGTGTGTGTGTGTGTGTGTGTGTGTGTGTGTGTGTGTGTGTGTGTGTGTGTGTGTGTGTGTGTGTGTGTGTGTGTGTGTGTGTGTGTGTGTGTGTGTGTGTGTGTGTGTGTGTGTGTGTGTGTGTGTGTGTGTGTGTGTTGCCTGCCTTTTTATTGCGGTAATCATAATAATAAATATCGGTATGGAGAACCATACATTACTTCCATGTTTAAAGATTTATATTTACAATCATTTTTGAAATGAAATATTTTCATAGAAACTACTTCTTTCTTCAGGCTTAACCACAGTACTGTGGTCACTATCATATACCACCTCACGTTAGCGCACTTGATTTTCACTGATGATGACAGTCGATAGTACTGCCGAAACGTTTGGTTTTGTAGAAAACATTGGACCACGCCAAACAGCCGGGAAGGAATTTTAACAACAAACTACTTCTTTGTTGCCGATAACGTAGTACACATGACATATAAATAAAAATTATCCCCTCGCTCTTCAACAATCAATTTCATTTATAGAAAATTACCCCCTTCATTTATAGAAAATTACCCCTGCCTCTTCATTTATAGATATTTCATCTACGTTTCTACGTAATAATTATTATGATCTGCTTTTCAGGATACTTTATTTATCAAAATTAAGTACTTTACCCTTGTTAAAACATAAAACGTTGCAGGTAAACTACCCCTTTCTCTTAACTGATCTTCACAAAAATCAATAGGCCTCGAGTCCTCTACAATTCAGGACTGTATGCAAAAAATTATTCGATTCTGTTTGAATTTACGGCAGTTATCGTTCGTCATGAAAAAATTTCTCTTGTTACAACATAAAATGTTGCATTTAAACTACCCCTTTCCCTTAACCGATCTTCACCAAAATCAACAGGCCTTGAGTTCTCTACAATTTAGGGATGTATGCAAACACTTATTTGATTCTGTTTGAATTTGCAGCTGTTATTGTTTGCCATAGAAAACATTCTACACACAGACAGACACACACACAAACACTTTTTAAAAAATACTTTTCTTTATGTTTTGAGGGTAGTACAATCAGAATCAGCCCTTATCTCGAACACGATTTTTGTCGCCATGACCATACTTCCATTTCCTTATGGAACATGGAATAAAACGGGTATATACACAGTGTATAGTGAGTTTCCTGCCCAGACCAGATAACCACATGGGATACTGGAGAAAATTGGATGAAAAAGAAATTCAATTATTAAAATAGAGTTGCTTGGGGCATACCTTTCAAAAACAAACAACTTCTTGCAACAAGCTATTGAACAGAACTGACAACGTTTTTACATCAGAGGGTAACCAAAGATGACATGTTGAAGAACAGTTCTAAAAGAGGCAAACACACTAGAAAATTCTAGGGAGTAATTAGACAAGCTGTAAATCTGGGTCAAATAGGAAAGATGACTTGTGGACTTCCTATATTTCATGATGGAAAGTTGGTGGAAACTGAAGTATGAGTTATGATTTTGATTATTAAAATTAAGAGATACAAAAGATGAAATGTCAAACAGTACAACACAGAAAGAAAATGCTGTATATTGTTGTATTGTAGCTAGCAAGAGTGTGAATTTCGATTTCTTCAGTGGCAATGAAACAAACATGTTTCTAAAGATGAACAGGATGTTGATCAGTCAGGTATTGGTGATACCTCTGTGAAGGAAACTAAGGAAACTGGAAAGATAAAATGAAAATAAATCAATCAGACATGATTGCGGTTTTTTAGAAATGTAGAAATGTGTTTCCAGTCAAGAAAAGTTACCTTAAGGTTGGTAATTGGGAGTTTTCAGCTCCCAACAACTCTAGGGAATTTGGAAAGTCTAGGAAATATTGGAAGGGATTAGTAGCGTTCCAGTCTGATCATAAGCATGTTCAGTTTTTTAATTTGATGAAATGTTGATTTGATTTGTTTTTAGTTTAATATGATGTAATAAAACGAATATTAAAACTCTCTCCTTTAAAAGCTACACTGTTGGGCTAGCCAATTTGTAACCAAACGAAACTATGTGGTTTAATTTTAAATTATTTGAGGTATTAATAATATTAAAGGTCGTGATTAAGTAAAATTTAATTATGTGTATTATATTATTTTTTTTAAAAATATTGAAGTTTGTGGTTGTTGAAGGTTACTAATTTTGTAAAGCGATTCAAAATGTAACATTCGAGGTTACTCAAAGTGTGTTTACAATTGTGTAATTATAATTGTCTGAAAAGAATTCCCTTAAATCAAACAAATAAAATAGTTGTATTGGTAATATTTAAATACTCGGTTTGCTTAAGCTTAACAGTAAAGTAGAATAGTTGGTCGCTTGATGATGATGATCGTCTTGTTGATACTGGCTGTGAAACTTCTCCTCCAGGTCGCTGATAGTCTAAGTACGTTACGTCTAGTAATGTCTGGACAATAAAATAAACATAATATACTTTCACGTACCTGGTCGTGTTTTCTAGAAGTTCAATAAGCTGTCAACTCAGTTTACAAAAACCAACTCACTTTAGTTGCAAGGTTAGATTGCCTTGTTTGTTAGTGGGCGCCACACGGATTTATTTAGGGAAAATCCCGTGTAAAACCCACAAATAGAATCACTGAATGATTAAAAAAATTTAAAATAATTGTTTATTACCTTTATGGCAATGCTATTCCAAAATATTTAAACACAACTGAAGGTTGTTTGAGTTTTCTAAATAAAATATTTAACTATCAGTTAGAAATAAATCAAGTCGAGTTATGCTGTTAATAATGGGTTTTATTCATACCCTTGATAGAGAATTCAAAACAAATATAATTAAAACATACAATGATGTACAATTGTAAATAAGTTATTATATACCTTATAAGGCTTGCTCAGAGCACAAGTGGCAAATCTGGCTAAGTCCAGATGTTGGTTATTTTTAACATTAATATTATTAAAATCTCAGATGTGAGTTCTTTGAGACACGAAAAAGAAGGTCATGCCTACACAATGGCTAATAGTTTTCTGATATAATATTGATCAATAATGTTTTTGACGTTACTTTTATAAAGTAAACTAATAAAAATAACCTATTTGATAGGTTGTGCGTTCGTCACGCCTGATTTATGAATTACAAAGTTTATAAATTGAGAACACTAATAACTAACATTCAGCTTAATTAATAATGACAAATTCATCAAATAAATTGAGACATGGTGTAATATTGAAATGTTTCTGTGGTTTGCGTCAGTACAGATCAGTGTATAAAAACGTACAGGTTATAGCGCTCGTAGAAAAAATGAAATAATGGTTACACTGTTACCTTTTGGTTTTAATTATTTAATTAAAACTCATTTTAGCACCTTGATAATCGGATTATAATGATTATCATTATTCACTGCACACGCACAAGAACAGAGAATTTCGATCCGCTTCTAACTTAATGGATCATAAATAACATTATTTAATTGCTTCTGTTCATTATTTTCCCGCACAAAAATGAAATAATACTGCACATAATCACTATTGTTTTCTGTAGAATAATTTGAAGTAATTGTAGGTTATTGTCGAATGGTTTCCTTTGATGTGTTCTGGAGATGACGCTATCGGTTATTAAAAATGTTGAGACGGCGGGCACACGTTCTGCACTGAATGAAGTTGATAAGTGTCTGTCGAGAATCGGTTGCATTCTCTTATATACCCTCCTCTTTGATCGGCCTTAGGCAAAAATGTTAATTACTAACTAATTTTGTGATTGGTTCTTGCAGGTGTGATGAGTATGACGTATTGTCTGTATAGCCGTTAATAATGGTTTTTTAACTGCCAAACTCTGAGATGACAGATAGCTTTCAATGTTGTTGGTATTAGTAAACAAATTTCTGATGCATATTTCGTAAATGATGCTAACACCTTTCACGCACTTAATACCGTTGCGATTGGGGCGATATTACCATCAAATTAAAGATCATTTTGTCCTCTTTAATTTGATATCACTTGATACCGAGTTAATTTCACCTTTACTGACATTGCTACATAAACAATGTTCACGTACACTACTTTGCACTGTCGTCTGTTTACCTGAATCGACGATTTTACACTTTGATTAATATTGTTTGTGTTCACATAGCATTTTATTACTCAAACGTTTATGTGAGAACACTATTAACACTGTACTAACATTTTACTGAACATTATGGATAATACTTATCTTTATACATGGTAATGAACAATCCTTACTGCTATGACATTTTGTTTTACACTAACTCGCTCTATTCTACTAACTAACAATTGAATTATTAAATATATCATTTTAATAATGGTTTTCTGCTATGTTTGAGCATAACAATTGTTCTGTGCATTTAATCTACACTCATGTTACCTCCCAATAATCAACTCACTGATTGTTGTTTGGTCTAGGCCTTGTTAAGACATATCGCTCATATCGGAATTCTGCCTTTAAAAGCTTTCATTATTTCACAATTTGTTAATTTGCTGAGGTACCTTATTTGTACAAGGTTCCCTCTTACAAATGTTTTTTCTTTCTCGTCATAGGTATATTTGAGATTGACATATAGTTTTATTTTCATTTTGTGGCCATTGCTAATTTTAGTTCTTTGGCGTTAATAATTACTAATCATATTTAATTAATACCCAGCCAAATGCTGACTCTGATTTTACATTATTCAGATTCTCATTGACTCACTTTTTATTAACATATCATATTCTGTTTACATTATCTACTGACTCGCTTGACAGCTTAAGTTACATTTACTCTGTCCATCAGTTTGTGTTAGTCATTGTCTGGTTGTAGTGTCAAACAGTATTTGGGTTTACTGTTTCATGTGGCACTTCTGCTTCATTCTTCTTCCATGATTTCTCTCTTCTTGGTTATTCTTATCACTATATTCCCTATTTACATTATTGTTATGTACTTATTAAGTCTGATAGTATACGTTTAGGTTAGGTAACATTTTGTTATGTTACATATACTCCCTCCTCAAAATTGATCATTTGAGAAAAAATTTATTTTTTATAAAATTATCATTTCATGTCAGTTTCTTAGTATATTTCTATGGTCCTTTTCTTTTTTGTACTCTTTGATTTTTTAACATACTATTAGTGTATTACTCTAGCTTGATTTTTTGTCTAATGATATAATTCTTAACTTACTAGTATTTTCAAGTTGCTTACTTTTTAAGTCATTTAACTACAATAGATCTCATTTCTTAAATTAACAATTTCCTGTCTTATTCACATTCTTCTTTCTTATTACATATCTTTACATTCGTGATTATCTTAATGGTTATCATAATTTATACCTCACAGATTCTTTCATAATAGTCCTTGATACATTAATACAATAGAACTCCCTAACTTTTGTAGTGGGTTCGGAATCAGAGTGGCTCACTGTGGCTTACATTCTCTGCCGTTCCTCAATACACATACTCAGATTCAGAGGCATTACTCTTCTCTGTCTGAGAAAAAAATAAACATTGCACCAGGCAATAGTTGCACTATCACAACTCATAAAATATAACACATATCATTCATTTTCAATAATATATCTTCAATATAATATTCAAGGTATCAGAGGTTTTCATTTATATCACATTTCCATCTTTATACTTGTTAACATGCTTTCTTTTTTACAGGTAATTATTTCTTTTCAGACTTGACATTCTCAGCTATGCTTTTTATCAGCCGTATTGTTACTGTTTATACTAGTTGACAATTTGCTTTGGTTCACTTGAGTATTCTTAAGATTACACACTTATTTTGCTGCTTATATACTTATGCAGTTGGTTTTTTACATCTGGAGTTTACAATATCTTATTTTCACAATAGTTCATTAGTTTTTTTTTTTTCTTAATAATTTATACTTATCCTGAATTATCAGGGTTTACACTATTCATATACTGACTGGTTTTTGGTTAGATGTTCTCTGACATATCTGGTGATGTATAATATTTGATAATTACAATTTAATGTGACAATATAATAACATATTAATATCTAATTTTATAGACATTCTTGGGGTTACATGGTTCATTGAATAAACATTTTTTCTCTCTCTTTACTTTCCATAATAATATCCTTCTTTCTTTATACTCTCTTTGATCTTCTGCCTCTCTACTCTTTCAAAGGTTTGTTGGGTGAACCTTTATTCTGGATGATTTTAAATAATATTTTAGTTTTATAAGAGGTACCCAATAATCATTTGATAAACATTTAGTTACATATAGTATTCATTTGGATAAATATTTTTTTCTAAGTATAGCATAGTAATTTTAGTTATATGCCACTACTGGCTCTTTATGACATAACAGATGCCTTTTCTCTCATTAAATCATTTAGTTTACAATACATATCTTTCTATCCTCTGTTGTGATAGATCTGGTTCCTTTTTAACAAGTAACAAATAGTTTGGCCTGTATCTTAATCCTACACACTTTTGTAACTCAATAGGACAAATAAGTTTGTTATAGTAAATTAATTACCTTCAATCATTTGGGCCTAATATGTGATTCTGTTAAACACTAAATGAGTCCGTTTATAGTGATCGTTTTTAAACATATTTTTTTTCGTATATACCCTAAACATTCGGGTGATAAATGTCGCCTACTACTACATATTATCCGCTCTTAATAGTAATCATTTTTTTATGGTTGATATACATGGGGTTATTTTGTGCTTTTCCACTCTATTGGGTGCATTATTGGGGATGATTACATTATACAGGTGTCCTTTCCCATATCAGCTTCTAGTATTACATTTTTGGAATATTTGGCACCTTGTAATTACTTATCCTAATTAATTTTCTTTAACTATAGTACCTTTTCAATGACATTTGATTGTATGTCGCTTTAACCTTTTTATTCATCGTGTCAGTGAGTTCATAGGTATTGTTTTCATGGTCTTTTGTGATCGTATATGGACCGACGTATAATACCAGCAGTTTCTTTGTGATGCCCTCCATTGTGCTGGGCAGCTCCCTATTTCTTAATAGTACTTGGTCTCCTATTTTATACTTAATTATCCGGGTTGGTGCTTGCTGTTTATACTTTCTCCTACGTTGTTCTAACTTTTCTATGATCTTGTCGTGGTATTGGATTCTATTAAAGTGATATTCGGGACTCTGGGGGAACTTAATCAGGTCACTGATCTCTCTGGGTGGAGGTTTTTCGAACATGGCATTGTATGGGGTGGTGTCAATTGATTGGTGGTACGCTAGATTGATAAAATCTTCTGCAGCTGGGACATACCCACTCCACTGTCTTTGTTGAGTTGCACAATAAGTCCTAAGAATCCGTCCCACCTCTCTTAATACTCTTTCTGAGGGATTACTACTGGGATGGTACACTGCAGTTTTGTATGTTTTTATTCCATGTTCCATCAGTGTGTCCTTCCACCTCCGTCCTTTAAATTGTGTACCGTGGTCTGTGATCATGGTTTTCGGACAGCCTACCTCAGGTATATAATTATGTATTATTAAGTTGAGTATCTTCTGGGTGGTTGCTCGATTCATAGGGTACAGTTTTATATATTTAGTATAATGGTCCAAGATAATTAATAAATACTTGTACTGGTGACGACCTCCACTTCTAGGAAATGGGCCGCAGATGTCTACAAAAACTTTTTCTAGTTTCCCCGAAGATGTTATGGGAATCATCTGCCCCTCCTTTCTTTCATTTGTGCATTTCACCATCTGGCATATCTGACAGGTTCTAATGCATTGCCTCACCCTTCTATTCATGTCCTTTATATACATATGTTCTTCCAACGCCTTTATTACTTTAACAGCACCCATGTGCCCATAACGAACATGGTAATCTGTGATTATTTCCTTCTCTATGGTTTTAGGTATTACTAACTTCCAACCGTTATCGTGATACTTAGTTTTAACAAATAATATATTATTAACTACACAGTAATAAGGGGTTATTCTTATATCTTGATTATCCAACCTTTGGAAAATTTGTGCCAGTCTACAGTCTTGTCTTTGATGTAACTCTATTTCTTTGATAATGCTTTCTAATTCTGTGCGGCTTTTTAATATGTTATAAACTTTGGCTAGTGTTTCTTTTTCACCTTCATAAGTCTGATTTGTAATGTTTACTCGTGACAGTACGTCGGCGGCTATATTCTTCTTGCCAGGGACGTATTCCCAATTAATGTTGTACTCTTGTAGGACCAATGTCCACCTTGCTAACCGCCCATGACTTAATTTGCAGTTCTTTAAAAAGGATATGGACTTGTGATCTGTCCTAACAGTAACAGAGTATCCTAATACGTATGTGCGGAATTTATTACATGCGAATACTACGCTTAGGAGTTCTTTTTCAGTGACATTGTAGTTTCTTTCACACTTATTCAAAGTCCGGCTCGCGAAGCTTATTACAAGATGGTTTCCTTCGCCGTCTTCTTGGTATAAGGTGGAGCCTAAACTGATGTCACTGGCATCACAATTCAAGTAAAAAGGTTTATCAAAGTCTGGATGGTGTAATATTACCGTCTCTAAAAATTTCGTTTTGATCTTTTGAAATATACTTTCCTGTGCTGGACCCCATGTCCATTTATCCTTCGAGGACAATTGCGGAGACAATCTGGTGGTTAGTTCCGAATAATTGTTCTGAAATTTTCGATAGTAGTTGCACAACCCTAAAAAAGATTGTAACTGTTTTTTATTCCTGGGAGTGGGGAACTTTTGAATGGCTTCGATTTTTTCTGTGGATGGAGTTATTCCTAATTCGGTGAGTTGGAATCCTAAAAACTGTACTTCCTTCGCAATAAGTTGGGATTTTTCCAATTTTAGAGTAATATGATTTTCTGATAGCTTGTTTAGCACGTGGTCTACCCTCTGACAATGTTCCTCCCAGTTGGTGGACGTTATTAGCAGGTCGTCCACATAGACGGTAGTGAATTTAAGTGCTTCCTGTCCTAACACCTGGTCCATGCATTGTATGAATATGGCTACTGAATTTATTAGCCCAAAGGGCAATCTCTTAAAGTGATAGTTGCGTCCCTCAAATATAAAAGCAACATATTTTCGACTGTTGGGATGCAGCTCGACCTGCCAATATCCGCAGACCGTATCCCATGAGCTTATGTATATTTCGCCCGGAGATGTCCGGTTATTAACTAGGTGCTTGTTTATTTCTCGTGCGTCTAAACAAAGCCTCACCTTACCGTTTTTCTTTTTAATTGCTACTATAGGGCTGGTATAAGGGGACTGGCTGGGTTCTATTATATCGTCCTTTATCAGCTGATTGATTTCGGATCGAACTGCCTCCTTAAGGGAGTATGCGATGGGGTAAGATTTGCGGTTGAAGTTTACCGGTTCTTTGAAATTTAATATACATTGATAATTTTTAACCTTTCCTGGGAGGTCTGAAAATATGTGTCTAGGCCTTGTTAAGACATATCGCTCATATCGGAATTCTGCCTTTAAAAGCTTTCATTATTTCACAATTTGTTAATTTGCTGAGGTACCTTATTTGTACAAGGTTCCCTCTTACAAATGTTTTTTCTTTCTCGTCATAGGTATATTTGAGATTGACATATAGTTTTATTTTCATTTTGTGGCCATTGCTAATTTTAGTTCTTTGGCGTTAATAATTACTAATCATATTTAATTAATACCCAGCCAAATGCTGACTCTGATTTTACATTATTCAGATTCTCATTGACTCACTTTTTATTAACATATCATATTCTGTTTACATTATCTACTGACTCGCTTGACAGCTTAAGTTACATTTACTCTGTCCATCAGTTTGTGTTAGTCATTGTCTGGTTGTAGTGTCAAACAGTATTTGGGTTTACTGTTTCATGTGGCACTTCTGCTTCATTCTTCTTCCATGATTTCTCTCTTCTTGGTTATTCTTATCACTATATTCCCTATTTACATTATTGTTATGTACTTATTAAATCTGATAGTATACGTTTAGGTTAGGTAACATTTTGTTATGTTACAATGACAATATGATTTTTTAAACCATTTGATTTGTTTAAATTTTTATTTTAAAAATTTAATGATCCTATTTATATTTCCAAAAGCCTAAATAGGAGAACACATTAAAGAACCCTAATTAAACCTTTTGGCCCTAAGGCAAAAAAGATCAGTACACAAAAACTTAAACGAATGATGCTAGAAAAAATATATATAATGCACTATAACTCAGTAAGCTATTCAAGGTTTTTTTTATGAATTTGCTAACTGCTATAATTTTTATTGTTCGACTAAGCTTTTCGTCATCACTGACATCTTCAGGTCTTAAACAACGTCTATCAACTGTACGTTGTAGGCTTTTATACTTTAAGCCCCTCCCCTTATGTCATCGCCCCTCCTATTGGTTCTAGCTGCTACCGCTCTTCACGGGAACTTTGTCTACATTTTTCCGTTAGGCATTTTTCTAACGTCCGTCAAATTGTTTTAAGAATCTCCCGTTAATTTCTTCATTCTTGACTTATAATTTTTTTGTAACCTTTTACATTTCGTCATTTTTAGTGTGTTATTCTTATTATTTTAATTTATTTTTGTTTATTGTTTAATATATATAATAAAATATTTCTTCATTTGTAAAATCCACTTTTATATTCATTAATTTATTTTTATCTTCTTTTTTAACTTTAAGTATTTCTAGTTCTCCTATTAATTTTCTTTTTTGCGGATATAATAGAATAATTTTGTTTGCGGATATAATATAATTTTCTATTTTGTTTTCAAAATAGAAAACAATCCGCAAAAAAGAAAATTAATAGAAGAACTAGAAATACTTAAAGTTAAAAAAGAAGATAAAAATAAATTAATGAATATAAAAGTGGATTTTACAAATGAAGAAATATTTTATTATATATATTAAACAATAAACAAAAATAAATTAAAATAATAAGAATAACACACTAAAAATGACGAAATGTAAAAGGTTACAAAAAAATTATAAGTCAAGAATGAAGAAATTAACGGGAGATTCTTAAAACAATTTGACGGACGTTAGAAAAATGCCTAACGGAAAAATGTAGACAAAGTTCCCGTGAAGAGCGGTAGCAGCTAGAACCAATAGGAGGGGCGATGACATAAGGAGAGGGGCTTAAAGTATAAAAGCCTACAACGTACAGTTGACAGACGTTGTTTAAGACCTGAAGATGTCAGTGATGACGAAAAGCTTAGTCGAACAATAAAAATTATAGCAGTTAGCAAATTCATAAAAGAAATAGTAAGGATGGCTGCTAATTTAAACAATACGAAGAATATTCAAGGTTTGGTGAAGACAAATTTTTAAAATGCTGAATGATTCAGGTTTTAGTTGTTTTAAACTTGAAATGACCCACCTACACCTTTTAACAGTACCTAATCTAATATTTGTCATTACCTATGTTTCCTTGTTTTCTTATCTTTCCTTTTATTTCTGAGACTGATAGTATACTGCAAGGATATTTTAATTTTAATTAAAATGATTACTATCCAGTTGAAAATTTTCCAATCAGGGTGACCAGGAATTGTACTTAGGAGTTACCTTCTATTAGGCACAGTTACTTCTTACATAATTTTCATACTAACCTATCCTTGGTTTGGATGTTGAAATTTCTATTTCTTAGGCTCTGGGAATTCAGTTCCAAATGAGACAGCATGGAGCTTGCTTATTTGGTAGTGGCACTTAATTCTCATATCACAGGATTGATATATGTAAGTGGTTTGTAACCATATGATTGTACCACCAATCATCCCTCTCATACCTTACTAATACTGCTTTCTAAGGTCCATATGTGTTTATTTAACAATAATCTTATTTTGAGTCATCTTCATATTTCATAGTACTTTGCACCTGTGATTCACTCAGTAGCTTCATGGCCTCTTATTATTCAAGAAAAAAACCTATGCAAAATTAAAATCAAAATATTGGGACACCTAATTATTTTCTTGCTTTATATGGGTTTGTAAACTGTATATTTTCAAAAATGTAAGTAACAGGAACTACAGAACTCTTAATTTAAATTTTCCAACATATATGAAGTGTTTTGTTTAAATAATAGCATGATTATGCCTTCATCCCTTGCCCTTTCTCTGTTACTTAGTTTTTCTTTAAATACATTTTCACCAAAGTTTTGTTTTCTTGGACATGCTACAAAAATTTGTTCATATTCACTTATAATGATTTTTCATTTTACCGTTCTGTGCTATAACAAAAATTAAACGAAATATAATAGGTGTATTATGTTTACGGGTATGTGAAAACAAAATATGATAAATAATTTCATCAATATTATCATCACCACTGCTGTCATTCTGTGTCACCTTATTAAGTAAACACAATAACTCATTAACCTGAATAACTGCCTGAGCAAAAATAAATTAAGGAAAAATAAAATTTATAAGGAAAAATAAATTATGTAATAATATTGTAAACGTTTAAAGTTAATAACAACCTAATTTGAAAACAAGATTAGGGTCATGATTCTAGTATGATAACAGTATGAGTAGGAATCCATAGAATGTGTCATCAAGGAATAGAACCCACTATAAAATTATTTATAGTTTGCGATGGGTTAGTTCTGTATATTCTATTTTTCGTTACTGTTTCTTAGTGAGTTAATAGTACCTGGAAACAAACCAAAGTACGGTTTACATGGAGTTGCCATGCTCAGTGAAAGTAAGTTTGCAATCATAACCTGTTAACCAATGCTTGCATTATTAGATGAAACGCATCATTATCAATAAGTTTCGTAAATTGTATGTAGTGGATCATTAACAAATATTGAATACTACTGTGATAATTTTTAACAAGTTTTGTTGAATAATTCTGAATAAAAGCGTGTAAAGATACGGTGATACTATATATGAAGTTCATGTTGGAGATAACCTTTAATTGTATAGAGGCTATGTTAAGTTTTCGCGAACAACCAGTCACGCAGCGTCACTAAAAATACACTAATTTTAAAAGTATATTAATTGAGTCGGAAAATAAATTAAATGTATATCTTTTAGATTGCTTTTTGTTTTGTTATACAATGTTCTTGTTTTAGTGTGCAGTTAATAATGACTTGTTGAGTCTTACTTTTTTAATCAGTAAGACATGATAAAAATACTAAAAGATACAATAAGAAGTAAATGATGTACTAAGTTTGCTGATCGGTTTTGTCTATTATAATTCATTATCTCTCTATTCGTACAAATTATACGTATAAAAAACACAGGATACGTAAAAGCAACACCAGAGTTGCACGATCTGTAAGTGTAAACAAAGCCCGAAACAGTTGATAAATTATGGGTTCCAAGTTGGATACTAAAATGGCTTGTTGTTGATGACATACAAGTCTAAACAGTTAATTGAATGACTATAACGTGATGTGTACATTATTGATAGTATTAAAGTCAAGAGTTGAAATTATACTAAGTTTGTATTAGGCCTTAGGCCTATTTGTTCAATAGAGGTTACAATCCACTCATAAAAATTTTTTATTCAACCTTTCTAGTCTTATGGAACTGACTGAGTAAATGATAGCCCAGAAGTAAAACTAGGTTTCAACAATGTACACCATTGACTGAAAGAAGTAAGCCTGTTCAAAAGTATTCATCATAGGATAGATGGGTTGAAGTAGGGATGTTGTCTGTCACTTGTTTATTAAATATTTTGCAAAACTGTCATTATGGCTTCTTTGCTTGTGGAAGACAAAGTATTACTAAAATATTGAATGACGTCTGGATGGAAACCTACTACCTAATTGAAAGGAATATTATGATTTGCAAATTTATATTTAATTGTTATTTGGAGCAGAATGTTTAGAGAGAAGCAGATAAACTGAATAATTTAGTAATGGGCAAGTGGAAAAATGTTAACTAGTATAGGAGTATTATTAGTTGTTATTACTGTAATCTGTAATTTATTATTGAACTTTGTAATTAATTGAATCTTGCTCTGCATACCAATTAGTATTCATTAATGCATTTAGACAGTATTGCATGCCAGTTGTCACTAAGTTGAAACTCTTCACATGACACTTTGTGTCAATGCATGACACAATAAATGGTAGGCCCTATAATCAGTGGTAACTGACAGACAGTGTTTGTTGTTTAAGTATGTTGTATGTCTGTAATATACTTGAACTAAGTTTGATGCAGAACATGGAAATTCATTAAAAATACATTTAATGGCTGTGTGCGTCTAACATTCAACTTTCAGTAGACCACACCAAGTAGGTATATATATGCTTGTTAATGAGTGTAAAAACAACATTCATGGGATAGCAGTTGTGTGTTCACATTATAATGATGTGTGGGTTCTTACATGTTTGTTCTAATTTAGTTTGGACCAAACTATTATTCTAATATTATTTGTTAGTCATATAACCAATTGAGTTCCAATTTCAGTTACAAGTTGTTAGTGACAATTTTTTTTATTTTATCGACTAGCTAAAGCTTACATAATTTTAATAGATGTAATCCTCAAAATTAGTCTATCCCATCTTGTTCATTCTTTCCTCCTCATTACAAACCATGTTTCTGTAAGGTCCTCCCATATATGTGTCTTCGTTCCCCACCATTTAATGAATTGAGGCAAATCTTCTGGTTCCATGGTTGCTTTGCGTTTTGATACATGTAACTATCATGTAGCAACAGGTGCCCACACATGAATTGCATTCTCACGTGTTTAATAAAAGTAAATAAATGCAAAGACTATTTTCTGATATGGGTACCAGCAATAAGCTGTTGCTTGCTGCTTTTGAGTTTCACATTTGTGTTTGTAGAATGTGGAATTTTGTATGAAAATTGTTATGGCTGTTGATAGAATCAAGGGGGTTAATTATTTAAAGTTTTTCTGTAGTAGGCCTAATTTTGTGTTCACTGGGCCTACATTTTGTATAAAAGTATGTAAGTGTGATCTTTTATAGCCTATCTGGATTCAGTTTTTGCTTTACCATATAAAGTAAAAACAAAACATTTTTTATTGAAAAGCTGAAGGATTGGGGAAAATATGTCTGTAATGTTGTTCCTTACCAGTGATAGGAAAAGGCAGTCACAATAGAAAGCATATTTATTGTATATTTAACACCAGTTTTATTAATCTATCAACTGTTAAGTAAAATCAGCTATTGAACAGAAAACTATTTGGTCCTACCAGATCACTATAAACCACTGTGTTAAAAGACAATGTTTATTAAGTAAAATAACCAAGACTGGTATGCAACTTTCTGTGTTAAAAATGATTATTTTAAACATAGGCTTACAAGGCCGTATCAAAATTATTCTCCAGTGTCATACACATAATCATGGGTGGTAGCAGAATTACTCTCCAGTGTCATACACATAATCATGGGTGGTAGCAGAATTACTCTCCAGTGTCATACACATAATCATGGGTGGTAGCAGAATTACTTTAAAAGAGGTGTACTCAGAAGTGGATACACTGAAAAAAGTTTCTTCCAAGTTCGTATTTTGTTTGTTTGTTAACATGTTAACATAATCTATGCTATAAAGGTTCTTGTTAAAAGTTTATGGTAATAAACGTTCTTTAATGCCAAAAAATTTAGATTTTATCTTCTCAGATTTGTTAATTGTTATCCTGTTAATGACACTTATACACAGTGATACTCACATCACATCAAAGTTCATGCATGACAATTTGTTTTATAAAAAGATATGTATAATAAAAACATACATTTGCAATCTACATGTTCTTTCATTCAGTCAGCCTTATTATTCATTTTAACATAAAAATATTATTAGTTTTCCATGCGTGTAAACAGACAAGCATGTTGAAATTCACAGTTTCTGTAAATCTGTTGTTGCAAAATAATGATAACAAGAAAGACTGATAATGATAAAAGTGAATAATAATAATAATAATGGATTTTTCAAAGTTATGTTACAAATGCTAATTAATATTTATACACAAGGTTTGTATTATTCTTAAATTGTATATTCTGCTACTTATTTTTTTCATGTTGAATTTCTCTTCCCCACTTAATTTGTAAACTAGAGGGGTGCAAATACATCATCTTGCACCCGGTTCCAGTTCACATTTATATACTATGGAAATTAGACTTATTTAGAATGTATTTATATATTGTATTTTATTACAATGATTAATAAATTTATTATGTACAGCTTTGTTTCTGTCTGCTTAATGAAGTGAACAGCTCATGTCTGAATGATGGACTTGTGAAAGTTAATGAAACAAGGCAAAACTTGATGAAAGAGAGCAAATGTTTACTTATATATAGGAGCAAACAGTGCAAATCAACTCCAAATATTCCTTTGATGTATAGCAGAAAACTGTTAACATATGGAATGGTGATGATCAGATGTGAACTAAGACAAAATGATGCAGAGGCAGATGGTTGCATAGTCTCTCCTATGTACTTGTTTCAATTCAACAAATGTTGTTCATATTTCTGGATTTGGCTCTATTTATATAACAAAGATATATACACACCAGAAGGAAAGAGAGGATGTGGAAGACTACGATGGATTGATGGAATCCTAGAAGATGTGAAAGTATTTGGAGTGAATAATTGGTGGAAATTGGCTAAGGATAGGGAAGTCTGGAGGAAATCCTGAGGGAAACTGAGGTTCACAGTGGGCTGTGGAGCTACTGATGATGATGATGACTTAACCAAGACTCATGTGCAGGAAGGCCTGTAGGATAAACCCATCCTAGCTTCTGAATTCCATGTTGTCAAAATACACAATCTTGTGTCAGAAGAATATGTATCATGTCTGATTTATAAAAGAATGTAAGCTTTCATGGTCGATTTCAGCACAATTAAAACTTTGTGGGCTGTTAGTGTCCACTCATGATCCAAGGACTCCTTGTAGGATACTAGACATTTAGGTTGTACCCATAACAGTGGAGCAGGAACCAAGAAATTCCGGGTAGGACTAAGTGGAAAGACATTCGTAACCCTTAAAGCCACTGTCTTCCTTCTTAGTATACATAGGCATTTCATACAAAGAACTCATGGGTACAGATAAAATGTGTGGTATCCCACAAGAAGATCAGAACCAAACAGCCCAACAGATTTTAATTCTAACGTCTGATTCAATTTTGTGTATGTGCAAGTTAATCAGGCATACTGTTGTTATGCAAAATTTGCAGCTACAATTTGTTTTTAGCGTTTATTTTGACTATTTTCTGTTGTATAGTTGTCAACTTTTTGTAGCTAATATTATTTTTAATATTACTTTTTCTTAGCAGTTGATCCAAATTAATTCTCGTTTGATATTGTCATAAGTATGTTTAGGTCTAAATGTTGTAACTGACCTTATGTATTTTATGTCTAATTGGCAAATGTTGATTTTATATGCTTGGTAAGTTTGTGTCAGTTGCAAAATATTATATAAACCCATTATGATAACCAGATTATGTGGAAATGATGTAAACCAGATTAAATAAATGCAATACTGATTTTCTGATAATGACATTTCTGTACATATGTAGGAACTGTATAGACTTTACAAGAAGTACAATCAAGAAAGAGTCTTCCCTACATAGGGATCCGTGCAAATTTGAACAGAATATGTGCTAGTAATTAGAGTGTATATGTGCAGGTTTTTTCATTCTGAAATTAAACTTCTGTTATAAATATTTGAAGAAAGGAGTAGAGTTCTTATATAGACAGAAGTTTTAAGTTTTTATGCATACAGTGAAAGCAGACATTGAAGCACAGAAGTACAGAAAGTATTGTATGTAAGTTTTTATAATATCTAACATTTGTTTAGTATAAGCATTTTGCAAATATTATTAATGTTTTGTAAACAATTACTTGGTTGACAAATTATATGACAAACTCTTTGAATATGGTGTGTTTGTTACATTGGGAAAAATTTAATTTATAGGTCTACAGCATTTGTAAAACTAATACTTTCTTTAAGCAGTATAGAAGAAATATTTTTATGACAGAGCACTAAACCCTAGTGTCATTAGCTGAAAATTTAATATTAATATTGAATTAATAAAATTTACAGGGAAACCTCTCAACAAATATAGGCCTACTGATATTCAGTTAGTATTTGGATTATTTATATTTACATCTGCATTCATCCCATAAGGACCAGGTAGCACAATAAAAACAATAAAAAGCCAAACCCAAAAGTAAACCCATGTAATATAAAAAGAAATTTATGCCAAAGTAGTCTTTCAGATATTAGGCTACAGATATTTAATTATAAATTTACCAAACTGTTCCTGGTGAATGTAAACAACTCATCTAAAATATGAGACTTTAGACCAGAATTGAAATTTTCATATTATAGATAAGACACTGGATTCTTCCTAGAGAACTCTAGTTCCTCTAGTATAGACAACTTCAAGTCTTAACATTTTCACAAACCCCCTACATGGGGAAAACGTACCTCTGGCAGTGATCTGATCTGGCAGTGGCAACGTTTGTCAATGAGGTTCAGTCATAGGAAAGTGGAACCATACCCCTCCACCTAGTCAACAACATTTTCTGTTGTTTTTGTTGTTGGCTGTCTTGCTTGAGCATTATATATTTTTAAAGTAGTAGAAAAATGGGTTGAGTATAAAAAATACTTTATTGAGAAGTGGTATTTTAATGCAGAAACTGCAAGGACAATTTTATAAAATCATAAACAATAAAATGTACGCAGGTAGTTATGAAGCCTTTTTAGGCAGAACAAGTTTATGGTAGGAATATGAAATAAAAGTTACTTACATATTAAGCAGACTACCTTATTTTTCTTAAGTTAAAATTAACTGGACTACTTATTTTGTATTTTAATGGTTGGATCAGGTAAGGTTAGGTTAAGACTGGCCTATCCTAAAACTGAGGTAGTCCACCTAATATGTAAATACTGAATAAAAGGGTTAATATATTGAATGCAGATCATCATACATGAAATATTAAAAATACTGCATAAGTAAACATGCTTTATTGAGTTAACACATCATCTAAGAAACCAATGTCCTCTTGAGATAAGAAATGATACAGACTTATTACATTGTCAATCTTTTTTTGGTTGATTTCAGGACAAGGGTATTTAACTTTGAAATCCCCATCCTCCATGTTTTCTGGAGGATGTATCGAGTTTGTAGTTTTCATTATATGTATAGGAACACACAATATCACCTTTGTTAAGGCACTTAATTAATACATATTTCATTATCTTAAAAGAGGCATTATTCCTACATATGAATTTTCTGTAAAAGAATGATTCTAAAAATACATCCCATACTTGAAATAAGTCCCTATCCATAATCACTTCAAAAGGCCGACTGATTTTCTTGAATGTTACTATAGTGGTTAGATACGGTTTTGGATTTCCTATTGTGTCAGCTTTGTTGATATTCTTACTCATTAAACCAAAGGTTTAGTTACATTAGAGAAGGTATGGCCTCAAAGAGGAAAAATTTGTATGATAGTTACATTGTACATTGTACACTTTAGCAAACCATTATGAAAATTTTGTGACTGTATAGTTTCTGTTCTGGCCATGTGTGGTGTTGGATAAGAAAACTATAAATTATATAGACTGGTAATTACCTTAATCTAATTCCTTCCTTGCAACTTTTGATTGTGTGCGTAACGACGCGTTTCAGGAACACAGTCCCATCATCAGGTTATAAAAATGAAATCATGAATTAATCACTCGTCGTTAAGTTTAAAATAAACCACTGCACAAAATTCGAATACATGCAAACACATAGCTATGTGCATTCACACACGTGCGCGTCGTCGTAAAGTTAAAAGTTTATTTAAGAAAACTATGTTAAGGGATTGTGCTAAGTTCAGGGAATTTACTGATTTGTTTTTCTAGACAGTCATATAGAAAAGAGGCTACCAATTTGGATTTTTTTTTTGCCATCACACTCTGTAAAAGAGTAGCAGTATTTGGACTTAGCATTAAATACGTGAATGTTAAAACAGTAAAGCCAAACATTCTCTTATAGAACGTGTATTAACATTCAGCTTAGGAATTGGGAATAGTAGAATTCTATTACTAGATATGAAGGATCTTCTTTGCATTTTTTACTTCCATGTTCCGTAAGGAAATGGAAGTGTGGTGATCGCAATAAAAATAATGTTTGAGATAAGGGCTGTTTCTGATTCTACTACTCTCAGAACATGAAGAAAAGTCATTTTCCGAAAAGTGTGTGTCTGCAGAATTTTTTCTATGGTGAACAGTAACTGCCACAGATTCAAACAGAATTAAATAATTTTTTGCATATGTGCCCGAGTTATAGATGACTTAATACCTATTGATTTTGGTGAAGATCAGGTAAGGGGAGGGGTAGTTTACCTGCAACGTTTTACGTTTTAACAAGAGTAAAGTACTTAATTTTGATAAAGTATCCTGAAAAGAAGGTCATATTAATACACTGTAGAAAGGTAGATGAAATATCTATAAATGAAAAGGATAGTTAAAGTGGGAGGGAGTAATTTTTCAAAAACTATGTTTCTGATGTCGAATAAACTACTTCATTTTGAAGGATAAGATACCTTAGTAATTACATATAATGAAACTATTATTCAGTAGAAGTATAAATATAAAAAATGGGGTTGTTCGGTTAAAGGAGAGGGGTAGTTTACCTGAATTGTGTTTTAACTAGAGTAAAGTACTTAATTTTGATAAATAAGTGCACAAAAATGAAGTCGTATTAATCCACTATAAAATGGTAAATGAGATATCTATAAATGGAGAGGGTAGTTGAAGGGGGAGGGGTGAATTTCTGAAAATTATTTTGCTGATATCAAGTAAAGTACGAACAATTACATATGACAGAACTATTACTCTATGAAAGTGTAAATATCATTAATGGTGGGGATCGGTTGAGGAGGAGGGATCGGATGATTATCTGCGTAGTTCAGTTTCTTTATAAGAATAAAGTACTTACTTTTTATAGATAAAGTGACTCAAAAACAACATTATATTAAACAACTACCCCATAATAACAAAAATATCTGTAAATAGTGAAAATAGTTTGAGGATGGGGGATATTTTTTTAAAATTAGTGAACCGAATTCATGTAAATGATTTTAAACATAAATCTTAGGACATAGAAGTCATGTATAGTTCTCCATACTGATTTTTTGATGTAGTGATCACACAACTCTTTCCTTTTAAGAGCTTTTCTTTTGTGAAGATCAAACAGAGGCTTACATGGGTAATTGTGATTACTTTTTAGTGTGTTCATGCAGTCAGTTTTAGGTTTAAATACATTATATGAAAACTTGGTTTTGTAGTATTCATAGTATGTTTTGTAGCTCATTTTCAAAGTCCAATTAGACTCTTCTGTCTAACAGTCCTTAAACAACCCATACAACGTTTTTACTTTAAGCATCGCATTGTCAAAATATTTAAGATTGCTCTTTGCTTGACAGTAATGACTTTCATCATAAGGAATACTTGCCAGGTGCTTACTCATAGTTCAGTTACATCATCTGATACATTTATAGGCATTTGCACAAGTTCCTCTTTTCTTTTTTCAAAAGATTCACCAAGCACGATCTTGTGCTGCATCACACAAAGGCGTTTTATTAAAATTTGAAACAAATTCAAAATCAAGTTGCAACATACCTGTATTTTTGCACCATTTACAGATACAGTATAAATCCAAATGTATTGTCTAAGCTTCTTTGTGTTCACAGTTTTTGTTTTTGTTCTTTGGCTACTTTATACAGTTAGATAACATAGAATCTTTAAGATTTTTACATTGACCATTATAAAATGAATCAAAGAGTTCAGTTTTGTTATCAAAAGTAAGTTTTCACAACACTCTGACACCAAATTATGTTTTTTTAGTAGTAACATCTTTTCTTGTTGAAGAAACAACCCTCACCACGAGCACGTGTGATTTTTATTTCCTCATGTTTTTGTTCTTTTATTTATTTAAAAGTTTTCTACATCTTTTTCTTTTTCATGTAGATACATCACCATCCTCAAAAACATCCAAAACATTGCTTGTTTCACTAATATAACTCATTTTGGCACAATAAATTATTATGATAACAACACATTTACTATATAAATCAGAAAACATGAATAACCTCAATAGTCAAAGCTTTAAAACTGCGATCACCTGCTCCAAAAAAAATGTGCTTTGCACACCTGTCTTCAAACAGAGCTACCAACCTCATATTTCAAGATATCCCGATAAAGTTTTCACCAAATTATAGTAAACAATATGGTGGACAAGAATGTATGTTCTATGTATACAGATCTATGTGCTCCTTTTACATCGACCACCTCAATTTTTGTTGAGGACATGATTTTATGTATTTAGATTCCTTATACATAGTACAAAACACACACACAGTATGTCTTACGAATTTTAATTTTACTCAATTCATAAATTAATAATGTGTATGTATTAATTTTTATTTTCATCTTTGACTCAGTCATAAACATAATGTTTAGGTATCACTTGATTCTATTACCTTTTAACAAGTGGAGCAGGAACAATTGAGAACTTTTTTTAAGCAGTCACTTCCTTCATCTTCTTCATGGTCTCTTTGGTTCTAATGCTTTGGTTTCTGAATTTTATTCATATGGACTTCTGGATAATCTCTTCCTGACCATCATTATTAATGTGTCAAGTTTTTATCCCTTTCATTCAATTGTGTTTTGTGATGTTTGTGTATTTATGTTACCTCTATTGATCTCATTTGTATTCTATTCCTGCTAGTCAATTTGTTTGTACTGCTCACAAATTTCAACTCAAAATTTGCATGTATTCTGTATCCTGTATTGATTATCTGTGTTTTCCGTTATTCACACACACACACACACACACACACACACACACACACACACACATTAGCATTTTACATATTATGTTATATTTGGTTATCTTAATGCAAAACAGGGAGACTTCATGAACTCCTGTCCTACAGCCATTCTTTTCAGTTTATCACACATTTTAAATACATGTTTGTACCCAAGTATCATTCTCAGTTTGCTCCTCCTTGTCTCATAGAGTAATTTTCATTAAAAATCCAGCCTTATAGCTTTTAAAATTAATTGTATAAGTATTATTTCCTTCTTTACTTCTTGAATATATTACTTCCTCCTTTATTATTTTCTTTTAAAACTTGAAGATGTACGTTCCTTCTGTGTAACTTATTTCATTATTATTCTTCACTGTATCATTGTACCCATGCCCCTATTACCTTCTAACAGAACTTCTCCCTCATCTGTGAAGTGCACTGCTCAATCTATAAAACCAGATACGTTAAAGAAGTGTATTATGCAAGGCCCTTCTCTGTGCATTTTGGTGGGGGGGGGGGCAGATTTTTCGTTAATGTAAAAGGCGTGTTTACTAATTGTCTTTTTTTATTTTTGATGTACGCTTACTGTTTTCCATAATTGCCAAATTCTGCTACTATTATAGCAGAATTGGCAAGTTGCTTTAGTTGCCAAACAGGCAACTTTTGTTTTCAGATAGCCTTTTTGTTTTAAATTATGGAAGCAGCACAAATCAGATTCTCAGGTTTCTCCTCTATCACATTAAATTTTAGTCATCATTGCAATTTGAATAAGTATTTATTCTATGTGCAATAATTCTTAGATTTTCATGGGTGTGATATGTATATTGGTTTCAAGTTAGTTCCACATAGAATTCAGTCTTTTTTCTTGTAAGATTTTCTGTGATGTTTTGGCACACTTGTCTTTGCCATCTTCAAGCTGATTCCTCCTTAATATCCCAAGACGAAATGATTTTCCAGCTGGTTGGTCTGTTACTTATACTGGTGTGGAACTAAAATTGTGTTCCTATTAGTTCGAGGCCACCACCCTCAAATCTTGCAGTTGGTGAATTTGAAATGTGGATAGTTTCTGATTGGCTACTATATGTTTTGAAGAACATTGGCTACACATGAAGAACAGTTTTGAAGCTGTGGTGAAGTTATAGGCTGTCATCCCATTTATCAAGCGATTCTGATCTTTTGCTGTTTTTAAAATGATTCCATTATGGTACGTTTCTAAAAAATCCGTGGCAGCCAATAATTTGCTGGCATTGAAGTCAATGTTGTCGCCTGTCTCAGCTGCATGCTACACAATTACATTTTCATACCTTTGTCCACTACAAGTATGTGTTGTCTGATCTGTTGCCTTTAGAATCTAGGCGGAATGATATCTTTCAGAGTTTTCAGCAATGATCCAACAGTTTGTAGTGGTCTGAAGTCTGTACTTTCGTTGTGCTTTCATAATATTCTGCCAATCATTTCTAGTACCTCACATGTAGAGTTCTGGGATGTTTTATTGGATGTCCCTCATGTAGTTGCTGTCTATACTGATGACTTGTTGTTGCTGTAGTATCATCTTATGCAATATCCATAGAAGAAGAAGGGTATATGAAGTATTCTGTGATGACTGCAACTGCTCATATATAGGCCATTGTAACTGACACATAAGCTAATAAGTCAGACAGCATAGGTTTACAGAAGGCAAAAGCCTGCAGACATCAGTATTACCCCAGCATACAGCTGAGACTGATACAAGATCACCTTCAATGCTATCAATAGCGCTGCCTATATCAGCTTCACTGGAATACCATTGAAGAATCTACTGCGACTGAAGAGAGATCAGACACAATCAACAAACAGGACAGCAGCTATGACTTCACTCAGCTTGGAAACGTGTTCTTCAAATGTACAGTACAACAGCAAATGAGACACCATTAGCAGCTTAAGTTGACTACTTATGAGATATAAGTGTGAGCACAAACCAACAGACTTATGTGTTCTCACCTCCAAAGCAGGATACATATTGGACTGTTCCAGGCAAAAAACTTTCCAGCATAAGACATCAAAGAGAAATTCTCCTGAAGATAGCCAAAATGGGTCTGCCAAAATGTCACAGAAAACCTAAATTAGTTTTGTAACCTAAATTCGATGTGGGACTCAACTCAAAACCAATACTAAATATATAAAACACATTAATAGTAAAATATATTAATATAAAGTATAATAGTTTATATAATTTGTAGTAATGATATAATATATAATAGTATACTTTTGACATAGTTGAACATGGAAATGATTGCCTGTAACCAAAATTGTAGCTTTCATTTAGTCAATTTTTTTAAAGTCTGTAGACCTGGTGATCACTTTCACTTTTGTATATGCAGTATAACATATTAATGTATCAGTCTAAATTATCTCTTTTTGTGTCAGATTGCATGCCTCTTTCATGATATATGGCTTGGTATTGAGTATAGTAAAATTAGTACAGTTGCTTTAGTGATGTAGACCAACAGGCTGGTATTAATATCATACAAAAAACATAAGTGATTACAACAGTTCTTCAGAATTATTACATATGTTACACGTAAACATGTATAACTGTGTTTGGATGTTTGGTAGTTAACATGAGGAGGCATCTATATGTGATATATAAGTTACAGTTTGTTAAGTTTCTCATGACCTGTTCACATTTGTATTCCCTTTTTTTTAATTGTCGTATATATTTACTTCTGACAACTTATTTAATTTCATAAATAGCCTAGTTATTAACATTTAAAATTTTTGTGTATACTGAAAATGGAGAATGCTCAAAATTTGGCTGTACATTAAGTCATTGGATAAAGCTGATAATCAAGACCACAGAATAGTGTGGCACTTAAGTTAATTGATTTTAGAAGAGTCACATAGTGCTACTATAAAGTATAATGCATATTTAAAGAAACATAGTGTTTAATGTTACTAAATAAACTCTACTATATGATATGATGTTTTTGTTCCTGTAGGTATTTGAATAGATTATATATCCTTAATACTTTATAGGTGTACGTGTTTACTTATAACATAGGATATAGTATTCTTTAAACTTTCATATTGTGAGAACTTTTGTATGTTAATACTCATTGTATTAACAAAATATAAACCAAATATTATAAACCAAAATAAAAATTTTGATATTTTTATAATATTTGGTCTGATTAAATTAATAAGTTATTCTTTATACTACATGATTTACCAGGAGACTCCAAAAGTTGATTTTATGAAAAGAAGTAGGCAACTTTTGTAATTTGACGATTTCCACAAAACAAATAAATTGTCATTGAGTGAAGTAATGTTTAATAAAAAAAGAATAAAGATATGTTTTAAGTAACACAAAAATCATGAGTTAAGTTTAAACAACATTTTTCTCATTAGGCGAATAAACATGTAAGTTGCATTATGTATTTCATATGTTTTCAGAGTGACTAGAATAATGACTGCCCTGCATTATTAAAATAATTCATCTGTACTTTGTTTAAATGTAGCAGTTGTAGATCTAAGGGACTGCAGATACATACAAAAAGTATTATGTACAAAGAGTGTAGTATTTCATATCCAGAAATGTGTGAATTAAAATATTGCTAATTTTAGTTTTGTAAACTCTGTTGTATTTTACGCATGAGCCCATACAACTGACATTACATAGAGAGAGTAGCTAATTCAGATAAACATTTATACCGTGCAGTAAACAAATAAAACAATAAATAATATTGGTGGCTGTAACATGCTTGTAATTGAGGATAAATAAGTATATATAGCTTAACGTTGATAAGACAAAGTAGGCGGCCTTCATTGATTATAGTATTAGTATATGTGTGTAGGTTGACAACATTTTCCATCTTCTTTTGTTAATTAGATCATATAATGTGTTCAGTATAAATTATGTATATTTGATAGTAAATAATTATATTTCTGTGTGATAATTTGTATATTGTTACCTTCGTTACATTTATAAACGTTTTTCACTTTTCTCCAGTAATAATTACGTCTCATAATATTATGTCTCGTAATGGCTTATTAAAAGAAACAAAGTACACACACACGCTTCAGCTGTTTGCTGTGTGTATGCTGTGATTCGTTATTGCCTTTTATAAAATTGCAGTGACTATACATTAAAAAATTGCATAAACAACTTCAAATCATAGGTGATTCAATAGATAATATGGATGTAAGATAAAGAAAAGAGACATGAAATGTCTGTTTGTTTAGACATTTTAATTTACTTATTTTAATTTCATTCAGGATTCTGTATAATAAGTTAAATGGTATGTAAGTTCTCTTAGAGAAAAACATTGTTCGTAGAAAAGACAGGACAATTAAAATAAAAAGTAATCTCAAGCTATATGTATACATAAACATAGGTGTGCTGTTAGTGACAAAAGTTTTAAAGCAGAATTGTGAATAATAATTTAATGTCTTCTGTTCTCAATCTAAATATAGGTGACCTTGCTGCCTGTATTTAATGATGTGGGAGCATGGTTTACACACGTGCGCATGTGGACGATTTGTGTGTGTGTGTGCGCGCGCGCGTGTGTGTGTGTGTTGTACTGTGGAACATATCCATATGCTTCGTATGGCATCCATTTAATGCAGAGTGCCAGACGCTTGTATGAAGCTGTGTAGGGGTTTGTACCGTATTTGAATATGTTAGCCTCATTACATTTAAAATTATGAATAAAGCTGATGAATCTCAATTAAATTAAGATATTTTAAATACAGATACCGTAGTTTAAAACCAGGTGATTTCAACACATATTGTTTTTCGCTAATAAACTTGTTTCTTGGAATTGCTAAAAATAAACTTTTCAGGTAGCAACCATCCTTTATTATTGTGAGCATAAAATATTTCAGCTGTTGTCCACAGTATGGACATATACAAGGTTGTTTAACACTTCTTTGCGAAAGCGGCCATCCTTAGCCATGGCAGCCCACTGCTGTGGTCAGCTCAGCACCTTAGAGGTGCTGGCCTATCGCCCACACAAGCATGGATGTAAGCTTCTGCAGATTAACTCTTAAGGAATCCATTGAGCTTAAGCATGGGGATCAGGCATGTACAACTGTATAATTTCATCATACCCTTCACAATTGAATACTAATTCATGCAATGGGAACCTGCATCCAAATTCCTTGTGTGCAATACCGCAAGAAACTGGCACTCATTACTGTACACTATCCACTGTGTTAAGACACCACATGAATTTCCGATGTGTCAAACATTTCACCTCGTATGTTGTGTATTCTCAGTAGCAAAGATCTATGTGACTCGTAGAACAGACAAATGTTTTTTGTTAATTGTACTGTTAATGAAATTTGCTAACAGTCTGAAACACACAGAGAACACTGTATTTATGATTAAATGTACATTATTTTGTACCCTTGATTGACCTAAACAGTAGAAGCGTTCTTAACTTGCCTGCCTGGGACGAGCCCCTAAATGTGTACATTTAGTAGACATGGTACAGTATAAAGATTAGATTTGGTACATAATAATAGATACAGAATGAGAAAGGCTCATGGAAGCATTTAGTTCTGTAAAAAAGAAATTTTATGTTTCGATAAATTATGTATTTGGGTGGAGTTACCAAAGGTTATTCGAAGTATTGTTGTTACAACGATTACAATGTGTACTTGCGAGGGTTTGTACATGCCTATTATTTAAGTAAATACACTGCAGTAAAGTAAACATAATACACTGTCAGCCACTAGTCAGAAACATAATACACTGTCAGCCACTAGTCAGAAAAGTAGGGAAACGTAGGCCTACAATGTGAAACATTTTTGAAATAATATGAAATTGGTAAAGACAAGTTATCAAAACTTCGAAACTTAACAAATATGAAGTAACACCAGCTTCTAGATATTATAACGGCGGGAGACAAAATTCATATCACTTCTGAATTTTAAGACGAATAACTAAACTATCAAAGTTCAGACCGTAAGTACGGTACGTGGCGAGTATTTTCCAGGCTTATCAGTGTCATTAGGTTTTTTTTCGTGTGGATCATCATAGGCTTGCCATGAGTAGTAGTGCCCATAATAGTAGTATTGTTGTTGTTACGACTGTATACCGTAATTCATTGCCAGTTATTATTTTTGTCGGTACAGACGAGGACAGTAGAGCAGTATAACCGTCAGCAACAAACATTCAAGCTGAATGGCAGGTGCAAGACCTTGGTGGTGCGAAGGTCGCGCTTGATGATACGGTGTCAGCTTCGGATAAGACACGTGCTTCCCGATATAGGCCTACTGTACTACCACATCAATATCGACTGCTCACTGACGTACTAAAACAGTTTGAGGTGAAAGTAACTGTCAGTGTTGTTGGAAGCTACTATATAGGCCTACTGTGTATTCTATGAATTAAAATTAACGTTTAAACAGTTAACGTAAATTTCGCCTACAGTATTTAACGTCAGTTAATATTATACCGAAGCAGCCGTGAGTTTCGAGGGTGCTGACACTGTAGATGTTACACGAGCACCATTGCTTTAATGTTGGTCGTTATGTTTCAGCCGTACATAGGCTTTGTGTGTTCCCCCCTTATACGTTTTACAGAATAAGTAGTGGGCGCAAATCGTTGCAACTGCTATATGTTGGCGGAAGGGATGAAATAGACTCGCCGTGTTGAAAGCTGAACATAGCTGTGACGTACGACGGTGGAATGCAAGTCAGTTTTAAATGCCACTTAGTTTTTGCTCCTGGCATTAAATTGCTATTGGAACTCATCTATTAACATGCATTCTTATAGGAAATTGTAAAGAGGTATGCGTTCTATCATACCCTAGTGTTTTTAACTAATCACTTCATCATTTGTTATCCTTTGTGTTTCAAACCTCTTATAACGCATTCCCTTCAAAGTTAATAAATAAAGACAAAACTGTTTTATGTTTGTTTTGTCTAGTTACCTCAAAGCGTAGGACTGTGTGTCTGTGGGGAGAGGGGACTAATGAAATATTACTATTAGTTGCAATTCAGAACTGATTTCACTACTGGCTGTTGAAAAGATGTTTACCTGGTCGTTTTCTGCGCCCGACAATTTGGCTCGATTGAATATCAAATAAGTGTCATTGAATATTAAATTACATTTATTTATAATATTTATTCTACGTGAGGACGCCGTTCTTTATCATTGTGCGACCATTTTCAACTGCATGTAAATGCCTTCTTCTCCAAGTGACATCTTTTCTAAGAAGGTTGGCAATCAACTCTAGATACTGCTCTAAATAATTCGACGGAGCTGTAAGTAAACCTGTTTCTCAAGTTTTTTAACCAGAAAGTGCGCCTTAGTCGCCTCGGATCATTCCCCTTGGATCTTGCTGTGTATAATAACTTGTAGAGGTTACAGCTTCCTCCGCGTATTATGTGTCCCAAGTATTCTAGTTTCTTATTTTAACAGTATTAATAATGTCTTTCTTCTTCTGCAACCTTCTCATCATTTCAATGTTAGACCTAACCTAACCTATCCCGAATTTATCTATCAACTTATTCCTAAAATTCTTCGATAAGCCCACATTTCGAACGCCTCCAATCTATCAGTAACGTTCTTGTTCAAAGTCCAAGTTTCCATTCCATATAGCAAATCTGAGAACATGTACATTTCAGTATTGGAATCTTGGGAGACAGAGTTGAGTCTTTAGTGCAGAATAGCTTGTGCATTTTTTTTAAGCGCTCTTCTTGTTTGGTCAGTTCGTGATATGATATTCTCTGTGCATTTGTTTTTCCTTGTTGACATCTGCTCTCAAATACTTTTTTACTGTATCTATCAGTTGTGTAACGGTTGCATAATACAAATTATTCGAATGCATTCATAGATGTTTGTAAAATAAACACTCGACACACAATTTAAAACGGTTATACAAAACGTTTACTTAATTGTTAAGTAATTTTGACAGCCAAAATTAACAACCATTTTCGTACTTATTGAAAATGTAAATTTTCAATAAGTAAGAAATTTCGAGCGAGTACCGGATCAGCCTTGGATGGTGGTTTCAGAATTTTCAGGGAAACAACGGTAAGGTACATTATGCTAGTAATTTCAAGTGTAGCACCAGATATTCGTTGCAGTAACTGGTATAGGGAAACGGATCGTGTTTCTAGTTCACGTTTGTACTTGAATTTGTCGTTTGTTCAGAATAATTAGTTGTTGATCAAAATGTGGCCATAAACTTTGCCCTAGACTGCTATTCTATCCCTTGTATAAGCCCTTTCATCTCGTTCAAATAGTAATGATTGTGATAACAATTGAAGGTTTGCGTTATCTCGTAGGTAGGCTACATTATCAGTTGGGCGTGTAAATGTTACTGTACAGTGACTGTGTTTTTCTCTGCGTTATCGTACTGATTGGTACGAATTACACACACGTACGCAAGACGAGATTGAAATTTTGTGGATAAATTGTCAAAGCAACTACAGTAATTTTTTCGAGAACTGCTGTCTGGTGTTAATCTAAGATATCCGAAAACTAGCATTTGTTTGTTACTCTGATTAACACTATTTGTCCTCAGGCCTGTGTACGTTCGTGGAATCGCTAACTAGAACGCGTGTTCTCCTGTTTGTACAGACAACAGTCGAAAAGGGACAGCCACCACTTTCTGTCTACTAGCGTAAAGCGATCAAAATTTTCAAATTTATAAATTTTCTGATCGAGCAGTGCGTTCGCACACAGTCAAGTCACCAACCCATACCAGAGCAATAAATAAAGACAATTAAGAACACGTCAACCCGACGCCAGCTACCAGAAAATGAGAGAACGTTAGACTTAACGCAACAAAAGAAATTGGGATCGACTTTGACAGACCAAACTCAATTCAAATTTACGACATCACAACAAACCGAACAAAAGCAGAGTCCAGCGGCACGAGTACGCAGAAATTGTAACGAAGGGACGCTGTAGGGTTAAGCCAACGCGTGTGAACGTAAGAAAGAGATACTCACTGACAAAGGATTTAGAAAGGTCTTACCAGTACAGAGACAATACAGCAAATACGGTACTCAATGAATACAAGACGACCATGTCGCACAGCATGAAAACAACGCCAGAGTGACAACTTATATTTACGACGAGAAATCGTGGAGGCAGCTCAGAACGACAGCGAGCAAGAAGTTATTAATTGGTAGAAAAAAACGAAGGGTAGTTGAACAATGAACAGGACGCAACAGATTGTTAGCAAGGGAGTAACAGCGAACCTTGGTAAACACATGAAACAAAGGTTTGACGGACAGGCGAGCAATTACTTTACATTCTTAGAAACAGTGCAATGTCCTTCGCTATGTATTTCAAGGGTTGTTCAGGGCAGCGAATCAGGGAGTCGAAAACCATAGATCTTCAAAGTGGAAGGAAGTCTTGGACCTATCGGGATCATCCGAGGGCGTGGAAGACAGAAAATTGCATTGTGGTAGAAGACGTTTGATAAAAACTGTTTGCAGGGTACGCGAGGATCTCAGTACCTTAGTCTTACTCTCAGTATCTCAGTTTTTCAGTCTCAACCACAGTCTCATAAAATTTTGTGCTCAGTTTGTTTAACTCAGTTCTACACAAGTTTACCGCAGTAACGCTCAGTTATTTACTTAGTGCGAAGTTACCTAAGTACCGTTATACTTTCGAGTTCAGTACGACAAACTTTGAAGTGCTATTCATTATTCGACATCATGGAAATTAGAAACATTAACAAGTGAAGTAACATTTCGATAATAGAACTTTTGTGTATCAACTTCGGACATTGTGATTCATATCTGAACGTAACATGATTCAGACTTAATCATTCTAGTCATGCAGACTCATGAACAATAAGAGACTCAACATTCATAAACACAAACGTATAACAATACGCACATTTTCGACCAAGCTACATAGATCGTGAACAGTTACATGAAGCAACTATGTAGTAGACATTTTATTTGAACATAACTCACTAATAATGGTTGTACCTACACCACACAGAACTTTATTAACTCTTAGTATAGATGGATAACACCAACGCCACACCACGCATGCCGCGAGTGAATTCTCTTCGCGAGTTACAAAGTGACAGTGAAACATCTAATCAACGGAACTACCACACATGGGATCACCAGTAAGCAGGAAAATTTCGCCGATGGAATTTTGGATATTCAAATATCAAGTTAAGTCCTTATGATATTAATACTTTAATAATACTGCTGCTCTGTCTCTTTTCCAAGAACCAACACCTTTGAGAAATTATATAATCATTAGTAAAGATAATGTTAAATTATAAAAGCTACACATCTGAGACACATAATGAACGCATTAGTAGTGAATAATATTTGATTTGTCTATTTTTTGTGTGTGTTTATCATGTTGTATGTTATGTTTTCAGCTATCAACGAGAACAGATTTATATTGTGATTTGTGTTTTTATATGTTTCTGAATGTATTTCAGGTAATAATTTGTATTTGTGTTTCGGAATTTTATTTGAGTAATGTATAATAAACAAGCATTGTATTCGTTATGTATTTTATGCGTTCATTATTGTTACAAACCTTAACATCAAAAGACACTAACGTCAATTGATTTGTTTTAATAAATTTTCTTATATTGTTTTTTGATAACGACAAATATAGAGTCTCACTAATTATGCTAATTAGTAATGAATACATTCAGTTATAAAGTGATTAATACGTTTGCATAATCAGATTAACTCGACACACATTTTAGTTTAATTGAATAATTTACAACTTGCATAAATTAGCATAATTGTCGTTGTATGAAATGGCGCCCATCGCATGGCAAAAGAGCAGGCAGTAGGTAGATTAAGTAGATTAACATAACATTAGAATAAGATTCTTTAGTGTAAAGCTGGTTTGACTGGATGCTCACGCGAAGTAAAAGGCAAAAATGGCTAGTAGTTCCGATAGCATGAACTTCGAGGTCAATAACCAACAAGGTGTGCCCGATACCGAAGATGAGAACTCGCCGATCGAGTCAAATACGACTGAAGAGACGCAGAACGTCAGAGCGCGGGGACAGATGTCCCAAGCGCAAGAAGAAGTAACATTACATTCATTAATGGACTTCATTTGCAAGCAGAATAAAAAAACTAATGACAATCTTAGAGTAATTAATGAGAAATTTGACAAGCAGAATGAGAAATTTGAGGAAGCCAGAAAGGAAACTAACGAAAAGTTCGAAAAGCTGGAAGAAAATAAGTTATTCAGCGAGAAGCTGGACAAACACAAAGAAGAAGTAACGCAACAGGTGGCCGAGCAGATCATGCAGATACGCGCAGAAATGCATGAATACAAGAGCGCTTGGGACCAAAAATTAAGCGAAGTCCAGAAGAAACAGGATGAAGCCGTAAAAGAATTGAAAGATGACACTAATAAGAAGTTTGGAGAAATACGGGAGACCAGAGAAGCAGACCGCCAGGAATTGAAAAGCGTATCCCAAAATACGCAAACAAATATCAAAAAGGTCAGTAACAAATTAGAATCGCATATTAAAGACAACTACAAGAAGCAGGAGGAATTGAAAGCCGAACTATATCAGACTATAAGACAACAACAACAGGAGCAGGGAGATACAAACAACGCGATACAACAGAAGATCGAAGAAGTAAACGGCAGACAGAAAACGACGGAGTTGAAGCTGGACGAAAACGCCAGGGAGAAGACGACCCGTATAAACGAATTAAAGTGTCACCTGGAACGATTACAGAGACAGCTGATTGAAGGTGAGTCTGGACCAATTAATAGGGTCAACGGACAGATACACGTTGAGCTCAAATACAACGGGACCGATAGATTCCCAATGGAATTCCTCAAGGAATTGTCGGAAATCCAAGAATTGTATTACTCTAATAACGATATTAACTGGGTAGGCAAGCATTTTGAAATGGATGCAAGAATATGGTGGCGCGTGATTCGGAATCAAATATCCACGTTCGAAGAATTTAAAGAGGCGTTTACCTTGAAGTATTGGGGACAGGAGCGTCAGGATAGCATTCGTAATAACCTCGAATACGGAAGGTATGAGTGAAACGGACCGATTACGGCCATACAGTATATTGAAAGAATTTTATTGGAGAGCAGGCAATTGACACCCGCATTGACCGATCGTCAATTGATCAAAAAGATTTCTCGCCACTTCGGACGGGATTTGCAACTTGCCGTGATCACACGTGGGATTACGACAATACCAAATTTCGAAGCACTAATCACCGAATACACGAACATTCAACTGTGTAACGAAAATAACCATAGGTTGCATTACAGGCCTATTGACGGAGAGAGAGTAAACAGTCGGAGGGGAGAGGACTTTCACAACAAAAGTAAAACGGCCCAGAAACGAGTTTGGAATGAACGAACACAAAAGAACCGTTATGACAATAAGCAGTTCGTCAACACTGTAAACACTATGGAATTTACTGGCCAATGTGCTAGTACAAGTGGCGTGGTCAATGACGCTACTCCAAGGAGAAGTACCAGCGACAAAAAAAAAAAAAAAAAAAAAAAAAAAAAAAAAAAAAAAAAAAAAAAAAACTCGACACAGCGAATGAGATAGCTATTTTAAATAACCCCGGCTCGTTCAACAATGTAAATATTTTGTTACCTAATTTGAGAAGTGAATTATTACAAGAAGAGGATGAAGAAATTGTCAAACAAATATTAAAGTGCCCGGAAATAATCATTAAATTTAATAATGGTATTACCGTACCGGCTTTAATTGATACCGGTAGCGTGATCAATGGCTTATCTGAAGCCTGATTCAACAATAACAAGGAAAACATTGAGCCTTATGAAATATTACCAATGACAAATACTCTTATTGTAAGTACTGTAGGGAATAAGTCGAAGCTAATTAGAAAACAAATACTATGTGATATTGTAATGACGGTTTAAAAAACGAGTGTGTATTCTTAATCATACCAGAACTTATTAAACCTTGTATACTAGGAATAAGCTTCTTACAAGAAATGGGATGTCGCATCGACATTGGAAATAGAAGAATTGAATTCAAAAATAAAGCTGATGAAGAGGAGTACGCTGTACCAATCATGAATATTGAATTGCTGAATAGTGAAGAGGAGGAAGAGATTCTGCGGTTCATCGACGAGAAGATAGAAAATATAGATTGTAAGGATGAAGGTATATTGGAACGTCTGAAGGAAATATTAATAAGAAATAGGAATGTATTCAGGGAATGTCCAGGGAGAATAGAAGGATACTCACACGAATTTCAGGTTACGGACAGGACGCCTTACTTTCAAAGAGGTTGGCCTGTGCCGCTTGCCTACAAGAACAAGGTGGATGATGAGATCAACCGGATGCTGCGATACGGGGTGATTGAACGCTGCAGCAGCCCGTATGTCAACCCACTCGTCACGGTGATCAAAAAGGATGGGAGAGTTCGCCTGTGCCTTGACGCAAGAAAAGTGAACAATGACTATACCAGATTACGAAGGCGTTTCCCCGATAAATGAAATATTAGCGAGATGTGGTGAAATGCGATACCTATCGACAGTCGATCTATCCAGCAGTGTTTGGCAAGTTCCATTAAAACCAGAATGCCGGAACTTTACAGCATTCATGTATGAGGGCAGGTGCTACCGGTTCACAGTGACACCGTTCGGACTCAGTACCAGTTCTGCGGCGCTGACATGAGGATTGGATGTAGGATTAGAAGATGAAATTAAAAGGAATACAATAATATACGTAGATGATTATCTATGTTATTCCAACAGCATCGAAGCACACTTGGAACATTTGGAAGCGTTATTAAACAATCTTAATAAAGCAAACTTAACCGTCAACCTCGATAAATCACAATTTTTCAGGCAGGAGATCTCGTACCTTGGATACCGATTAACGACACGGGGAATCCAAGCAACAGAAGACAAGGTAAAAGCCATCATGAAATTCCCTACGCCCAAGAACCAGAAACAATTAGAAGGCTTCTTAGGTCTTACTAACTTTTACAATCGCTTTACGAGTAAGTACGCAGGGACGACTCAACCGTTGCACGAATTATTAAAGAAAGGACGCAAGTTTTCTTGGACAACCGAGTTAAATGATTGTTTTCAGAGAGTCAAGAATTTATTTGTGGAGACTGTATTTTAAAATTCCCACGACCAAACCAGAGGTATTACATACAGTGTGACGCTAGCAATTTTGCGTACGGTGGCCAACTCTTATCAACTCGACGAAGAAGGGAAGATTGGCGTGATTGCTTTCACTAGCAAGACATTTAAAGGTGCGGAACGGAACTATTACACAACAGAGAAAGAACTCTTTGAGTATTGTTCGATGTTTAGAGAAATTCCGTATGTATATCCTAGGCCAACCTTTAACCATAATCACCGACAATAAGGCATTAACGTTTATGCATAAATGTCACCTGAATAATTCACGAATCACACGATGGATTCTCGCAGTGCAAGAATACAAATTTAACATTATTCATTGTAAAGGTAAAGATAATGTAGTCGCAGATATTTTGAGCAGATACCCAGCCGACGCGAAACCTGATGAGGACAATGACGACACGCATGAATACCTAATCAACCATTTAATTATTAAAATGAAACATGATGTAAGTAAGATCATCAAGGAGATTGGGAGACACCAACTTGATGACAATAAGCTTAAATCAATTATTGACAAGATCAAGGACGAAAATGTAAGTCAAAAGTTAAGCAAATTTTATAAGTATGTTAGTAATAAATTGTATAGACGACAACGAGATGAATGGAAGTTGTACGTACCTAGTAATGTATCTGATAATTTAATTGCGGAGATTCATCGGATGTATGGACATCTGGGAACAAAAAGGTGCATAAAAATGTTGCAAGAGCACTTTACATTTGATCAGATGTTGAAGAAAGTAAAGGCTTACATTCGAACGTGTGACACTTGCCAGAAGTGCAAGGACACTAATAACAAAATGTTATTTGGAGGGACTAGAGCTGTAGTACCTGCGGCGAAAGGAGATCTTATAAGCGCAGATTACTATGGACCCCTACCGACGGGAGCAGGAGGTGTTAAGTATTTACTTGTGATAGTGGACAACTTCACAAAATATGTCAAGTTGTTTACGCTACGGAGAGCAACAACTACCACGACATTACGAAGGGTGAAGACTTACTGCGAGGAATTTGGGCAACCGAAGGCCATTCTGACCGATAACGGAACTCAATTCACCTCAAAGAACTGGGTCAATGGACTAAAGGAATTAAATATACAACCGAAATATACAGCGATACGGAATCCTTCTGCCAACCTAGCCGAAAGGATCAACCGACATCTTGGCAGTCTATTTCGAATTTTCGTACATGATCAACACACAAAATGGTCACAGTACGTAAGAACAATTGAGGCATGCATAAACGAAGTGTATCATGAGACAATCGAAATAACTCCTCATGAAGCGCACCTTAGTAAAAAACCAACTCGAGCATGGGAAAAATGCTTAGATAAATAAGTTATTAATATTAAAAGAAAAACTAATAGCAACATATTTGTAAAAATTAAAGAAAAAAGAGAAAAGCATGCAAAACGCAGCAATGAAAGCAAGAAGATTACGAAATTCGCAATTGGTGACAAAGTATTGATAAGAACTTATTATCAATCTGACGCTACACTGAAGAAGATTGATAAATTCTTTGAACTTTTTTCCGGACCTTATAGAATTAACCAAATCCTTGGAGATGCCACGTATGAGCTTGTTGATTGCGACAACAACATTAAGGTGCGAGGAAAATTTAATATACGGCAAATCAAGAAATACTATGAGCAAGCGGAAGAGGTACAAGTTACGCAGGAATGTGGAAGTAATGTTGACAGTTAGATGGCTGAGGGGAAGCACATGTATTAGATGATTGTCCCGCGAAGCCAGTCCAACTAGCTAAAGAATAAAAACATGTAACATAATATCATGTATGATTTAAGATTTATGTAATTCTTTAAATCATGATATCTAATTAAAAGCACTAATCAAATATCAAGTAACCAATGTCAATAAAGCATCTTGATAACAGTGTCGTAGATGAAAAGACTCTTATGGTGAAGAACTTTGATTAAATATGCAGCAATAATTGCTGAAGATAAAGTGAACACGTGAATGGACACGTAGAATAAGCAAGTAGCATAGAATCAACAATTCAAATGTGAGGTTGATCATTTGAAATTTTATAGAACAAGGTTGTCAATGTACATTACAGTAAGATAAAATGAATTCTTAGTTGTTCATAGATTGTGTATATATCTTATTAATTAGTATGAACAATAATAATATGGGTTGCAATTTGATATTTAATGATAATCAATAATTCTGTGTATGTGTTTATTTGTGTAGCAATTGTAGTTGTGGGACACTTGAAATGAATTAAAGATATTGTTTATTGTAGTGTGTGTAACATAATATATGATTAATTGAGTTTAATGTTAGCAGATCATCATCTCATTTATTATATTGTATGTATGTAGCATAGGAGACCAAAAAAAAAAAAAAATGTGAATGATTAGACATAAGTATTTATTGTAACTTCATTTATTGTTATGAAACACTGTTGTACGATCCATTTACACACGTATATTATGTAAAATACGTTCATTCTTGCTCAGATGTGTAGCAATAAATTCCTGTACCCAATTAAGACCAAAAGATAGGGAATATCTATCAATACACACCATACTAAAGAAAAGTAGGTCACCCAACCATGGCCGTCCCCAAAGAAGACGTCCACGACGAGGACAGAGCGCGGAAATTGGATCAGATTGTCTCCTGCGGACCCAACATCCAATCCAATTTGGGGACGCTATAGCGATCAAAATTTTCAAATTTATAAATTTTCTGATCGAGCAGTGCGTTCGCACACAGTCAAGTCACCAACCCATACCAGAGCAATAAATAAAGACAATTAAGAACACGTCAACCCGACGCCAGCTACGAGAAAATGAGAGAACGTTAGACTTAACGCAACAAAAGAAATTGGGATCGACTTTGACAGACCAAACTCAATTCAAATTTACGACATCACAACAAACCGAACAAAAGCAGAGTCCAGCGGCACGAGTACGCAGAAATTGTAACGAAGGGACGCTGTAGGGTTAAGCCAACGCGTGTGAACGTAAGAAAGAGATACTCACTGACAAAGGATTTAGAAAGGTCTTACCAGTACAGAGACAATACAGCAAATACGGTACTCAATGAATACAAGACGACCATGTCGCACAGCATGAAAACAACGCCAGAGTGACAACTTATATTTACGACGAGAAATCGTGGAGGCAGCTCAGAAAGACAGCGAGCAAGAAGTTATTAATTGGTAGAAAAAAACGAAGGGTAGTTGAACAATGAACAGGACGCAACAGATTGTTAGCAAGGGAGTAACAGCGAACCTTGGTAAACACATGAAACAAAGGTTTGATGGACAGGCGAGCAATTACTTTACATTCTTAGAAATAGTGCAATGTCCTTCGCTATGTATTTCAAGGGTTGATCAGCAGCCAACCAGAGTTTAGCATCTTCCGAAGAAACAAGTGGAGAGAACTGTTGTCATGGTGACAACTAGGGCAGCGAATCAGGGAGTCGAAAACCATAGATCTTCAAAGTGGAAGGAAGTCTTGGACCTATCGGGATCATCCGAGGGCGTGGAAGACAGAAAATTGCATTGTGGTAGAAGACGTTTGATAAAAACTGTTTGCAGGGTACGCGAGGATCTCAGTACCTTAGTCTTACTCTCAGTATCTCAGTTTTTCAGTCTCAACCACAGTCTCATAAAATTTTGTGCTCAGTTTGTTTAACTCAGTTCTACACAAGTTTACCGCAGTAACGCTCAGTTATTTACTTAGTGCGAAGTTACCTAAGTACCGTTATACTTTCGAGTTCAGTACGACAAACTTTGAAGTGCTATTCATTATTCGACATCATGGAAATTAGAAACATTAACAAGTGAAGTAACATTTCGATAATAGAACTTTTGTGTATCAACTTCGGACATTGTGATTCATATCAGAACGTAACATGATTCAGACTTAATCATTCTAGTCATGCAGACTCATGAACAATAAGAGACTCAACATTCATAAACACAAACGTATAACAATACGCACATTTTCGACCAAGCTACATAGATCGTGAACAGTTACATGAAGCAACTATGTAGTAGACATTTTATTTGAACATAACTCACTAATAATGGTTGTACCTACACCACACAGAACTTTATTAACTCTTAGTATAGATGGATAACACCAACGCCACACCACGCATGCCGCGAGTGAATTCTCTTCGCGAGTTACAAAGTGACAGTGAAACATCTAATCAACGGAACTACCACACATGGGATCACCAGTAAGCAGGAAAATTTCGCCGATGGAATTTTGGATATTCAAATATCAAGTTAAGTCCTTATGATATTAATACTTTAATAATACTGCTGCTCTGTCTCTTTTCCAAGAACCAACACCTTTGAGAAATTATATAATCATTAGTAAAGATAATGTTAAATTATAAAAGCTACTCATCTGAGACACATAATGAACGCATTAGTAGTGAATAATATTTGATTTGTCTATTTTTTGTGTGTGTTTATCATGTTGTATGTTATGTTTTCAGCTATCAACGAGAACAGATTTATATTGTGATTTGTGTTTTTATATGTTTCTGAATGTATTTCAGGTAATAATTTGTATTTGTGTTTCGGAATTTTATTTGAGTAATGTATAATAAACAAGCATTGTATTCGTTATGTATTTTATGCGTTCATTATTGTTACAAACCTTAACATCAAAAGACACTAACGTCAATTGATTTGTTTTAATAAATTTTCTTATATTGTTTTTTGATAACGACAAATATAGAGTCTCACTAATTATGCTAATTAGTAATGAATACATTCAGTTATAAAGTGATTAATACGTTTGCATAATCAGATTAACTTGACACACCTTTTAGTTTAATTGAATAATTTACAATTTGCATAAATTAGCATAATTGTCGTTGTAAGCGTTACGTGACACAAAGTATTCGTAAACGACAAAAGGTTTAGTTTTACCCTAAAATAATAAAAGATATTTTTAGTACAACCAATTTGTTAGACGTGATTGCAGTATGAGACCTGGATTCATGTTTTCTTTTGTAAAACTAGAAGTAACTGAAAATGCTTGTGTATTAAGATATAAGTTTGACGACTGGTAGATTTGAAAATCAGGATTAAAACGTTAATCAAACTCAACTTAAAGTGTAACTTGAATTGCTGTTTATTTCTTATTTATAGATTATATTCATATCTTATACAATTTATTGTAAATAAATTTCAAAGCCTAAAGACAGAATTTTCTGTAAAAGTATTGCGTTCAGGAAACTCTAGTTGTGTAGATAAAAATAGTAAAAAAGGTTACTAACTTAATTTATATTGTAATTTAATAAGTAATTACCTAGTTTATAATTTTCCATTTTGATGATGGTTTGTAATCTAACAGTTGATAGTAATCTAATAAGTATTCATATAAGTTCCTGAGTATGTATATATAAATTTAAAAAAAGTAAACGTAATAACAGAAAGTCAAAGTAACCTCTTATTCCTCAGTTGCGTAACCAGTAGCACTATGTTGAATGTTGGACTCTCCATTTTTCTGAGGAAAAATGAGAAATTCACGATTCTTCACATTTAGTTTTATAAATACATTTTTAGGCTGTGCCTCGGCTTATGGCTCGTAATTGTCTCTTGAATGCTGCAATTTGCCCTGTGTACGTTATTTATTAAACGTTGAGTGACAGTGGTTGTTATTGTTAAGACTATAACTTCGTCTTATTAATTTTCAAATATTGTAATTCCTTATATTTCTACAATTATTTATAAGCTTAATTTTAACGAACGCAAATGGCTTAGAAACAGGCTATGTTTCATAGTGATTGTAGAATTTCGCTGAAATTGTAACAACTCTGTAGCTGACCCCTCCCTTGGTGTCACTAAAATTTTGGTATGTTGTGTACGTTGTTGACACGCTAGCGTTAGTAAAACATTTATGCAGAATTTTGTCTTCAGTATCTGTGATATTGGACCAGATCGGTCTGTTACATTGTCGCCATGAATGACAGCAACGCACGTCTATAACTGTACTTCGTACATAATTGTTATAACTTTTTATTGTTGAGTTAGGCCTTGGGGTTAACGCGAAGTAAGTTAGACTTGAAAATTTTGTATTCTTCAGCGAAAACATCGATTCGCAATTGGTTGTGATTTAGATGATGTCAGTTTTTTATTATTAACTTTTTCAGCATCGATTTGAAGAGCTTCGTTTTCTTCAGTATTATTCTGGTATCTGTTTGATGACAATTATTTTTTTCAGTATCCTCTTTGAAAAATTTGACCTCTGAGGTGAACATGTGTTCAGTATGTGCGATTCAGTCTTGCCATTGTCACACATTCAGAATGGAGGCGCTACGTCGAGATAATTTTATAATTATTATCTGAACGTAAAATAGGCTAAAGGCTAAAGTTGAAAAACATTACTCTTGAAGAAACTTATTTTTATTTAGTAATTATAGTCAAATATTCGAAATTAAAACAAAATAAAACAATATTTTAATCATTAGTGTAATCAGTATTGAGTATTTATTAGATACATTTTACAGCACCTTTTTCGGTAATTTGATGTATACCCGGTCTGACATTACTAAACGAGAAATCTACGTTTGGTGGCTAGAAAAATGGGACGCACTCGAATTGAGTAACATTTTCTGACCGCGGGAAATGCCGGAAAAAGGTTCACTAGTCTCTACACTCGAATTGAGGAACTTACCCTTTAGATAGGCAATGCGTGACGCCGCGGGGAAACATAACTATCTAGAGTATTAAGGTTTGTAAAATAATGTATCAATATGAACGCACCCCCTCTCTCTCTCTCCCCCTCCCACCTTTTTTATTTGAGAAGTGTAAAAGGCAAACAATATTCATCTCGCCCCCCCTCACTCTCTCTCTCTCTCTCTCTCACCCCCTCCCACCTTTTTTATTTGAGAAGTGTAAAAGGCAAACAATATTCATCTCTAAAAGCGTGACGTTTGAAGAGAATAATATGTCCCAACACCCAACTGTTTACTTGTAAACATTAGGCTACATACAAATAAATGAGTGTAAGCAATGTGCATGGTTTTTTATGTTTACTAATACCTGTTATAAATGATTAAATGAAATTTATTAAAACATTACCGCGATTGAATTTACTGCTATTATACAACTATTCGGCTGCTTTCCACCGTCTGCTGCTAAGCTATTCAAGTTCTAACAAACACTTGTGGTTATATATACATACAAAAATTGAACAATAATTTTGAAGTTATTAAATTGAAAATAAAAAAATTATTTTTAAGAAATATAAAATTAACGAGTACAGTTTTTATGAAATACGAGCTCCAATAAATCAGTTTTAGAAAATTATATAGAGTGATTTTTTTTACTGTTGCACTACATTTACTTCTTTTTGTATGTATTCCATGGGACTTTGATCGTATTATTGGGTTTTTACACTTAACCTTAGGTAAATACTTTTTTTACCTGTATTCTTTTAGTAGAATGCATTTCAGTTTATTAAATTATAATATTTCATATAAATATTTAGTAATATTAAATAGTAACTTTTGAAAAGTATGAAAAACTGCAAGACATATTTTCCAGTTATTAATACCGTCTGTTAACTACATCACTGACAGTTAACTGGAATGAAGTATACACTGAACAAATTCGTGCTTATATAGAACGTTATTTATGTTCCAGTTAGGCTTATTTAATTTCTTGAATTAAATGCTCCAAAGTTTAACTGTAGCACGTCTTCACGAAAACAACGTATAAATATTTATTTTCTTCTTCTTCCATCGGGGAATAGGTGAATCGATCCCGAAGGAAATACGGAACTACACCTTTATGCGTATCCCCAGTACATTTTCGGTGTTTTTAATATGCGATTTTATCGATATATTACGATGTGAAGAAGAAGAAGTATACTAATCTATATCTATAAAAATGAATGTTTGTTTCTTTCTTTCTTTCTTTGTCCCGTATGTTCCTATACCATTCATCCGATTGCGATGAAACTTCGGTGAGTTGTTGTGCGCACGCCCGCGAAGGTTTATGAATTTTTTTCGATGGGGTCCTATGGGGGGTTCTTGGGGTCTTCCACATCTCCTCCTAAACCACTGGACCGATTTCAACCAAACTTGGCACAAATATTTTATGCAACGGGAGAACCAACATAGGGTAGGTGTTTTTTCGATGGGGTCCTTTGGGGTCTTCCACATCTCCTCCTAAACCACTGGACCGATTTCAACCAAAGTTGGCACAAATATTTTACGCAACGGGAGAACCAACATAGGATAGGTGTTTTTTTCGACGGGGTCCATTGGGGGGTCCTTTGGGGTCTTCCACATCTCCTCCTAAACCACTGGACCGATTTCAACCAAACTTGGCACAAATATTTTACGCAACGGGAGAACCAACATAGGATATGTGTTTTTTCGATATGATCCTTCGGGGGGTCCTTTTGGGGGTCCTTTGGGGTCTTTCACATCTCCTCCTAAACCACTGGACCGATTTCAACCAAACGTGGCACAAATATTTTACGCAAAGGGAGAACCAACATAGGATAGGTGTTTTTTCAATGGGGTTCTTTGGGGTCTTCCACATCTCCTCCTAAACCACTGGACCGATTTCAACCAAACTTGGCACAAATATTTTACGCAACGGGAGAACCAACATAGGATATGTGTTTTTTCGATATGATACTTCGGGGGGTCCTTTGGGGTCTTCCACATCTCCTCCTAAACCACTGGACCGATTTCAACCAAACTTGGCACAAATATTTTACGCAAAGGAAGAACCAACATAGGATAGGTGTTTTTTCGATGGGGTCCTTTGGGGGGTCCTTTGGGGGGTCCTTTGGGGTCTTCCACATCTTCTCCTAAACCACTGGACCGATTTCAACCAAACTTGGCACAAATATTTTACGCAACGGGAGAACCAACATAGGATAGGTGTTTTTTCCGACGGGGTCCTTTGGGGGGTCCTTTGGGGTCTTCCACATCTTCTCCTAAACCACTGGACCGATTTCAACCAAACTTGGCACAAATATTTTACGCAAAGGGAGAACCAACATAGGATAGGTGTTTTTTCGATGGGGTCCTTTGGGGGGTCCTTTGGGGTCTTCCACATCTTCTCCTAAACCACTGGCCCGATTTCAACCAAACTTGGCACAAATATTTTACGCAACGGGAGAACCAACATAGGATATGTGTTTTTTCGATGGGGTTCTTTTGGGGGTTCTTTGGGGTCTTCCACATCTCCTCCTAAACCACTGGACCGATTTCAACCAAACTTGGCACAAATATTTTACGCAACGGGAGAACCAACATAGGACAGGTGTTTTTTCGATACGATCCTCTGGGGGGTCCTTTGGAGTCTTAAAAAACTAACTTATTAGATCTGGTTACTATGGCAACCCAATGGAATAGATTCTGTTCTAAATATATTATCGCATTAAATTGAAGACCACGCGAACGAAGTCTTTATATATTATATATATACAAACACTTTCTTTCTTTGAGTGGCATTGCAACGCATGCCGGGTACTCGCTAGTTGTAAATAAAATTGTTCTTTTTCTTTAATGTAAAGCGAAAATACGTGTTGTTTTCATTTCATTTGGGAGGTTAAGTAACAATGCTCTTGGATTTTTAGTTTACTGCTGAAATAAATAAAAGCCATGGTTGGGAAAAACATGATGTTTTATGTGTATATACAATACTTATAACAGAGTAGCACTTAAAATAAAGAACCTAACGTTTTTAAGTTGACATATTAACAAAACTATAACAGCAAATGTAAACTGAAAAATAAAAATATTTATGGTTAATGGAAAAAACAAAAAAACACGATGTATTAAGGAATGACAACATACGCTCTACATATTGTACATAATGGAAGATTCTTTTTGGTTACCCACAAAACGAGTTCTTGTTTGAAAACGAATATTACCGAAAAAACGAGTTCTGCCACAAAAAAGTGACATGTGTAATAATAGGCAAGGGCTGATCTTTGGGCCACCTCGTCTTACTTCGAGTTGGTTTTTAACATGATAATGTTTTTAGGCTGGGGGTCATTCCACAAAATGCGTGATGCAAAATGTGTAACGTCATCGAAAAATGTAACGCTCCAGGTGATGTTAACGCTATATTTTTTCCACACTTTCGATTCCCCACAGTCTAGAAATCTTCGGTCTCTAAAAACATTATCATGTTTCGATGTTTCGGTTTCGTCGAAATTCTTTCGGTTTATTTTCGTGGTTTTGGCAAAAAAATTGACGTATTGGTTTCAGTTGCCATGTTAACCTAACAACATCAACTTTTGGCATCACATGCGAGCGCCGGTGATATATTACTGCTACAAACACTTTCCATTAAAAAAATAAACAAAACCAATTGCAATCGCCAGCCAACTATTTTACAACATACGAAATTAAAATTTGTATACTTCTTTCACCTACATAAAATTATGTGCGATATTGACTAGGTACATATCGAAGCCAAAAATCGCATAATCGAAATATCGAAAATAACTGCGGGTACGCATATTGGGACAGTACCGATTTTTTAAATGTTTAAATTTATTAATTTATGTATCTGATGATGATAGTTAAATACTATTGAAACATTGTAACATTCAGAAAATAATAAAAAAATATATTCTTGTACAAAAAGTTTTATTTTTATTAGTAGGCTACATAATACAGTTTTAATTTGCAGGGCCCATAAAAGCCATAATTTATGTCTTCTGCACAGAAATGTTGATAATTGAAACATGCTTGTTTCTTTCCGACTCGTGAGTAAAACACGTGTCCTCTAGAGTAAGAGCAATTGTAGCAATGCTACCTTGAGCGTCTGAGTTTCGTTCGGCGACCCACCTCCTAGGTTCTTCCGCCCCCTACTGGTGTTGGGAAGCCTTCCTCTTCCACCCCTAACACCTTTAACCATTTATCACCTTTAACTCTGACCGGGTAGCACGTATTATATTTATTTGAAAGCAAATATTGAAGCAGCTAATTGAAATCTGTGTTTGTTACAGTAGGCGAAAGGCTACACGCAGACATGTATACACCGCATTACAATATTTCTCAACCCAGGTAAATATTCGTAGGCTACATCAAAAACTATATTCCCCTTCTACAGTAATTGTATAATTTAAAGACTGCAATCCTTTACTTATTTAACCCTGTGGAAGATATAGAATACGGTAAGTAAAGTGTTGCCTGACAAATTGTTAACCAACGGGGAAATGCAGCGGTGGTTGTGTACCAGCTGACGCATTTCACTCTTTCATTCACCCCTTGCAAACCTTCACCGCCCCCAACGATTTATAGTGAAATTTAAAAATAACGACTCCGCCTCAACCGAAGTCACTGTGGTTTGAGACTGATTAAACAGTTTCTGCGCAGTAATCTGTTCCCACAATTTTGGCAGACCATGATGCAACATCTCTTGAAAAATTCTGGATAAGTTTTGGTAATTAAAGTAAAACAATAAAAGTATTTGTACAGGCTCAATAATTTTTAACAATTGAATTTACGTTTAGAAATTTAATGTTTTTGTGTGTTTTATCTACATTTGTCCCAACTGTTATTTTTGATCCCATTGGAAAGCAGTGTCCACGTTATACTATTTTGAATGTTCATCACTTCTTTGTTTACACAGTAATTATTATTATTGGTGTTACTTTCACTGTAAACATACTTGTTTTATTCACTCAGACGAAGACGTTTCGGAGTGGTGTTCTCCTTCTTCAGTGAGTTTGGATACGGAATGTGCCAAGTTGTCGGTAATTTTATGTGTAACGGTTTTTAGTTAACAGGTTGTGTGTAGGGGTGGAGGTGGAGGGGATTGGCGCAGAGTTTGAATTGTTGTAATGTTGTTTATTATTGTGTCAAACAGTGTGTTTGATTTAAATTGTAACTGGTCATTGAGTATGTTGTTTGGTTGTGTTTTGTTGTGTTTGTATATTTCAGATTGTTCTGTGGTGTTAAGTTTACGACTTTTGGGTAGGTAGGGTAAAATTTCAAGGTTGTTTTTTATATTGGTGTAACTGTGGTTTTCTGTCTGGATGTGTGTGGCAAATGTGGATTGTATGTTATTATTGGTTAGTGCTTTGGTGTGTTCAGAAAATCTGGATGAAAAAGATCTTCCTGTCTGGCCTATGTAGAACTTGTTGCAATCATTGCATTTTAATTTGTAAACACCTGTTTTGTTGTGTATGTCAACGTCTTTGTGCCGTTGATGTACCTTTTGATGGTGTTGTTGGTTCTGTATGCTATTTTGTAGTTGTATTTTCTGAATGTGTTGGCAATTCTGTGTGTGTTTGAGTTGTAGTATGTGAGTGTGATGTATTTATGTTGTTGTGTGTTGTTTTATGTGTCGTTACCTATTCACACCTATTCACATTACAATTTGCTTCACTCAAATAACACATTATAGGTAAAATTAAACTATTGAATGGTTTTTAAAATACTAGAATTTCAGTTATTCAGACACTATTTCAAATTTGTATTTAAAAATATCAGCTGTTGCACTTTCCTCGATGTCAATCGTGTTCTTCATACAGATAAAATTATTCCCGCCCTGGAAAATATCCTTTCACAGGGAACGGATGTTGCAACCATGTTACATCTAGTGCTGACCAAATGTGCAAGATTAGGGTATACACGTTGGTGATCTTTCCACCACAGTAAGGGATGTTTGCTTCTCTCTATTGGTGTGTCTTGAAGATATTTATCTACTTCTTGTATAGCCATTGATAAAGGTGTCCCTATTTGTTTAACTTTGCTTATCTGGTTTTTATAATGGTTCCAAATTGAAACTGTTTCCTCCTCTGTTATGTTAGGTTGTAGATTTCCTTTGGTTTCAATGCTTGTATTGGTTCTTGAATTTTTTGTAATTTGTGAAGATACTAGTTCAGCTGCATATTTTTTTGTATTTTCTAGAGAAGTATTGTCTTCAAAAAAGTAGTGTTTGTACCTGGGGTCAAGCATCATGCAAAGTGAAATTGTTTTGCTTTTTCCAAATTAGCAAACCTTACAGAAATTCCTTCTAGAAGTTTAAGTGCAATTTCTGTGACAAGTGGTTTAGTTAATTTCACACTTACCTGTTGTATTGATAATTTTAATCCTTGGGTTATAGGTATTATCTGGCTGGTGGTGATATATTTCTCTCCACTCATTTCTTTTGTTACCTCCTCACAAGGTTGCAGAATAGCACACAGTTCTTTACAAATTCCCCATTCTTCAGCTGTTAATGTTTCTATGTCTGTTGTTAGTAATGCCAGAGAGTGTTTTACAGCGTCCTCCAGTTCAACAAATCGTTTAAGCATATAGTAAACAGAATTGCAGAAGTTTTTTAGGTTGCTGAACACCTATCTGTTCTTGATATTTTGTGAGTTTTAAATGTGCAATATTACTTCTCTTAAAAAATGTTACAATTGTTTGTACTTTTTTGATTATGTCATTTACAATTAACAGGCTATCTTGAACAATTAAATTTAATGTGTGAGCATAACATCCAAAATGCTTCCACTTAAGTATGCTTTGTATAGCACTAGTAATATTTATGGCATTATCAGTAATAACAATTGAAATTTTTCTAGACAAGTCCCATTCATTTATAATACCCAAAATTTCATCTGCTAAATTTTGAGATGTTTTATTTATTTTGATAACTGAACAGTCTAATAGTATATGTATCATTTCAAAATCCTGATTAATGTAATGTGCAGTAATTGCATTAAAAGTTTCATTTGTTGAAGAAGACTTGTTAAGCAAACACTTGATGCATCTTTTTTAATAGATTCTTTCATTTCATTTACCTTTGTTTCATAATAAGCTGGTAACAGTGTGTTAGCAAAATACTTTCTAGAAGGAATTTGATAACTAGGGGCACAAGTATTCATCAAATTTCGGAAACCTCTGTCTTCAACAACTGTAAGTGGTTGAAGATCCCAAATAAAAAGTTTCATTATGGCCTCATCAATTTTGTTTTTATCAGATACTGCTAATTTTTTGGGTATGTAGGTTGATATTGACATTTGTTTTTTACTTGTTGGAACAGGCAACTGAAATGAAGACGGTTGATTTTGGAAGGTGTCAGTAGCTCTTGAAGTGGTTGGTCTCTCTGGACTAAAAAAATGGGAGAAAGATTCAACTACTAAGTTTTCTTGCACATCTGGTCCTATTTGCAATATATCACCTGAAGAAGTGTCTGTTCTTGGCAAAGATTGCACAGCAGTTTGGGTGGATATAGTAGGAAGAGCAACTGTTGGATGCTTTCTTTGTAAATGTTTTTTTAAATTACTAACTGAACTTTTATACGATAGACTTGTTTTGCAAATCTTGCACAATGCAATATAGTTACTAACTGGTTCAAAAAAACTCCACACATCACTCGTTTTTCTTCTTGGATCCATGTCACCAAAATTTTAAAAATAAAACGTATGCGAACCTAACCTAACACAACCCACAACTGTCACAGCAATACTTAAACAGGCTTCCCATAGTATGGGGAGGGGTTCCCAATCGGTGGTAGGCATACCACACCAGCAGTGGCAAAGCTAGTAGTTAATGAATGGGTAGGCAAAAATCTTATCTTAAATTTTTTGTTAAGGAATCACTAAAAGATGGTGGTTCAAATCGGACGCTGAGGTAGAGTTTGCTGTAAGCGAATGGTTCCACAAACAGCCGTAAGAATTTTACTGGCAGGGAATCTACAGGTTGGTGCAACAGTGGAATTCATGTCTTAATGTTAATGGAGACTTCTTTTAAAATCGTTGAATAAAAAATGCTTTACAGCTCTATACGTGTTTCTGTTGAACAATCCTTGTATTAGTCATACACAATAATACAACTGATTGAACTTCAAATTTTTAAACTTGATTAGTTTCTATATATATATATGTTTAATGTTACAAATAATTCAAATAACAATTTTGATCATCTGTTAGTTCAGCGGAATAACAGGGACACTTTTAATAACGGCATAAAATAAACACACTTATAAACAACACAGCGCGCTTTAACTTGAATGTTTGGACCACAGAAGTGAGGCATGCCTCAACGCTCTATGTGTACAGCACGGGACAATCCCCCCTCCCTTCACTTCCCTTACACTCCGGCACATTACTTACATACGATGTATACAAAAAACGCTGAGGCAAGTTCAGGTTGCCTCGTTCGCTTTAAACGAGCTATGCCGAGTCTCACCTGTCACCATCTAGCGGTCGCTCAGTAAAGCACGTTTCGGCCTAATAAATTTGACAGTCGTGGTAACAATGTATAATCTTTACGTTATGAGTTCATACGTATTTATAATTTTTATTCTACAGAATTTTTTAGGGTAGGCATTGCCTCAATTGCCTCCATGTAACTTCGCCACTGACCACCAGTGGTAAGCAAGAAGACCTAGCTAGGAAAAAGGTATTTACTTAAAAAATAAATAAATACAAATTTATTTTCAAAACAATTATAAATTTTCATTGGACATAATTTAAACCGATTACCCTTAAGGAATTAGATTTAAGGAACAGGACTTGATAAAGTGCATAAACGTCCATTACAACAATCTCATCATTTACGTGAGATGTGTAGTGCAGTTAAAATCACATTAATAAAAAGTATAATTATAGCCTATCAACATCAGCCACTCTATAGGTTATAGCACAATATAATTCGTTATTTCAATATTTACCAAGTTGGTGATTAGTATAATATATAATTTATTAGCATATAATCTGTATTATATATCTGCATATCACACGAGAATAAATGTACATCAGGATGAATTTTTTCCTTTATTAAAAACAGCTTCGTCTCTTTGGGCAGAGTGAAGTATTCAGGACGAAAAAGTGGCTTCGTACCAGTTCCTACTCGAAATACGCTTGATACTACTTGTTCCTAAAATACTAGGTGTTCATAAAATACTACTGTTCCTCTGATACTCCTAGTATTCAGTGCTGGGTCTAGGTTTTTTTCTTTGGGGGGGGGGCAAAGATAAATTTTGCAGCCCTTTCCACCCTCTCCATATTTTGAACTGTTAAACGTTTAAAATTTGCATTTCGAGTGAAAAGGGAAAAAATGATTTTTAATAAATAATATGTACAGAAATTTATTTACAGAATTTAAAACATTGGGTTTTATTAATTAAGTTTTAATTATTTTCCAATACTTTTTAAAGAAAAATACATAATGTTGTATATTTTCAACAACTTTACCCTCTCTAGTATAGCCTAGTTAAATGATAATTTTCAAAATTCTGTGAGATGTAAACATTATAAAATATAGCAATTCAGTATAAAAACACTCTTGAAAATAATTTCACTATATTGTTTTAAATTTAGTTTAGTTTATGTAACTGAACAGATTAAACAAATTTAATTTAATTTTGAGTTTTGATTTGTTTTAATAATATAAACTGTACACTTTTATTAGTACTAATTTAAAGTGGCACTTTTCTTGCTTTTCTTTCAGCAAATGAATTTATTGCATCTTCGTAATTAATTGAATTAGCAATATCACTTTCTATGGATAATATTGAAAGGTTAGATAGTCTCTCTTGACACATCGAAGATCTTAAATAGTTTTTTATCAATTTCAGTTTACTGAAGCTTCTTTCACAGGCAGCAGATGTTGTTGGAAGGGTAGAATAAATCCTCAATGTGACACAAACATTGGGGAATGCGTCGCAAAGATCCCTCTTTTGAATAAAATTAAGTAGGTCAAGTGCATTGAATTCTTTGGAATCTGTTTCAGTTACATGGTCTCGAAAAACCAATACCTCAATGGGAAATTCATCTTCGCTTAAGTCTTCTGGATATGCAATGGCCAAATTTCTTGATCGAGTTTTCAAGTCTTTGTCAGTGAATTCCCACAGACCTCTCCCAGTCAGAAATGAAAAACTCTCGTTAAGGTTTTTGGCACTTCCCATCCTGGTTTTCAACTCAGTCGTTATTACATCGATTACTTCTTTTATAGAATGGAAAAATCTTTCTTCAGGGGAAAATGACCTCACCTGATCTTCCATAATTTCCCCTGGCAAGCGTTTCTTTTTAGGATTCCTGTGTGATGTCAAAGTTGGCTCCACGCCAATACGTTCTGCAATTTCTTTAGCAGTTTGTAACCACAAAATTGGTTCTTTCCTCAAACGTTCCATTGTCTTTGTCAAGCCTTTTAGCATATCAAGTGACTTCGAAAGAATTATGTCATTTTTTGAATTTCTTTATTAACTCTGTTAACTTCTTTCAATAGTTCGGCCCATGCTACCAGATACAAGAGAAATCGGAAGTCGAGAACAGCATGTAAGAGGCTTTGTGCTTCTGACTTTGTTTCAGGTGGATTCTGCCCCTCTTTCAGCACTTTTAGAGCCTCAATCACTCCATCAATGTTTGTAACAAGTGCATGAACAGCTTCAGACTTAGCGGACCATCTAGTCTGGCTTGTTCCTTTTAAGTTAGTTTTAGTATTAGTTTTCATTATTTCCCACCTTTGAGATGAAGATACAAAAAATGTATAAAGTCTTTGAACCACTCCAAACACGTTAGAAGTTTCAGCAGAAACTGACGATGCATTCAGTCCAACCAAATTCAGAGAATGAGCTATGCATGGAACATACACAGCCCTTGGATTAGTCTCTTGAAATCTTGCTTGTACACCCTTGTAGACACCACTCATGTTTGAACCGTTGTCATACGATTGGCCACGGCAGTTTTTTATTTCTAATCCATCTTTTTTTAATTTACTAATAATAGTATGTCAAATATTCACCTGTTTTCCCACAAACTTCTAAAAAATCAATAAAGCTTTCTTTAACTTCATATTCATCTTGGTTGTTTTTCATAACATAGCGAATGACCTGGCTCATTTGTTCTGTATGAGAAATGTCTGGGGTGCCGTCAAACATTATTGCATAATACTTAGCTTGCAAAACATCGTTGAGTATTTTATTCCGGACACAGTCACCCAACATTTCAATTACTTCATTTTGTACTGTCTTGGAAAGGTAAGACACTTGCCCTTTTTTTCGTTCCTCCAGTGCTGCCTTCAAAGTTGCGTTGTGTTTCGAGAGCAAAACAATCAGGTTCAAAAAATTGCCCTGCTCTTTAGAAGTAAACGACATTGTCAGTTTACTTTGAGTTTCTATTTCTATTGTGCCTCTAAGTGGAAGAGAGTTACATGCCAGGTAGAGGATAGCATCAATAATTACACGTAAAGTTTCCCTCCATTTTAATTTTTCACTTTCAATAGCATTTCCCAGTTGACTGCTAATGCCGAAATTTTCATTGTTCATTGATTTAATCAAGGTCTTCCATTTAACAAAATTTTCCTTGTGCAGTTTTGAAATTTCGTGTTGGCAAAGCTTTTCTAACGCTTTTTTCCAATTTGTTAAACCGCTTGTTTGTAATGAGTACATTCCCGGTTTTAAAGTTTCGGGGCTCTTAAACAACTTACATGGAATACAAAAAAGTGCGTTGTCCTTTTTAGAATACATTAACCAAGTCCTTTTAACTTTCTCGTTGTTGAGCAACTCTTTGTACCAAGCTGAATTTGTTAAGTGTCGACCTTCCCTTTCTGTTGACTGAAACTCGATGCATTTGGGAAAACTTGTTACCAATTTTGTCGTCTCAGCGCTTAAAAAACAACGAACACTGTCATTGATTTGTCATGAGTAGGCCAAGTTCTTGGTTCAGACGGATCAATTGTCAGTGTCACGCTTGATACAGATTCTTCTGCAGTTGAACTATTAATATGGAGTTAGTTTTCAACTGGCCTGTCTTCCAAATTCGAACAGCTAGGCTTTGAAGGATCGAATAGGACCGCATCGATAGGTTCTGCAAGAGTCGTTTCAGTTAAAGGCTCTACGAAGCCTACGCTAGCTTCATCTTCACCTTGATAATCTGAATCAGACAGGTTTTCATGTTTTAATCCATCAGGGTCAGCGTCCTCTGTAGACTTTTTTAGCCAACTAGACATCGCTTTAGCACTTTGTTTCGCTTTTTTAGCACGTAATTCAGCTCTCTTTCTATACTCAGCCCCCGACAGCCGTTTCGAGGTAACATGATAATGATAATGATTGTAACCCTAACGAATAGAATATATCTGAAATAAATTTATTTTCACTGGGTCACTAAACACGGACTGCAATATTCAACTCACTAACTCGCATAAACAATTACACACACTTCCCGATCACTACTGACTCCAACTGCAAACTGACAGTGGCGTGATATTTTTGTTGTTTTGGTGAAATGGGGAGGGGAAGAGGATGACTCACTCACATTTTGTTTGCATGAGAGTCCATGAGAGAAAACTTCCAATTTCGTTACGCTACCGTTCGGGTTTACTCGGCTCTCGAGCCGAGACCGACGTTCGGGTATACTCGGTGTCGAGGCCCGAATATACCAGAGACAGCTTTCTTTTCTTGTTTATTAAATAAGTGCAAGTAAATTAACCGTATGACCGAATAATCGGAATATAAAACGGTTCTTAGTTAAATAGGTACATGCATTTGTTTTTCAAGTGCGTGTATAACTTCTAACGCGCGTTAATAGGTATACACACCCAACTTTTTTTTATATTTATAATTTTTGAAGTTTTCACTTCTGTCGGCCAGTCCCCCGACTGCCAAATTTTTTTTTTACAAATTTCGGTGGCCTGTTATGACCGATTAAATTCTTTTATTTAATTTCAATCGGTGATTTTAAAATTTTCTTAGTTTTTTTTTAATTTTTACCTACAGCTTGTTTTGCTGCCCCCCCCGGGCGGCACGCCCCCTTTTGCCCCCCCCCTAGAATAGGGCACTGCTAGTATTTGTAATACGCGTTTACTTGTTGTTCCTTGTGTATCGGTGATACCACTAGTATTTGAAATACCTAGTATTTTAAATACCCGTGTACTGGCTGTTCCTTGCGTACCAGCGATATTTTTGTACGCCTAGTATTTGGCCTTGGCGTATTCGTTTACTTGTTACTTGCGTACTTCCTCTGTGTGTGTGTGTGTGTGTGTGTTTGTTTGTTGTGTGTAGGGGCGTGCCTCGACTCGGAACAGCGAGGGCGGCGTGTCTCGACTCGGAACAGCGTCGCCGTGAGTATTTCAACTCCTCAGTCACTGTTACATCCATTCCACAAAAATATCGTTCCAAAATACCTGTTACAGGTATATCGGCCCACCTCTACATTCCGTATCCAAACTCACTGACGATGGAGAACACCACTCCGAAACGTCGTCTGAGTGAATAAAACAAGTAAGTTTACAGTGAAAGTAACACCAATATTAATAATTATAGTGTCCACGTTCTTCAGATGAGTGAAAACGCGCAACTAGCCTCCCTGTAAAAGACGTTATCTCGAAGAACATACTCTGTTTACTTTTTTCCTTATATCTTCGCAATTTTGAAGTACTGATAAAGACATAAAGTGTTTGGTAGCTTTTCAAATAACCAAGTAATCACTGTTGCAAACAGTTACTATACATTGTCTTCGAAAATGAATTCTTTCACCATCAATTTTAAGTTTACGGAAAAACGTTCTGCCACTGTAAATTATAATCATCTGACTAACTTTCGTTCTACATGTAACAGATAGATCAAAGTGCAATTAAAGCGACTGTAGAACGAACTTAACGTCTTCTAACAATTTAAAAATTTAATTTTTATTTTTAAAAACAATAAAAAAATTATTTAAATAATTTGAAAGTCGAAACTGATTCCCGCGATAACGAACATTTTGTGTATGACTTATCACAAACAATTGGGCGCTCTACTGTTTATAACACTCATTAATTAAAATTAATTTTGAAAAACAGTTTTCATATCAAGTAAATTTTAATATGTATTGATTTGTTTTGACTTCCATGTTTCGTAAGGAAATGGAAGTATGGTGATCACGAAAAAAATCGTGTTCGAGATAAGGGCTGATTCTAATTGTACTACCCTCAAAACATGAAGAAAAGTCATTTTCCAAAAAATGTCTGTGTGTCTGTATGTAGAATTTTTCTGTGGCGAACGATAACTGCCGCAAAATCAAACAGAATCACATAATTTTTTGGATATTTGCCCGAGTTGTAGAGGACTCAAGGCATATTGATTTTGGTGAAGATCGGTTAAGGGGGAGGGGTAGCTTACCTGCAACGTTTTACGTGTTAACAAGTGTAAAGCTCTTAATTTTGATAAAGCGTATAGTCCCGTTTGTCTATTTTTTGTAGAGTATGTTAATCTAGAACATTTGGAAAATGTTTCCGTTCGGACAGTTACTTTGAACATGAGTGAAGAAATATCAGTGGACCAATAATATGAAGAACTTAATTAATGAAGCCCTATAAAAGGCTGATGTAAAATCCAAATGATACAGCTACAAGTAAATGGAAACAGTTATTTTGATCATTTTCAGAAAAGAATAGGAAAATATTCCAATAGGAAACGGTCCCCCGTTTCTCACTCTGTGCGAAGATCATGCAATGGGTTCTTCCGAACCTCAGGAAGCGTGAAAGATCTAAAAGGACTTGGACAAAAGGTATAACAAGGAAGTGAGTTCAAGAGACCTGCGTGGGATGGCAGACTGGCGTGATAAATAGGCGTCGGACGAAGTCATGGAAGTCTTGTAACCTGTATGCGCGCTCACACACGCACGCTCGCGCGGTAACGTTACACGTATCAGATTTTCTCTCTCTCTCTCTCTCTCTCTCTCTCTCTCTCTCTCTCTCTCTCTCTCTCTCTCTCTCTCTCTCTCTCTCTTTCACTCTCCCTCCTGCACTCGTAGACACTCTTCTCTACTTAGAGAATCTTGAGGTGTAGCGGAGTACTAATAAGAACTTTTAGGGGGGGGGGTATGAGCGTTTGACAACGGATAGTGAAAAATAACCCTGTGAATAAAGTAGACTATATTATACACATACACAGCTTGTGCGATGGTTTTCTTTAAAACTACTGACATAAATTTCCAAAGAAATACAAAAAAAAACAATAACAGCATTACGACAAATTTTGTTTATTTACTAATTTATAAGTTTTGGACTTCTGGTGAATACTTAAGAAAATAATAATAAAGTCGTTCTTGCTGGTTGTCTTACAAACAGTTGTCAGTTTATACGTTATGTTTATCCTTGTTTGCGTGTTTTGTCAAATCCTGAAGGCGCCAGTAATGTCAAAGTCTGGAACACAACAATTCGAGATTAATGAAGTATAACATATGTTTATTACAGGTGTAGTAAGTATAGGCAAAATTATCATTCTTGGCACTTTGGAAAATTCAGAGTTTTTTCAAACGAGTGTCAGGAATTAACAATTCGATAATACTATTTAATGTATTCAAATAGTCGATTGTTTAAAAAGGACAGGAGTTTTCCCCGTCCATTTATATAACCCAGTTTCTCACCCTTAAAACAAAAACATTCAATATGTGTGTTTCATAAAAAAAAGGTGTATTTGGCGTGTGCGTAAGTGGATAGGGTATTTCACGTACACGTGCACAAAATCTCCCACTGTCAAAACATGACAAAACGTTTTTATCAAAGAATGGAGAAAATCCCGATATTTTCAAACTTACCGGTATTGTATGAAGAATGCTAATACTTTTCAACGCGAATTGTCTCGTCCGTTAGTGTAATCCTCTCCCGTAAGTCGTACATCGCTGGATTTCGGGGATTAGGTTCCGTCCGGGAGCCCTTCGTACGTACCCAGCCAGTGGCGGATAACGCTAGGGTATGCTGCAGCATCGGGCACTAGGGAATGAAGATGACAGATTCCATGATACTACAGTTTGTCTGCTCAATGTATTAAACTGGATTATTGATTGTAAAATGAGTGATGCATTTCCTAATATATAGGTATACATTGCTTATCTTATGCTTTGTCGCAACCGTAACAGGAAAATTAAATAAAAAACATGCCTGAACGTGCAGACGTATCAGTCGACTGAGAACAAAAATCCGCGCTTTATGTAGGGGCCTACAGCTGTTGTATTCGATGTTTTGCATTTCCATTTTGTCCGCTAATGCCAAATGTTCAGTGACCCCTTGATCCATGGCTTGTTACGTAAGAAGGTAAAACCAAAATGCTGAAGTCCTTGCATTCCAGTTCATCGGGGTGATGTGGCTTCTTTGTAGGTCATAAAGTACAGATTTGAAATCCAAAGAAAGACAAATCATTTGAAAAGCACCTTGATTTTGTTTGTGCCTGATATCACTCTAAACTGCGTTTACACAGTTAGTAAAAGAAATCTTGTTTATGGAGAATTAACAAAGAGGTACATATGTAATTCTATATCTGTACGTGTATGGTCTGTGAAGACTATATTAAGTTGCTGTTTTATAAACTTTTGTTTATTGATTATATTTATTTATCATATTATATTATTGATTCATCATATCGTATAATCAATAATATCATATTGTATCATATCATCATTTATCATATTATATTATTTATAAAAAAATGCATTGATTGAAAAAATGTATTTATCATTGATAATATCAGTACTCCATGTTTTTTAAATTCATATTTTTAAAAACAATTTAACTAAATATAAAATGGATAATCGTGTGTTTGGTTAAGAACGCCTATATAAAATTTACCGAGTATGGTCTACCTGTGTGTGTGTGTGTGTGTGTGTGTGTGTGTGTGTGTGTGTGTGTGTGTGTGTGTGTGTGTGTGTGTGTGTGTGTGTGTGTGTGTGTGTGTGTGTGTGTGTGTGTGTGTGTGTGTGTGTGTGTGTGTGTGTGTGTGTGTGTGTGTGTGTGTGTGTGTGTGTGTGTGTGTGTGTGTGTGTGTGTGTGTGTGTGTGTGTGTGTGTGTGTGTGTGTGACGTGCAATTATAGAGAAGTGGTACACAACCGATGGTCCTTGTGGTCACTCCGCTTGTGTAGTTGTGTGGAAGATAAGAGTAGTCCTATTTGTCTAGATTGGCTTATAAAATACACTGTACGAGATATTGGCTGGACGACAGCAGTGTCACCCCAAGATTCTACAGTTGGTGAAATAATTGCAACCCCCAAAATTATACTGATTAGTCTCAAATAAGGCAGTAACAACTACTGTCGACTTTGATTATTGCATTGTCTAAAGTATAATTTTTGTTAATTAAAATTAGTTAAATTAATTTAGGTAAAATTAATGTTAGTTAATAAGTTCGTTTACAGAATAAACTGTCCTTTCCTTAGTGCCCAGAGAAGGGAAGGTCCACGTTGTATCTGCATTTTGGTCAACATCTTAAGGTATCTGTCTTCATCTTAAGGTAGTGGATACTGTTGTAGAGACAAAGGAGAATTAAGAAGGACTGTGGCCCGTATTAGGCTACATCTCCCGTTAGACTTTTTAAAATTGTTAAAACCTGTAGTAATACCTTCATTTAACTTCCCCTAATCTCTTAGTATTTTAATAATTCGAGAATAAGTTATGTTTGTTAGCATTAAAGTTTAAAAATCGTGATTAAACATTCAAATAAATCATAAATGAAGGGTAGTCCAGAATGTTTGTTCAAAGGAAAAAGAGTCAGATTCTCCAGAAACATCATTAGGCCTATGTATGTGGGAATTATTGTTTTGTGGATGTAACTGACGTCAGTATCTTGGATGTGGGCCTACTATTCGAAAAGGAGACCTCGTTGCTGAGAAGGAAGTCGACAGAAGAGAACAACAGCGATCTGTAAGAGACCCCATTTCATCTTGCAGAAGTCTTGAAGACTACCCATCAGATCTAAATGTAACATTTTTATTATTTTAATCAGGGAGAACAATAGAAATACTGGTATCTGGAGAGTGCTCGGCACAGTTTCGGAAGGGAAGTATTTTAGAACTAATATATCCAAACGGATGGAGATGGAGAAATGCAGGGAATCGCGTGCTTCGTTTAGAGATTTGCTTCGTTAGGATACTTAAACTGAAGTAGTTGGGCCACATTATGTGAACAGAAAACTGCAAGTCAGTCGAGTAGGTTTTCACTGCCAGAACGTAACCTAGAAGTTATTGAAGGTCGATGAAGGGACAATTTGATGGACGAGAGCGAGAGTCACCAGGTCAAGGGCAGCTACTTGGTGACTTCTGCACCAGTCAAAAAGCAGGAGGAAAATTATAATAAAAGAAAACTATTTACATCAGTGACTTATAGATAATAAAAACTTATACCGTTCGTGCTGTCAAGAGTACAGTAATCTGTATGGTAGTTACGTGAGACAAACGTTATGATGGTCGTTTTAGTCGCTTGAGTCGGTTTAATATATGGGACAACTGGGCATGTATAAATGTATACTGAGCTAAATTTGCTTGTGTCAATAAGTTAGCGAAACAGATTGTCGTGGTGTTTTTTAAAGTTAACGTACTTAGTGAAATGTAGTTCAGAAGTATGACACACCTTGGAGAACCACCGGCGCGCTTGCCAGCTGGCAGACAGCGCTTGTACTGTTTTAACCGGATATAAAATCATGAATTAGTGTTGTTACTAAGTAACATAATTTGGTTGCCACAATTAGCGGCAGCGTAGCGACTGTGGTTGGTGGAAAGCGCGTATAATGCGGGGTCTGACTGCCAAGTAAGCGGTGTTGTCAGTTTCCACTCTCCACACGCAGATATCCACCACAGCATACGCTTTGTGTTTAAATGCACTTCGTGATTGCGTGCTTGAAACTCTTTGTATTCCACTTCGAAAGCACACGACTATACGTACATTTATTCCCCTTTCATTCTACATAGTGAGTACTTCCAGCCTACGGCTCCAATGTGTCTCGAGAAAAATTGTAATTTGTAAAGTTAAATTTTTACAAGTTGTTTAACAAAGAAATCGACTTTTTGTGTGTATACTATGCAACAGAGATATGTTGTGATTGTATGAAGTTTAATTAATTAAATCTTCCAGAGTTACATTCATGCGAAAGGATAAGTTGAGAATAGATCTAGTAAGTAATCAGAGTACGGGGTTAGTGTTGTGAGTGACAAGTCCTGAATTTTTGACCTAAGAAGAGTTGCGATCATAGGTTTTGTTCAGTATAAGCTTTGGGCAGTTTGCCACTGTCGAACTCTTCTGTGTCGAGAAAGAGGAACCCAGGAAGCTGATGTCGGTCAGTTACCATTTGAAATCATCTCGTTTCCGGAGTGTAGCTAATTCGCGACAACAGTAGAAGAATGTCTACTCAAATACGTATCAAGAGCAATGCCAGGACGGATATCTTAATGAAGAACGAAAGCAAATACTTTCACTAGGATACGTGGAACAAGCGTTTCTTGGAAGATACGGTTACTGATTCGAAAGTAACGATCCTGAGATTTGTGGCTTTTTTGAAAGGCGACCATAGTTCTAAAATATAAGTACTGTAGGTACATGAACTTAGTGACTGTTATTATCTGTTGTGTTTAGCACCAATTCAAAACGTAACATAGGAGATACAGTGGTTGAATCTTTTATCTCGCGGCGTCTTCTTCTTTGTTTTGAAGGTTTCAACTGCACTAAAACCCCGATTATCCGGGTCTGGCTTAACTAGGGCGTCAGTTTAACCGTGTGTTCGTAATACATTATTAACTACCGGTACTGTAAAAAAAATTCGTATTTGTGCCTGGCAGCCCGCAGTGGTTGGAGATTTGGGATAGGCTGCAGTTACTGCACGTTAGAGTGGCTCGTAACAAAGGAATAAATATGGTTTCCTTTGTTACATAGTAAACCGTGTGTTTTCGGACATAATATCATGTCCTCGGTTGACAAAGGAATTCCTTACTTTACTTGTCTTGGGCACGATAATTGACATGCCCTCACCTCACTTGATACCCCACCAACCAATTGCAATCAATGACCGGTCGTGTACACATGGTGATAAACTATAATACGAATTACCGGTAATTAAAACTCACTCAGTGGTCTTATATTGTCGTTCCGGTAGGGTATTTCGTTTTAATGTTCTTACTTGAATGTAGTGCCGTTTTTTGCTCGTCGTGTTTGTATATAACCTTCGTATTTTTATTTTTTGTCGTTAAGTAGTTTTGTTTTTTATTACTAACACTGTGAAAAACTTTTAAAAATGAGTGCAAAACGGAAACGTGTGGTGTTACAAGTAGGACAAAATTAGACTTCATTAAAAGTTTTGAAAAATGTGCTAATTTTATTAAAATTTGAAAGTTTTATCACCATAAAAGACGCTATTAATTCAGTATCGAAAGCTTGGAATGCAGTGAAGCAGACGTCGCTGGTTCGTACATGGTATAAATTGTTGAGTTTTCATTATGATGCTCAAGACTTTGCAGGTTTTGGAAGTACAGAAACTTATGCTGCTGAAAGGCGATCAATTCTACTGCATTCCATTACGGTAGACTTGCAAAGTATTGACGGTGATAATATAAAGGAGTGGATTGAAAATACAAAAACGATCCCGGCTATCAGATTGTCACTACTGAAGAAATTTTACAGGAGATTAACGGCCAGGCGTAAGCGGAAGGCGAAAAGGACGGTGATGAGTTAATGCCAGAAGAACGTATTAACTTTTGGACTGGATCCAGACCGTGATAACATATTTCGATCGTCAGGCGAATACATCGTACACGGACATTTTGCAACTTCGCAAAATTCAGTAAAAGATTCAGGAAAAAGAAAGAATTTTTCAAGCAGAGAAACGTGACAGACTTTTTTTCAACTGAGTGTACGGTGGGTTGAAATTACAGTAAGTACGGTAATTTTTAATGTTTTTCCGTACTTGGTGACATGTTGATACTCAAAACATCGTTTTTAAACAACAGTTTTCTACGCGATGTTTTTGCGATTAAATAAGTTTCGTTTTTCTGTTTATGTTTTTAGGATATTTTAATTTTTTTTGCATAGAGAGCTTAATTTATTAGTTTATAAAATTACATATAGTATTAATCTAAGTCTAATCAATATGTTATCTGTTTATACGTCTATTTTCATTATTTACAGTGTATAATTGTTCTTATCAGCATAAAATACTTTCTCGTTCAGTGCGTATTGGTACCTACTAAATCACGCTAGCAAGTATGCGGGGGATTTGTGTACACGTGATCAGTTCCGACCTACCACTTTGGGAGCCGCAACAGGTTACGGAAGGATCGGTGGATTAACCATGTGTTCCGAAAACCGTACATCATAAATTCCCAATTAATACGGATAATCGGCGTTTTACTGTAGTTTGTTTTAGTGATAACGTGAAGTTTTATGTAAAGTAGTTCACGTTCATGTAATAAATCGTTATTTGATATTCGCATGTAGGCCTAATAGTTACAATAATATATTAATCCGTTTTAATATGCACGCGCAAACACAAAGTCGTCTACTTTGTATTTCGTTCAGAAGTAAAATATTTGTGACTTCCAAAAATAAGGTGTTTAGCGATGGTGCTCTTCCCTGTTTAATTAAAAGTACGAAATTCTGAATTTCAGAGTCTTTCAGGTATATTCTTCATGACTTACGTTTGTGGATTCACGGATGACCCTCGTCCACCACTTATTAGTATCAAATTCCTTTCACAAATTAATTTTGTGACCGTCGTCAACCGGTTTTTTCTTCACCTGTCTATATTTAGAGTATTCCTGTGTAACCTTGGCCGGGGAAAACCAGTGATCAACTTCTATTCATGCAAAATCCGGAAGCACAACTACCGTCCGTCAGATTTTAAAACCAACGTAGATTTTAAAGGACCAATATATGAATGGTAAAGCACTTAAAGGAAGCCTTTCAAGAACTGGAGTTGTCCGCTAAGGCTATGCGCTTGGTTATAAACCAAAGCAAAACTAAATATATGGTTGTAGGTGCCAAAGCTGCGCCCTGTCCCTGCGCATTAATGATTAAGAATTTGAAAAAGTTCAAGGTTTTCCATATCTCGGGTCATATGTGGACTCTGGAAATGACCCCTCTAGTGACATTGAAAAACGAATATTATCTGCTAATAGGTGTTACTACGGACTAGTGAAACATTTTAAATCAAAATTAATAAGTAAAGAGACAAAAGCCACGCTCTACAAGACCTTGATCAGACCAGTTCTGACGTATGGCTCAGAATGCTGGGTGCTAAAAAAACTAGATGAGTAGAAACTAGCCGTGTTTGAGAGGAAGGTACTGAGGAGAATCTATGGCCTTGTGAAAGAAAACGAGATTTGGAGGCGCCTGCATAATCGAGAGTTGTACGAAAGGTATAAAGATCTTCCGATCGTGCAATTCATACAAATTAACAGATTGCGTTGGGCCGGACATGTGCAGAGAATGGCTGAGGATTGAATCTCCAAAAAAATCATGAATTATTTGCCGATGGGAAGGAGAAGGAGGGGAAGACCGCGTACAAGATGGCTGGACCAGGTGGGTAAGGAGGCAGTGAGGCTGGGTGCAGCAAACTGGTGGACATTGGCTGGGAGTGGGGACGACTTCTTTTGGAGGCCAGGGCCCGGACTGGGCTGTAGCGCCGAGGATGTATGTAAAGCACTCATAATTAATCGAAGTCAGGTTTGTTGTAAGCCAACTAATCTCTTGTGCTGCAGTACAAGGCGTTATTGTCATTCGTAAACTATGTAGCCTAATCACATTATGTAAAGCAGGTTGAAGACTTTACACATCTACAGTAACATTTTGTGTTAACTATAAATTATTTTATGTTCACCTATATTAGAGGGGTGTGGGCTTCCTTTTTACCACTTTTTGATCCTTTGTACAACAGTGATCGTATGAAAATAATTGGTTACGTTTATATGAACCGTATAAAGAAAACGAAATGCACGGTGTCATCAATTTCTGTCCGACTGCCAGTCTTTCTGTGCTGGTCGAGGTCTTTCGACGTCTACATCATTTTAAAGTCCCACCCCATCGACAGTAAACTGTTTTTGTTTTTCAGCATATTTGTAATGTACTAGTATGTTACAGATAGACAAAACAAGAGTATTTATACGGAGATCTGTCAAGACTGATTATTCAGTAGTTGTATAACATTGAGTAGGGTATTAACTCTCCCGTCTGTAGTGTCATGAGAGCGGGAAACTAAAAACGATGATGGGAAATATTAAAACTTGATAATTTTGATGTTAGCTGAGAGTACCCAACTACTACGCGTATACACCCCTAAGAACAGTGAACCAGAAAAACATTTTCTTATTCAGTCTGAGAAATTTTTGTTAAGAGTACCTTATACTCAATTCTTTACAGATTCGTAGGAAAAAAACCTACTTTTTTAGAAATAAAACTAAATTTTAAAAAACGTCACAAGACGGATTTTTCAAGTTCCATCTCAAAAAATGTTTATTATGTCGTAAATATTGTAACAGTTAATAAATAATAAATTAAATTCAAATGCTGCGTATATGCCTCACGTTTGAAAGACCACTTATGTAATACAGTCAACTCCTGATTTTCCGGGATCGGATCAACCGGAAAAAATATATGATTTAAAAAATTGTAGTTTTAGCAAAAATATTGATACATACTGTGCTTATAATGATTTTAATTTATTACAGTACTCTTAAGCCTATTATTTTCAGTGTAGTACTGTAACAAATAAACCACTAGTTGTAATTGTTATAAGCAAATGACAGTCTGTTTAATGTGTTAAAATACAATTTGACGGCCTCTTAACACTGCGTGCGTGCGCGATTAGAAGACGCAACGCACTGCATCAAATCGCACGTGTCTTCTTAGCGCGAACTGGCTTTAGGCGTAGGACGGAGTGTAGCGGTGTGTGCCGGGTTTGACCGAATTCTGCGTATTGTTTACCCTCACGTGTTGTTTTGTTGTGTTCGCATGTTTTGTTTGTGATTCGAGTTTCGAAATGGATAAAAACCGTAAAAGGATTGTTTTATCGATTCAGAAAAAAAGAGAGATTATAGAAAAATTTGAGACGGGCCAAACTGTTAAATCGTTAAAGGACGAATATGGAATTGGTGATCAAACGGTTCGTGAGTAGCTTAATAAAAAGGTGAAACTTTTAAAATTTGCGTGTTCTTCTGACTCATCATCTGTCATGAAGAAACGGAAAAGTATGAAGAAGTCGACGTACGAAGACTTGGACCGAGCTTTACTCGAGTGGTTCAATAATCAACGAGTACAGGGAATCCTGTAAGTGGACGAATATGCGCTGAAAAAGCTAAGTTTTTTTTTAGCTTTAGGCCTAGAAGGAAATTTCGACGCATCATCTGGCTGGCTGACACATTTCAAACAACGTCACGGCATAGGAGAGTTGGAAATTCGCGGAGAAAAATTGAGTGGCGATCAAACGGCAGCAGAACAGTTTTGCAAAGACTTTAATCAGTTTGTTTTGGATGAAAATTTACAACCAGCTCAAATTTACAATTCCGACGAGTCGTGATTATTTTGGAAGTGCTTACCTAGGAAAACTTTAGCGTCTGAAAATAAAAAAGTGCGCCGGGAACTCTAACGCGACTGGGACACATAAACTTAAGCTCCTAGTGATAGGAAAAAAAAAACACGATCATTTAAAGCAACACGAGTAGTTAACATGCCTGTAATTTACTAGAATCAAACGAAGGGTTGGATGAATAAAGACATTTTTTATGATTGGTTCCACAATAAGTTTTGTCCACAAGTTCGAGAGTTTTTAAAATTACAAGGACTTCCCAAAAAGGAGTGTTAGTATTAGACAGTGCTAAATCACATCCAAGTGAAATGTTGCTCAGATCTAACGACGGACAGATCGTTGTTAAATACATGCCGGCCAATGGATCAAGGGGTAATAGCTTCTGTGAAACGTAACTATCGGTCAAATATTTTGAGAAAGTTTATAGAGGAAGGGAACGATTTGAAGACCTTTTTTAAGGAACTAAGTGTTCTGGATGCGATCTACGAGACTGCAGTTGCGTGGGACAAAGTTATCGCCACTACGATGACAAAGTCGTGGAAAAAAATATTTCCCGACATGTCGGAGGATGAGGATTTTGCTGGGTTTGAGGATGACGTTGCAACCTCAGCTGACTTGCCCCAGTTAGCAAACACTGTCCCAGGTGATGAAAACGTTGATCAAGATAACATAAACGAGTGGTTTGAAGTCGACGCTAACATGTCAGCATTTGAGGTTTTGACAAATGACGAAATATTGAATTTATTTCAATAAATGCAATGCGCAGGGCGTAGCAGAAAGTGAGAGTGGTAGTGACGATGAGGGGGAGGGGAGTGACGAATGTGTTCGGAGCGCAAAGTCACACGCGGGACAGCGCTCAATTACGTGGAGAGGCTTCTTGACTATTTAGAAGGACAAGAAGACACTTTGTTGTGCGACAAGTTCGTTTTACGCAAAATAAGGTCGTCTATTTTAAAGAAAACAGCAAGTGCTAAGAAGCAAAACTTATTAAAAGATTATTTTCAGATTGTATAAACACAGACTCTGTACATATTGTTCTGCTTGTAAATATACCATTTTAAATGACAAAAACGTGATTTGACTAATTTTTATTGTGTAATAAAAGGTATGCACTACTTTATTGTATGCACATATTTTATTTTTAACTAAGACCTTCATTTAAGTACTAGGTTACAATTTTTGCTTTAACCGGGATTTTGACTTATCCGTAATCACCCTGCCGGTGATTATTCCGGATAATCGGGAGTTGACTGTATTAAATAAATTCAATAAAATAAAATGGTCTGTTGCGTTTTGTTATACTGTGTTATCCCACGTCATTGGGTCAAATTGACATTATTTGATTATGTAATAATCAAATAAATTAAATGCTGTATTGGGTTATTCTCGAGTTGTGAGCGTCAAATATGTAATTCAAAAATAAAAAAATAAAAAGTTGATAAATGTTTAAATTCAATGTTGTAATAGGTAGTGTATTTAAATTCTTCCGATAACCCCTCTTGTTGTAAGCACTGATTTTCGTAACGTTCTAATTTATTTACATTTTTTAATTTACCTTTAATTACTTTATTTTATTTTTCAATATAAAAATAATTCATCAACTATTTGTTTGTAGAATGTATGATTACTTAAGTAATTGATTGAAATAAATAATAATTTAAAATCTGATTATTATCGGGGCTCACTTGGTACCCTTGACCACTACCAGACTTCGCTTCCAATTCTGTCTGCAGAAGCACTCGTATTTTAATATTTTATTAATAATTCCAAATAATTACAACAACTCTGAACTCGTTTACTTCAATATTCTTTTATTATAGAATAAATAAATACTCTTTGAAGTTATTAGTTAATTACCCTGGATGTACAATTACTAGCTCATAGGTTGGCAGTATCGAAAAATTCTCAGGGACTAGGTTAATTTTTGTTTATTAATTCAACTTAAATATGTTACTGGGTTCTTCTGACTACAATAATTTACTTGAAAAATGCCCTTGGTGAAGTTACAAAACATCACAAATCTTCGATCTAGTACATAAATTAAATAATTAATTAACAAACAGTTTTCGGCAGTGTGAAATAATAGTGTTCAGTGTCTTTCTAGGTTAATAACGAATTCACTTCTTAATTCTGAGGGCACAAAAATATCTTAAAATTAATGATTACAAAAGTGTTAGTGTTAACTGGTTCAGTGATTGTTCAAATAATAAAAATAGTGTATAATCAGTGTTACACTTAGGTTATATAGAAATAATGAGTTGGGTTGATCTCACCAATTCTTATACACTTTTTAAACTCTGGTAGGTTGTTTTCACAATTAAATATTGGTAAATCACTCTTCACAATTCACGGATTAGGTTATTCACTGAATTTCATAACTTACAAATATATCTTGGTCACCTAACCTGTCTGGTGTTCGATACTCGTTAACAATTTCCTGGACACAAGTAACGCATAGAGCTTTTTCTGTACTCTTCGAGGTGTAACAATCAACTAACTGGCGTGGGTTAATTTTTCTGACTTCTTGGACCAAAACTTGCAAAATTCCGATTGGTCGAAGCCCTAGGCATTGTCATTTGTGGCATCGGTTTTTTCTAGTTCCAATATACCATCAAATAATTATTTTGAAACTCCCACCTTATACTAAATCTAATTTTAATGATTAATGAATTCCCCTTTTTCCACTGACTATTTAGACACCTCACAAGATGGGTTTCTGTTCAGTATCTTAGAAGTTACAATTTTGGATTTTTTATCTAAATATATGTTTTATTTATAAAAATGCCCTTTTTGTATCCTTAATGTTTTAACACAGTTCCTATTCACCTTAAATGTGATAATAACAGTTAAATACATTAATATCAGTAATGGTTATGACAGATTTTAACATAATTATCTTATTCATACTTTAACTTCCTTAATTTCCTATTATACATTGCTTATTTAGGAAATACAATCATATTGTGTATTACTTCATACTTTTTACCTTACTACAGTTCTTCTGAAACTTACTCTAATATACATACAAATTTTATATAACAACATTTTAAAACCATTTCTTGGTTTAGCTACTATACACTTTAACATAATAACCATAATAACCTGTTTCTTTTTGTAACAGTTTATACCTAATTCATACTAATATTAACACAAATTATAAACCATAACATTGAAATACACAGCTTTCTTTCTTTAGCAAAGTAATCATCATGATCTGTTTACTTGTAACAGTTTGTTCATGATGTTTACTAATAATAATACAAATTATAAATCATAACAATTAAATAAACAGCTTTCTTTCTTTAGCATAATAATCATCATGATCTGTTTCCTTGTAACAGTTTATTCATGACATTTACTAATATTAACACAAATTATATACTATAATTCAACCAACTATATTAATAACTCTTTAAACATATCAGTTGTCCTCCTGACAAGTTCTGTAATAGGGTAATTAGTTCAGGAGTCCTTATTAATAATCACTCAATTTTATGTCACAGATGTTAGCTACAATATTTTGATATGGTTTTCTTTACACTTTACAATATAATATTAATTATTTATGCCTAATGTGACATGAGTCTGACCTATTTTTAAGCCATTATGACCAACAGCATTTAACAGAAATAAGTATTACAATGCTGTGACATTCCCTATATACTTTAAACATTTTACAACATACAACTTTCAACATAAACTTAGTACTTAACTGTTGTTTTGTACGTCAATTGATTTTAATAATTAGGTTGGGTTATGCACTTTGGCATATTTCTACTCTTTAACATATATAAGTTTGATATTTATTTTGGGAGAACCGTCACTTTACAATATATAAGTTTAATATTTATTTTGAGGGAACCGTCACGTTACAATATGTAAAAATAAAACTAAAGTAAACTAGATTATGTTATTTAATATTAAAAAAACTTGTTAAATTAATTTGAGGTGAGAACAAAAAGGTATTTTGTCGCGGACTAAGGATCTGAAGTTAGAATTGCAAAATTTGCAAGGGGGAATCCGAAATAATGGGTCAATGAGTGTAATGTTCAAAAATTTTGTTTCTGGCTAAAATGGCATGAAATGCGTTAGTGACAAAAACCTTGAAGGTTGAAGTTAAAAAAGGCACTTCGGAACGTTTTCTTAGATATTTATTTGAATTCGATTCTGTTAAGGATTGGAATAAGGAATTCTGAACAAGATACATTATTTTGTACAAACGAGCTACAATGTTAACGAGTTGATTGATTTCGTCGTAAGCTCCAATCGTGTCTTCAAGGGGTGGTCATGTCATATGATCATATAAGGGAGGGTTTTCCGACATTCGACCTCCGAAGTATTTTTGTACGACTGCGGACCTCGATAAAAACAGTAATAGGCTACAAAATTTTGCCTTATTTATTTTTGAAAAAGTATAGTTACAGAACATATGGTCAGATAGAATCGTAGCTGGAGTAAATCTTTTCATGCTTTTATTTTTGTTAGAGTAGACTGAATAAACCTTACAGATTTCATTTTGTATCGTTTGCGTGGATAGAAAACATTAGTTTTCTGACTCAGAAAGCCTTATAGTCGATCTATTTTGAAATACTAAGTTTCAAAAAGAAGTTCAAACACTGTACTGTATCTGTATTGACTCGAATAGTCTTCCTGTACGTAGTAAATAAAATGTCTGTTTCTTAATACAGCGTCACTCATTTAATTTTAACCCACGTATATTTATGAAACATTTAAATATATTAAAATAGATTAATTCGCGTATAGATATTTAAGAATGCTAGAGCATGTACATATTAGCGCCTGCCTGGTAATTAATTTTGTGTAATATACGAGAAAGTAAGAAACGTTAGTTCTTTTAAAGTGGAAACCTGAACCCGTGTTGCTTCCCAGGCAGTTGTGACGTTTCGACTCTTCAGTGTACAGACTTTGTTTTCCACGGTTCCTCTTCTTTAAATAATTTTCTTCGTGCCAAGAAGTTATGTTCTTGTAGTTGTTGTTACATTGGATCACTGACACGAAAGTGTATTCGTTTGGTGATCCCTGCTGGAGACGTGGAGAACAAGATACATATTAATTCTTTTATTTTTTTTGCGGTTGATAAAATGATCATTGCGAACACTGACATTTCCTATATGGAGATGTGAAAACCAAACGAGTTTAGGCGTATACAGGACCATTGTATAAAGGTATATAAATCGATGGCGGTACGTGAGGAAGACTGGCATAGATGTTAATGTAACAGCTACTGATGAAGATTTTTTGTCAGATGCTAGTGATTGTGTCTTTGAAGCTATAGAACCTAACCGTAACAGAAGGAAACATTTAAATATTTAAAGTTATATTGATTGTATAAAGAAATTAACGAAAATGACGTTAACACGAAGAAAATAAATACTCTTACAAGTATGGATATAGGCCTACTACTAAATTACACAGATACGAATGAAGCGTCCGAGGTGGTCTTCAAAATTGGCAGTTGGCAGTTTTTGTAATTTTCAGGCGTAAAAGAAGGCAACGAAAGTAGTAAAAATCTTATTGTTATATTAAATTAATAACACTAGTAATAGAAATAGCAGCGGCAGTAATATATTGTTTTTAGTTTTTCTCTGAGTGTTTGAAAATTATTTGTTCTCCAAATGTTATCACGTTATTACTGATAGCTTTAAATGGTGCCGGTCCTATTTTACTGATGTTCAAGATTTATATAGAAAACATTTTGTATGTGTGATGTCCTTAGCCAGTAGTCAATAATAAAACGATACATCATATTGTAACACTCGAAAACCTTCCAGTTTAGAACCTTAAATTTTGTAGTTTAATTTTAAAATAACTTAATATATCACGCAATATATATATAATTGGCAAATAATAACAATAAAAGTAAGAAGAAGTAGGTGAAGAAGAAAATAAAATAGGAGAGGAAGAAGGAAACGAATGAATGTTAAATGTATTAGAGTAGTGAACATTCAAATTAACTTGCAACATTTGTAATGTAATTTGAAGAAAAGCCAATTGAGTCGTGCAAGCTGCACAGTCACCAGTCATTTGTGTGGTGACGTTTTTGTCTTGGTATTGTGAAGCCGAGTTACATCATTCAGTTTTTATTGTAGCGAGCGTCTAGGTCTATGTCGAGTAGACTGTGAGCTGTTGTAACAGAAACACGGGTAAAAATAACTCGGCGCGGGTCAATGAATTCATTTTTTATTAGTTTAGTAAGCTCAGTGTGCCGTCGGACTGACGTGAACGTACACGTGGCTGAAACATTATTGCCATACGACACTTGCAGTGTCTCCATTTTGTGTTATTTATTTAGCAAGAGTCTATGCTGCTGAAGCCGCCATTGTAGTAGTTGAAGCATTAAACACACACACACACAAACTGAGATTCATTGGCTCTATAAGTTGCTGGAGTAAATGTACTTGAGTAGGTACAGTATGTGTGGAAGCCATGGTGCCGTAGCTTTTAATTGTCTTTATGAACTCATATCCATAATCTTACGGTTCAGGCCACTGAGATGCCAATCTGGGTCCCACCACTGGGGCATCGTAGCTGTGTTAACATTATTATAACAATTAATCCGGAAAAGAATAAGTTAAGTTTGGAGATGTACTTAATATTCATTGACTAATTAAAAACACGATAAAGTGGTAGATTATGAGAAAGTAGTAGAATCATGTTCTCTACAAACAGGTGAGAAGCATACGGTGTCACAAGCATATACAGTAGTAAATTTTATTGAAATCTCTATAGGCCTATATGCGGAACCATCGGCAGCGTTGTATCGTTGCAATAAGAGACGCGTTAATCGTCAAGGGCCGTTATACAGTATTTAATGTAGGCTATCTATTCTGTCCTGACCGTGTTGGACGCTGACAAGAAATAGGTTGTTCCGGGAGGTAAATACAGCAACCGCCGAACAGCTTACTTAGATATCCTATCCTGCCTCACCTAAACTACTTCCGTATTACGTTGCGTTGTGTTGTTTCCGCTTACTTGTAGCTTCCTCTGTTCATGCCAGAGGTTCGAAGTAACACCGAGGAGATGTCTAATATATAGCAACCGCGTCAGGATAACAAAACAAAAATTCCATACTAACTTAATTACAAAAAAGTACAGTATCAGAATTTCAAGGTAGCGATATGTTCGAAAATGCAGATACAATTAAGTTTAGGGATGAAAAGAATTCAGGATGGTACAAGCAAAAGAAATTTTTGTAATACGAGAAAGTAAGAAACGTTTGTTCTTTTAAAGTGGAAACCTCCTTAATCCGTGTTGCTCGCCGAACAGTTGTGACATTTCGCCTCTTCAGTGTACAGATTTTGTTTTCCCACGGTTCCTCTTATTTAAATAATTTTCCGTTTAGACAGAAATACTGCTCTCCATTTGCTGGTTGGCGACTGCCTTATCGTATTCAATCAATGTTTTAGATACTTCCTTTTTACTTCCATGTTCCATAAGGAAATGGAAGTATGGTCATGCCGAAAAAAATCGTGTTCGAGATAACGGCAGATTCTGATTGTACTACCATCAAAACATGAAAAAATCGGTATTGAGAACCATACATAACTTCCATGTTGTAAGATTTGTTTAAAATAATTTACTTGAATTCGGTTCGGTAATTTCTAAAAAAATATCGCCCACCCTCAAACTAATTTCACTATTTATAGATATTTTTGTTATTATGGGTTAGTCGTTTAATATAATGTTATTTTCAGTCACTTAGACTTAGTCAGTTAGATTGTGTTTTCCTAGTAATACCGAATTTAATTAGGGACTGCATATTAGGAATCAGCTTTTTAAAAGAAGAGGGATGCGTAATCGATATGAAGAAGGGAACCATCGAATTCGAAGGGAGGACTGGTGAACAGGAACTGCGGATACCAATCATACATATGGAACTGTTAGAAGAGGACTGGGACGGAATCGAGAGGAGGATTGATGAGAAGGTCGACAGTGTGACATGTGAAGACGAAACGACGAGGGAGGAACTAAGAAGGATTTTAGTAAAGTATCAGAATGTATTCCGGGAATGTCCAGGACGGATGGATTGCTACGAACATGAGTTTCGAGTGACGGATAAAACACCATATTTCCAACGCGGGTGACCAATCCCAATAGCGTATAAGGAAAAGGTGGACGCCGAAATCAGCAAGATGCTAAGATATGGCGTGATTGAAAGGTGCAGTAGTCCATACGTCAACCAAATGGTCACCGTAATAAAGAAAGATGGGAATGTACGTTTGTGTTTAGATGCGAGGAGGATAAATAGTGTCACTGTTCCAGACTACGAAGGACCGACTCCGATTCAAGAAATCCTGGCGAGATGCAGTAACATGAAATACTTATCAACAATAGATTTAACGAGTAGTTTTTGGCAGGTTCCGTTGAAACAACAATGCCAAGATTACACCGCATTTCTGTACGAAGGAAAGTGTTACAGATATACCGTAACTCCATTTGGACTTAGTACCAGTTCCGCAGCCCTGACGAGAGGTTTAGATATGGCATTATCCGAGGAGGTGAAAGAGAATACAATCATCTACGTCGACGATTGTCTTTGTTATTCGTCTAACATAAGCACACATTTGGAGAATATTGAAGCATTACTTAAAAATTTATTGGCAGCCAACCTAACAATAAATTTGGAAAAATCACAATTTTTTCGCAAGGAGATCGCATACCTTGGGTATCAGCTTACTACTAATGGTATACGAGCATCCGAGGAGAAAGTAGCGGCAATCAGGAAGTTCCCGACCCCGAAGAATCAAAAGCAGTTAAAGGGATTCCTGGGACTTACAAATTTTTACAACAAATTTACAAGCAAATATGCAGAAGTCACACAACCTTTGTTAAGTCTACTTAAAAAGGGTCAGAAATTTAATTGGTCGCCCGATCTTGACCAGTGTTTCCAACAGGTCAAGGACTTGTTTATCAATACTGTTATCTTAAGTTTTCCGCAGGTAAATAAGAGGTACTTCTTACAATGTGATGCGAGTAATTTCGCATACGGAGGACAATTATACCAGTTGGACGACGATAAAAACATCTGCGTAGTAGCGTATACTAGCAAAACGTTCAAAGGTGCAGAAATAAACTACTTTACGACAGAAAAGGAGCTTCTAAGCATAGTTCGATGTCTGGAAAAATTCCGAATTTACGTTTTAGGACAACCATTGACCATAATAACAGATAACAAGGCGTTGATCTTCATGAGTAAGTGTCGCCTAAACAACTCAAGGATCACACGTTGGATACTGAGTATTCAAGAGTATAACTTTGATATCATTCATTGTAAGGGAAAGGAGAATATTGTGGTCGACATCTTGAGTCGTTACCCAGAGGTATGACGAAGGAAGATCCAGTCGACGACAGTTATGAGTATCAAATGAACCATACAATAATTAAAATGAGTAAAGAAATGAACATGATGTTAAAGAACTTCGCGACGTACCAGTTAGAGGATAAGAAGCTACAGCAAATAATGAAGGATTTGACGACGGATGATAAGAATGAATTATGTAAATTTTATAAGTGTAGTAATGATAAGTTATATAGGAAAAGTAAGGGTCGATGGAAACTCTACGTACCGGAAAGCGTTACGGGAAGACTCATCGAAGAAATACACACAATGTACGGTCATGTTGGCAGTAAGAAATGTATAAAGTTACTGCAGGAACATTTCACTTTCGACCGAATGTCGAAGCGCGTATAGGCGTACGTAAGGACGTGCGATAAGTGCCAAAAATGTAAGGATTCAAACAATCGTAACTTATTCGGTGGTACGAAGCCAATTATACCGACGAGTAAAGGTGAATTGATTAGTGGCGATTTTTATGGACCGCTTCCAACAGCAGCAGCAGGAGTAAAGTATATCCTTGTCATTATAGATAACTTTACCAAGTATGTAAAATTATACACACTTAGAAGAGCCACAACGGTAGCTACGCTTCGTAGACTCCGGCAGTATGTAAATGAGTGTGGAAGACCGAAAGCAATACTCACTGATAACGGTACGCAGTTTACGTCCAAACAATGGGTTAAAGGACTAGAGGAACTTTGAATGATACCTAAATACACGGCGATAAGAAACCCGCAAACAAACCTTGCCGAACGCGTAAATAGGCAACTGGGTAACCTATTTAGGATATTTGTAGGGGACCAGCACACAAAATGGTCAAAATTCATAAATACCATAGAATGTTGCATAAATGAGGTCTACCATGAAACAATAGAAGTTACACCGTATGAAGCACAGCACGGAAAAAAGCCGAGTCGTGTATGGGAGAAATTCATAAAGGAAAGCTGCGATACGAAAGAAGAGACAGTGGATAACCACCAGATATTCGTTAGGATTAAACGGAAAAGAGAGCGACACGCAAAACGCGTGAATGAAGCGAACAAAATGACGAGATTTCAGGTAGGAGACTTGGTGTTAGTGCGGACACATTACCAATCTGATGCGATGCAGAGAAGAATCGAAAAATTTTGTGAGTTATACACAGGACCTTTTAAGATTAAAGATATTGTAGGCGAATCTACATATATATTAGTAGATAATTGCGACGAAACTAAAATACGCGGCAAATTTAATGTAAGACTATTGAAACCATATTATGTAAGGGGAGAGTAACTGTGGCGGAACACGGCATCAGCATGCGTGCGAGGCAAAAGTGTTTGTTGAAAGGCGAAGTAGTAAATAAACAGAGAGGGAGGTGTGAAGTGACGTAAGCCCAGCTGGCGAGGCTGACAACAACAGGTAGAGTTGTAGTTAGTAAGGACACTCTCCATGCGAGACAATGTTATAGTCGGACTATACGTACTTCACTAATAGACAGCAGAAAGAGAAATGAGCTAAGCGTCAGAATAGGAGGAGAAAAGACCGATCTAGATGATAAAGAATAACGGTAGTAGGCGCGAATGCAATCTACTAGTTAATTCATTCAGAATTGTCTAGACGAAACCTTAAACTTGTAATAAATTTAAAATGTCAGATTTTATATATTGTATAGATTGTAAATTAATTAACAGACGTACTTGTTATACTATTAAAATTTGTTTATTGAAGGACAGATATAAGCAACTGAGTTGCATAACAGAATTAAATATTGTAATAAGTTATTAGAATTAATTATTGAACTTAAGATTGTATTAGAAGCATAGAAAGAAGGGATATAAAATATGTTTATTTGACCTGTAGAATTATACAAATTCGATTTATTTTGTTGTAAATAATTAGACGTGTGTTTAACAGAAATGTAGATTCAAAGTACCAGAGGGTAGGAAGTACAATGAATGTTTGTAAGTAAGTATATGATGTCTTGAAAAGGAACGTTTATTAATCGCAAATTAATTTTGAAGGTAATAATAAAATTGTTTGAAGTATCCATAAGCAATAAATTACTGCTAGTATTTATATAGTTTCCATTGTATACGTAAGTAAAAGGATAGCTTGTAAACAAAATAATTACCATTTGTTTATGTAATGTATGGGTATAGACAGATCTAGGAGCGCACTAGAGCGTATAGTTTGTAAATGGATTCGTATTTATATTTGGTGAACAATAAATTAAACACTCTGGTGAATGAAAAAAAAAGGGAGAGAAAAACGGTTCTAAACAACAGTAGGTCAGTCGAGAGGAAGATATAGGTCAGCTATATTCGTCCCAATGGGAGATGGCCAATGTACTTAGTGATCGTATGCGAGTAAGGGCGAAATTCCGATTAATCTGCACGACGAATCATATTTGGGGACACTGTGATATAATTAATATTTCATATATTTTTTTTTAATTTTTTGGGTTATTGCGAGGGCAGTACGCCAGCAATTAGAGCCCGTTAAAAGTGACACTTGTTAGCGTTGTTCGAGGGTGGGCGGCGAAAGGGAACAAACCTTTCCTTTCCATTAAGACGTCGTAAAAACTATTCTCGAACAATGAGCTGTACGGCACATGTTGCAGCCAGCTGGACCATGCGTGGGAATGCCCGACTCCACAATTAGGACAAAAGGAGGCTACCGTTACATCTGTCCAGTAGCGAGAAAAACACAGAACCAACGGCGAGAGTATTGTTCAAAACCATGTGTGCGACTTCTCAAAGACAATGGTTTATGCAAGGACAATAGGACAGGCGACTAAGTGACGCTAAGGAAGAGCACAGATGTTATGCCACCCGCAAGTCGACGGAGGAAATCGTCAGCGTACCCACAATAAGAGAATTCGACACGCTACACCAGAAGTAGCAGATGTGATTTTGAAACAGAGCCTTAACACTGATTCCAGGAACGGAACAACGTACGTAAGACAGCGACTCATCTAGTCCACGTGGACTATGTCAAATTCAAGTCGAAAAAGCCAACCAGCCAATGAGGAACGAGAATTCCGGAGGGAACTTCCGTAGGGGATGGTTCAGAGATAAGCTTGAGACCAGAGAGCGAATCTCGTGTATGAACGTCCCTCTCCAAACGGCACTGGGTGGAGAATTCGTTGGAAATACAGACTGGAGACGAAGGGACACAAGGAGGTCCATGGAATGAACCTATCAAAGATGAATTGGTGGGAAGTTTGAGTGTTCATCAGAGTCCCAAGAGTGGGAACAGCAGAAGAAAAAAAACCATTTACACGGGGAGACGTAAGCCCAGTTCATTCAAATTTTAAGCACAGTTCATTCAAATTTTAAGCCCAGTTCATTCAATTTTTAACCTCAGTTTACTACAAATTGTATTATAATTCTTAACTCGGTTTACTCAGAGTCTCGAACAGTCTATTGAACTTGTATTTCATTTTATAATGATTCAGTTATAAGAACTTAAAGCAGTGCGTAAGTTAAAATGCATTTCGGTGGAGACGATTAAGACATTATTACGAATAAATGGAAGTGCGCGAATAGAACTCAGAGCGTAAACGGAACAGTAATTTTCGTGATGAAACGCGAGTAACAATCTATATAATTTCTATGTAATTCATCGTCATAAAGACACGGACATTGTGAAGCGATATTCTTGAACAGTTACAGAAAAAGTAGTGATACTACAATGTTTAGTAATTAACTCAAAGAAATAGAATTGTGGAAAGTGCCTAATGAACTCGAAAACGACCTAGGCGCCGAAAAGAGTTGTCGTGCGGCATAGACAGTTATTAGAAGCATACGGTAGCGAACTGTGTACCGCGAAATAGACACATACGCGCGTAGAACTTAACTGACCGATTACGAGTACAATGCCACAACTTGTATTATATTAAACTCAAAGCTCGAAGTGACTGTCGCGGAGTGCGGGAGTGTTTACGATCAAGTGTCCTATGGATTAACTTCACTCATCAATGCAGGGAGACAGCACGGCAGAACGAGTAAAGTACGAAACTAATCTCTTCTTATAATTAGTAATTTATCAAACACCACTGACCTGACACTTAGAACCAAAACCACCTGAGAAAGTTATATAAATATGAGTCAGATAGATACGAATCCATAAGTAGGGAATATTATGTTCTAGAATATTATACATGTCTTCTTGTTAATATATTTTGTACCATGTATGTATTTTGATGTGTTTGTTGCAGGAGCAGGATTTTATCTATGTATATGATTGATATGTGTATTATTAATTATGATTATTTCATGCATATAAATGTTCAATGTGTTTTAACGTAAATACTAAATACGAATTATGAGCACACCACATTTTAGTTAGTAACGTCATTGCAGACGAAGAAGCGTCAATATTTGATCGCTCACCTAATGGTTTAAAATTGTTCATTGAATTGTTAAATGTGGAATAGAATTTTATTGTTTTGTTGAAGAATTGTAAGTGCTCTTAAATTGATGTTATGACATGAAGAAGAATGAATATGATTTAATAAATATAAGTTAGAATGGATTCGTTAGTATTCTATTGATTTATGTAACAAACCTGACTCACAACTTAACCTTTCATTAAACAGTATCTATATTAATAATTCAAGGTAACGATTATCAATTCAACTTGTAACAACCAAAATTTTAAAAATTTTTTAGTATGACCGAAAAGACGTTACATACAGCTAGACACCTCTACGCAGGCCACGAGCAATAAATAAAGAACTGTGTGTCGAGGTGTCAAGTGAACGTTTGCTTCAGACAATACAAGTACGTTTCACATAGCTGTACAATAGGGAACAAGGTTGGCCGTGACAGACTCGACTCAAACACGAGATTTACAGCCTGCAAATGTAAGATAAAAGAAACTGTGTCAAGTACCAATTTAGAGAAGAAACTGTGACGGACACACTGCCGGGTTAATTTGAAAAGTACCAGTAATAAGAAAAGGGTGTAAGACACACAATAGTATATACCCTATACGAGGACGGACATCGATACCTAAAATAATAGAATCGAACTTGTAAACAGCAGGGAACGTCTTACTGGCGACAACGGATATTTACGACAGGCAGAAGGAGTGCCGTTTCGGAAACGACGTCACGCTGCGCCAGGACAGCGTTCGGGGAAAGGGGTCATGCACAACGAAACAATAACAAAATACGACACATTGTTTGCGTGAGAACTGCAGCGAGACCCGGAGTACGCTTAGACAAAGACTTGGTGGACGACCATGAAATTGCTCCTGTTCTAGGAAAAGAGTACGGAGGCTTTCGACGCGAACTCGTGGGGAGACAGGATACCCAATCACAACCCAGCATCTACCCAGAGAACAGGTGGAGAGGACCGTCGCCAGCATAGCAACGGGAACGTCGAATGAGAAGTGAAGAACGATGGTCTGACAGAAGAGTAGGAGATTTTCCGTCCTATCATGTTCAACTTGAGGCGTGTTTTCCAGAAGGGTGCATTGTGGTCAACGATGTTTGATAAAAACCGTTTGCAGAGCACGCGGGAGAACAGTCTTTCATAAATTTTCAATCATATACTTTGAACAGTCTTCACGTACTTTTAAAACAGTCTATTTATAACTTTCAACAGTCGGTCGTCAAAGTTCGATTAACATACGGACAGCAGTGGGACTTTGAAACTTTGCCACGCGACATATAACTAAGAGACTTAGACATTTCGATATTGGCGCGTATCCGGCAATAGTGTACCTACAGTGTCTAAAAACATGCGACATACACCAGTGCTTAACAATTATAGAGTTCTTTATTGTACTCAAATTCAGAATTGAACTAACCAGTCACACTTACATCAATAACCGACGCGTAGAACTGTCGTTGATGTAATACCGGACGACAAAATCGTAACATTATACAGTGCAGCGGAGCGATACAATATCATTTGGAACAATTACACCACGGCATCAAAACACTGAACATTAATGAACATACCAGAAGTTGAACAATAGACAGATATATATATATACCATAGTTAACGATGAACTTATCTTCACGACACATAATTTCATGACTCGAACAGTAACAGCAGAATCAACAGAATACACACACACAGCGCGAGTGAATCTGTTTCGCGTGTGTTAAGTGTCAGTGACAGCACAGCTACGCAGCTTCCCACACATGGACCAGCAGAGAGGAGTTACGCCGATGGAAATATCGGATAATTCATCTAACAAGTAATCTTTATGCTATTCTTATCATAAGAAACTCTACTGTCCTGTCTCTTTTTCAAGAAACACCCCTTGAGCATTTAAATTAAACATGATAAACATAATTAACGCCATCCATCTGAGGCAAACGATGAACGCATTAGTATAGGATTTATTGTTTGAATATTTGTGTTTCTATATATCGATTGCATTATATATGTATGTGTATGTTTTCCAGCAAACAACGTATTGGATTCACCTTGTAATTTGATGTATAAACATGTGTTCTTTTATGTTCTTTTTATGAGTTTATGAATGTATTTACAGGGAATCATCCATATTTTATATATTGAATTTAATGAATGATATAATGTTAAATAAATAAGTGTTTATTTTATCCAGAATATATGCGTTCATCATTGTCAAATTACCTCAGAACAAGAAAGTAATGGCATTTGAGTGATTTATAGTAGTTTATTTTATTTTATTTATTAATACAATAACTAAAGTCTCCATGCAATAGTTATGCTAACGTAAAGTAATTAACGTGTTATTTAATTTCAATCAGTTCAGTTGATATGAGCAACCTAATTGATTACACGAGCTCATTAGGCAAATTAGTATATTTACATAATTAATTAATCACAGATTAATTAATCCATTATTGTTAGCATAATTGCTTAATGACTGCCCAACACGTGGCAATCGTGGTATTTGGCTCCCAAAGAACGTGGGGCTCGGCAATCACAGATTAATTACTTCAGTAGCGTAATAGCATAAAACCCCACATCGTTGTAAACTAATCAGAAAGATGCACAAAATAGAAGTTTCGAAGACAGTTAAAGTCAAAAGTAAATTCATATGTAGCAAGTTGGAGTGTGAATAATTAATTAACTCTAACTCAATTCATACAATTATTCGTTATTTAAAGAAATGAATTTGTTAACATTACATATGGGAGATCAACACATGACATTAATTACATCGTATATGCTAACCCAAGCTCAGAGTTAGATACATTTGATCATAACTTTAATAAAGGGATAATTAAATAATCTATGCATAAAATTAACACAGATAAATATTAAGTAAAGATATACGTACCTATAAAAGTATTCAATCAAATTTTATATGATTCATAATTAATCAATTTATGCAAATAATAGGAATAAATTATTATCATTGTATATGGCGCCCAACGTGGGGCATTATAATGTTGTATATGGCTACCCAACGAGGGGCAGTGCAAAACCAATTCTTGTAGAACAAAGATAATTAATTAATATATGCAAATAAATTTGCATACAGATTAATATTATCATTGTAACTCGTTACTATCATTTATACTTTAGATCTTTAAAGAATGGCCTAACTTTTCAAAATACTTCCCAAAGTGAACACTTTCCTCCCCCAAAACTGTTTGCTTGATCCGCCCCTGATATATAAGATAAATAAGATAAGCTGTCCACTACACTACCAAAGTGTCAGACTTGTATAGTCACCGAGAATGTATTGTGAACTCGTGATCATGCACGCGCATGACTGCAGTATTGCCATTATCTGAAAAGAATTCCATGATTTCCTTTTGTTTGATAGTCAGAAAACTACTCAACATCCAAAACCTTTTTTGTGTGTCAAATAGTGGTGATGGTTCCAGACTTTTAGGTTTCCTTGAAACAGAGAAAGTTGGTTTGGTGAATCAGGGGCGTCAAATAAGGCTTACGCGAGATAACATTTTGTGCTTGAAAAACACTGTTTACACTACTTTTCAAACAGTTGGAACACGACACTTTACAGAAAGTTAAGTGATGGGGGGATGTCTTTAATCCTATCAGAACGATTTTTTTCTTAGAACGATTGTAAACTTTTTTAAAAATATTTTATGTTTATTTTTTGTATTATACAACTTTTTTTATGTTAAGTTGTATTTTTTTTTAGCTGACAGATGTAAGCTATATTTCTTTCGATCATTAACCAGCTTGTTGAGTGTAACAAATCCAAATTTATATAGTAATTAATAAATGAACATAACCTGTATTTGTACTACTCCGCTTTTATTGTTTATTGAGTATACGCGCGCGCTTGTCAAAGTTTTTTTTTAAGAAGCAATATTTTAAATCGAGCCCCTTATCTGTAAACAATGCCAGGAAATCGTTATTTAGTACAGACAGTACCTGTAAGTATTGAAAATGAAAATCCCGCCCCTCAGTCCAAAAACCACTCAGAATCTATCATTGCGTATCTTTAAAGAAATCATTTTAAAGCTTTCATGTAATTGTAAACTTAACAGATTATTATAATATATACTTATATTATATAATATATAATTGATAAACGAATTAGAAAGTTACTACTCCTCGGATACATGAACAGTATATACTTATGACCTGTATATACAACGTATTGCATTGCTTCTGCTACCGTATAATACAGCGTTGTGTGGAAATCGATTGAACTGTCTGGTTGGACTTGATGTCCATTAATCTATGTAGAGTTGATGGAATTCGCAATGTTCAGAAAAATAACAGGTCAACAATCAAGGCAATATTTCTGTACTGAGGATGGTTTCAAAACGTTTTCGTGTAATGCTTTTTACTTCCATGTTCCTTAAGGATGATGGCAAAAAAAAAATCGTGTTCGAGATTATTACAGATTCTGATTGTACTACACTCAAAACATGAAAAAAGTCGTTTTTCGAAAAGTGTCTGTGTGTCTGTCTGTCTGTCTGTAGATTTTTTTTCTATGGCAAACGATAACAGCCGCAAATTCAAACAGAATCAAATAATTTTTTGCATACAGACATGATTTGTAGACTACTCACGACCTATTGTTTTTGGTGAAGATCGGTTAAGGGAAAGGGGTAGTTTACCTGCAACGTTTTTTTTAAATCAAGGGTAATTATTTTCTATGGCAAACGATAACAGCCGCAAATTCAAACAGAATCAACTACTCTTTTGCATACAGCCCTGAATTGTAGAGTTCTCAAGACCTATTGATGTTGGTGAAGATCGGTTAAGGGAAAGGGGTAGTTTACCTGCAACGGTTTTTTTTTAACAAGTGTAATTTTTTTCTATGGCAAACGATAACAGCCGCAAATTCAAACAGAATCAACTACTCTTTTGCATACAGCCCTGACTTATAGAGTTCTCAAGACCTATTGGTTTTGGTGAAGATCGGTTAAGAGGAAGGGGTAGTTTACCAGCAACGTTTTTTTATCGGGGGTAATTTTTTTCTATGGCAAACGATAACAGCCGCAAATTCAAACAGAATACACTACTCTTTTGCATACAGCCCTAAATTGTAGAGTTCTCAAGTCCTATTGGTGTTGGTGAAGATCGGTTTAGGGAAAGGGGTAGTTTATCAGCAACATTTTATGTTTTAACAAGGGTAATTTTTTATATGACGATCGATAACTGCCGCAAATTCAAACAGAATCAAATGATTATTTCCATACAGCCCTCCATTTTAGAGATCTCAAGACCTACGGTTTTTGGTGAAGATCGGTTAAGGGAAAGGGGTAGTTTACCTGCAACGGTTTTTTATCAAGGGTAATTTCTTCTATGGTACCCCGGTTTTTTATCAAGGGTAATTTCTTCTATGGTAAACGATAACAGCCGCAAATTCAAACAGAATCAAATAATGTTTTGCATACAGCCCTGAATTGTAGAGTTCACAAGACCTTTTGGTGATGGTGAAGATCGGTTAAGGGAAAGGGGTAGTTTACCAGCAACATTTTATGTTTTAACAAGGGTAATTTTTTATATGACGAACGATAACTGCCGTACATTAAAACAGAATCAACTACTCTTCTGCATACCCTTTTGAATTATACAGAACTCAAATTCTGTTAATTTTGTTGAAGATCGGTTAAGGGAAAAGGGTAGTTTACCTGCAACGTTTTATGTTTTAACAAGGGTATTTTCTATGGCAAACGATATCAGCCGCAAACTCAAACATAATCAAATAAATTTTTGCATGCAAACCTGATTTGTAGAGTACTCAAGACCTATTGTTTTTTGTGAAGATCGGTTAAGGTAAAGGGGTAGTTTACCGGCAACGGTTTTTTATCAAGGGTAATTTTTACTTCCATATTTCCTTAAGGAATGGAAGTATGGTGATGGCAAAAAAAATCGTGTTCGAGATTATTGCAGATTCTGATTCTACTACACTCAAAACATGAAAAAAAGTCGTTTTCCGAAAAGTGTCTGTGTGTGTGTGTGTGTGTCTGTGTGTCTGTAGATTTTTTTTCTATGGCAAACGATAACTGCCGCAAATTCAAACAGAATCAAATAATTTTTTGCATACAGCCCTGATTTGTAGAGGACTCGCGACCTATTGTTTTTGGTGAAGATCGGTTGATGGAAAGGGGTAGTTTACCTGCAACGGTTTTTTTTATCAAGGGAAATTTTTTTTTTTGGCAAACGATAACAGCCGCAAATTCAAACAGAATCAAATAATGTTTCGTATACAGCCCTGAATTGTAGAGTTCTCAAAACCTTTTGTTTTTGGTGAAGATCGGTTAAGGGAAAGGGGTAGTTTACTTGTAACGTTTTATGTTTTAACAAGGGTATTTCCTATGGCAAACGATAACAGCCGCAAATTCAAACAGAATCAAAAGATTATTTGCATACAGCCCTAAATTGCAGAGTTCTCAAGACCTATTGTTTGTGGTGAAGATCGGTTGAGGGGAAGGGGTAGTTTACCTGCAACGTTTTTTATCAAGCGTATTTTCTATGGCAAACGATAACTGCCGCAAATTCAAACAGAATCAAATAATTTTTTGCATACAGCCCTGATTTGTAGAGTACTCGCGACCTATTGTTTTTGGTGAAGATCGGTTGAGGGGAAGGGGTAGTTTACCTGCAACGGTTTTTTTATCAAGGGAAATTTTTTTTTTTTGCAAACGATAACAGCCGCAAATTCAAACAGACTTAAATAATGTTTCGTATACAGCCCTGAATTGTAGAGTTTTCACGACCTATTGTTTTTGGTGAAGATCGGTTAAGGGAAAGGGGTAGTTTACCTGTAACGTTTTATGTTTTAACAAGGGTATTTCCTATGGCAAACGATAACAGCCGCAAATTCAAACAGAATCAAACGATTATTTGCATACAGCCCTAAATTGTAGAGTTCTCAAGATCTATTGTTTTTGGTGAAGATCGGTTGAGGGAAAGGGGTAGTTTACTTGCAACGTTTTTTTAACAAGGGTATTTTCTATGGCAAACGATAACAGCCGCAAATTCAAACAGAATCAAATAATGTTTTGCATACAGCCCTGATTTGTAGAGTACTCAAGACCTATTGTTTTTGGTGAAGATTGGTTAGGGGGAAGGGGTAGTTTACCTGCACCGTTTTTTATCAAGCGTATTTTCTATGGCAAACGATAACAGCCGCAAATTCAAACAGAATCAAATAATTTTTTGCATACATCCCTGAATTGTAGAGGTCTCAAGGACTTTCGATTTTGGTGAAGATCGGTTAAGGGGAAGGGGTAGTTTACCTGCAACCTTTTACGTTTTAACAAGAGTAAAGTACTTGCAAATTTATTTAAACTTTTTGAAACAATGGTAATTGTTAAAAATAAAATAATTTTGTTGCCAGGCAATAAAATTAAAATTTTTTAATTTTAATGTAATATAATATTTTTCATTTAATACGGCAATAAAAAGGCAGGTAAGACACAAACACACAATTCACGTTATTTCTGGCCTCACTCATGTTTATTTTCTTACGTTTGCACGCTTTTTATTTTCTATGGCAAACGATAAGAGCCGCAAATTCAAACAGAATCAAATGATGTTTTGCATACAGGCCTGTGTTGTAGAGTTCTCAATACTTATTGGTGTTGGTGAAGATCGGTTAAGGGAAAGGGGTATTTTACCTGAAACATTTTATGTTTTGACAAGGGTAATTTTTTATATGACGAACGATAACTGCCGTAAATTCGAACGGAATCAACTACGTTTTTGCATACCTTTTTGAACTAAAGATAACTCAAGGTCTGTTGATTTTGTTGAAGATCGGTTAAGGGAAAGGGGTAGTTTATCAGCAACGTTTTATGTTTTAAAAAGGTTAATTTTTTTATGACGAACGATACTGCCGAAAATTCAAAGAGAATCAAATAATTTTTTGCACACTTTCCTTACTTTTAGAGAACTCAAGGTCTGTTGATTTTGGTGAAGATCGGTTAAGGGAAAGGGGTAGTTTACCTGCAACATTTTAAGTTGGAACAGGAGAAATGTTTCCATGACGAACGATAACTGCCGCACATTCAAACAGAATCAAATATTTTTTTGCATGCATCCCTGAATTGTAGAGGACTGAAGGTCTATTGATTTTGGAGAAGATCGGTTAAGAGAAAGGGGTAGTTTACCTGAAACATTTTATGATTTAACGAGAGTAAAGTACTTAATTTTTATAAATAAAGTATCCTGATAAGAAGCTCATAATAATCCACTGTAGAAACGTAGATGAAATATCTATAAATGAAGAGGTTAGGTGAAAGGGGTGGGGGTAATTTTCTATTATTAAAAATTATAGTTGAAGGTGGAGGGGAGAATTTTTTATGTGTACTACGTTATCGGCAACAAAGAAGTATTTTTTTGTTAAAATTGCTTCCCGGGCTGTTTAGCCGTAGTCCAATGTTTTCTGTAAAACCAGACTTTTCTGCAGTGCCATCGACTGCCATCATCAGTGAAAATCGAGTGCGAAAACGTGAGGTGGTATACGTTTGTGACCACAGTACTGTTGTTAATGCTGAAGCAATAAGTAGAAAGACGTAGTTTCTATGGAAATATTTAATTTCAAATATGATTTTAAATATAAATCTTAGAACATGGAAGTCATGTATGGTTCTCCATACCGATATTTTCCAAATATTTTGTCATTCATAAAGTTTAAATTTCCTAAACTAAAATCATTTTTCTGGAGTACCTTCGTTGATGACTACAGTTTAATTTTCACATACAGGCCTACTTTTTAGTTGTCCAGGCTTGTATTCTACGCTCAGTACGCACGCCCGCAGGTTACTTGGTTATAGAAATCCGAAAGATAATTTAACTGTACTTATTACATCAAAGTTTACGTACTTGTTATCTTTACCTTAAGATTATCTGTTGTTTGCGCGTGCACGTGCCCGTAGATTGTCTGTCAGATTGTGCGTTTGTTTATGCTTAGCGCGTAAGGAAACATAACAAACGCTAATGTATGTATCAGCGTGTTTGTGGTGTGAGGCGTAACGGGGCGATGCATTCTGCCACAGCCCCTTAGACGTGATTCTGCAAACTGGCGTCTACGTCACACACCTCCATCTTTTCTACAAATATTACATACAGTTTAATCTAAGTTGTGGCATTGGGATCTCAGAAATGGGTAGTAGGCCTATGTGTATACAGTACACATGCCAGCCATTGCTGTACCCCCACCATTTTCACACACAACTTCCAGCCACACGGAGATGGAACACAAGCAGTAATTAGCCGCCACAAGTAACTATGAGGGACTGCCACGGGGCTATTATCAGTACTTGTTGTTTCGGAACTGCTACTTACCCTTATAGAAAGCATACTGATTTTCACGGTTCAACAACATAGGTCTATGTGTGCGTATGATCAACATAACTTGATGGGGACCAACCCCGCCCGCTAAAGCTGTTCCACTCCACAAATTTCTGAAATTAAAATAATTTAATCAAAATTAATTGCCACACGCTGATATGAGAAAGTCTTAGATACTCCTGTTGTCTTGTATGATTTAAGACTATCCCGTAATAAGAATAATAAATGCAGGTAAATGATAGACTTTGTTTTAGATAGTTGGAGTAGACAAGTCGTAGAACTTAGACCGGTGATTGTATCTATTGTAGCTTTCAGACGATGGATTTTGAAATATAAATATATATTAGAAACTTCATTTCATTTAAAAGTGGAATAAAAATGTACTTAAACTAATTAAGGCACATATTTTGAAATTAAAACTGACGGTCTTTAATTGAAACCGCGGGTGTGAAAACTTTGTAAGAACAAAATATGTATTCCGTTGGAGAGAAAATTAAATAAAGTCCTCACGCCCCATCTTTTCAGATTGCTGTAGAGACCTACTATCTCAGCTTGTGAAAGGTTTTTTGCCGTGCTTTTCAAGTGGTTCAGAACCATGTGAACCAAGAAAGGGTTTTAAGTATAATAAAACCGAGTGTGACCTCAACAAAAATTGAAACTAATTTAGGTGGAGGTATTTGAGAATATGACTATTTTTTTTTTTAAGAAATAACAAAAATCTTCGTTTAAACTATTTTATTATTTATTTCATTTCAGTAAAAGTAGAAATCGTGATTATAATTTATGACTGTAAAGGGCTTCATAATATAAAGATTTCGTAGATTGGAAAGATGATGTAACTCCAGAGGATCGTTTCAGAGTTCCAGTGCCAGTGGTTGTTGAATCCAGTGTGTGGTTTAGGGACGTTGCAATCTATGTACAGGTTAGCCTTGACAAAAATAGATTGCGTATCTGCAGATTGTTATCTATGCATATTTGATAACTTCGTTAGTAATGGCTTCTTAATATAAATCAGTTATGAGCGATAAACTATCAAACTTCGTTAAGTTATCTATCTTCTTTCAATCATTATCGTTTAATGTAAACATGTTCGCTGTTCTGACGAAATAACTGAACAGGTCACCACAAGTAATCGCCTTGCCTTGATAAGACAGTACTGATAAATTTAAAACTGTTACCTATTAAGAAGGAAGGTTCCTGTTATTCTTACTGGTTATTCACCCTGAAAAGTGTCAAACTTAATTTTTGCGAAAGATAACTGTTTCTGATACCTGTATTTTGGTTGCTTTCACGTAATTTCAGTTCTGTCCTTGTGATTTTATGCTAACAATCGTAACCATTAACACGATAAACAGCATAATGAACGTGTCATAATAATGCCTGTCATTTCTCTAGAGTAAATGATAAGTACGTAAACAAAGTGACACAGAAATTTTTACTTTCTGACATGTAAATTTAAATATAAGATAATAATAAAATTTTCATATAATATAAATAAATAATCGGTAAGTTTATTTAGACAATCAAATTGCTGAACTTGCCTCTGTTCGTTTCCAGACAAACTGCCTAACAATATTGAAATGCTACAACCATATCGAAGGCATAATAGTTTAATTATAGGCATCATTTTCGATTATTTTCCATCATCCTCAATCGCTGTGATAGAGTCTCATCAGCTGTGGCGTACTATTGTAGCATTTCAGCCGTTTAGTTGAGTTCGGCGGCCTTGAATGAAGTCGATTTGGGGTGGAGGGATTAAACTCCTCCAAAGGGGTTAAGAAAAAAATGTGAACATTAAAAAAGTGTGTCAGAAAAAATGTAGTCGTATATGTTGATTGTGATACATTATATCGTCAAATTTCAGGCGAATTAGTTATGTGAGTACGAACAGTTTAAATAGTGGTACGAAATCCTTTCACGTACTTTACTGCTTTTTTTTGACGCTAGAGGGTTGGTTCAATTTTATTTTAAGAGGTTATATTTTTCAGTCCTAGCGAGTGGGAAAGTGATTTTTATTTGTTTATTTAGCACGCTATATGCAACTCGGTTTGCGATATTCATAATGCATATTAAAATGTTCTATATTAAATAATTTTTTGATTGCTATTCGAATCCTATACATATGGGTTTACTGTTTTACAGTGTTTTCGATCCGTAAACATACGTAAATACGTAACTTATTATCATACGTAAATTAACATACGTAACAAAACATACGTAAATTATTATCTGTGTGTAATAATTGTTTCGTATTTTTTAGTTTAGCGCTTTATTACCATTTCTAGACGTAAACGGAGCGCTGTTTACCTCAACTGGTGAACCGATTTCTACCCTAACTTAAAAATATCGGTATGGAGAACCATACATGACTTCCATGTTCTAAGATTTATATTTAAAATCATTTTCGAAATGAGAAGTATTTCCATAGAAACTACTTCTTTCTACTTATTGCTTCAGCCTTAACCACAGTACTGTGGTCACTAACGTATACCACCTCACGTTATCGCACTCGATTTCCACTGATGATGGCAGTCGATGCCACTGCCGAAACGTCTGGTTTTAACAGAAAATATTGACTAAATATCACTACTGTATTAACGACTCGGAACACTAAGTTTTTTATAAGTAAAATCATAAAGTTTTACCTTATAGCCTAAACCGGTTTTCTCCTTTAAAAGGCTTCTTCAGAGGCTGATACGTAATTTTTTCAGATCCAGAAGTAGTAGTAGAAAGAAGTAGTTTCTATGGAAATACTTCTCATTTCGAAAATGATTTTAAATATAAATCTTAGAACATGGCTGAGCCTCTGAAGAAGCCTTTTAAAGGAGAAAACCGGTTTAGGCTATAAGGTAAAACTTTATGATTTTACTTATAAAAAACTTAGTGTTCCGAGTCGTTAATACAATAGTGATATTTAGTTAAGTAACGGACACGTCATGGACAACGAAATCCAAGAAGAAAATATTGGCCTACGGCCAAACAGCCCGGGAAGGAATTTTAACAACAAACTACTTCATTGTTGCCGATAACGTAGTACACATATAAATAATCGGTATGGAGAACCATACATGACTTACATGTCCTAAAATTTATATTTAAAATCATTTAAATATTAATTAAATAAGTGGATGGTTGAGTTCTGAAAAAATTACGTATCAGCTAAAATGGTACCACCATGTCAGGTGGATTAAGACTATCCTCAACCTTCGTGAGGAAGGACTGTACTTTTGGATAAAATGTCTGTAGGTCGAACGAAGAGGTAGCTGCGATCTGATTCCTGTAATGAAATTGGACTCTCGCTGCGAGGGGCCGAGGGATTGTTATCAGTCTTTCCTGTCAATACTATACTAGTCATTTTTCTTTTTTAAAATCGAGTCTTGAGTTCTTTCTTTCCATTTGTCTTCTGATTTCCTGAACGACTATTCTGTTCACCCGTATAATTATAAATTTCTCAGCAAAACATTTCTTCCTTAATATGTTTGTGTCTCCTTTAACACCCACAATTCTGATCCATGTCATAACGCTATATTCCACACAGGCTAGTAAATAACTAGCCTTCATAGAGGTCAAAATATTTTCAAGGAGGGACAAACAATTTTCCAAAGGAGAAAAATATTTATATATTTTTCATACATACACAAATGCACATATTAGTTTATAATTCTCATATCATAATAGAAATAAGTACACAGATTATATTAATAGCTTTAATACAACACTGCCCAGCGATCCACAGGAAGCAAATCGATGTCCACCTTTTCGACTTCCACGCGTTGTGTTGGTGTGGGTTTCGGCACTTTCCATTTAAAAAGCGTGCAAACATAATAAAATAAACATGAGTGAGGCCAGAAATAACGCGAATTGTGTGTGTGTGTGTGTGTGTGTGTGTGTGTGTGTGTGTGTGTGTGTGTGTGTGTGTCCTGCCGGCCTTTTTATTGCGGTAATCACAATAATAAAACTTTGGAAAAGTAAACATTACATAATCGAGACATGCTTGCCTGCCAGGAACGATATATTTTCACTCATACATGATTTAAATTAAAATGAAAAATATAGAATTTTGTTAAAGTGAAATGAAATGTTTCCATAGAAACTACTTCTTCGTTGCCAATAACGTAGTACACATAAGTAAAAAACTATACCTCCTCCATCAACTACCATTTTAATTTATAAAAAAATTACCCCCTCCCTATTCAACTACCCTTCTCATTTATAGATATTTCATCTACCTTTCTACAGTGGATTATTATGACCTTCTTTTCAGGATACTTTATTTATCAAAATTAAGCACTTTACTCTTGTTAAAACGTAAAACGTTGCAGGTAAACTACCCCTTCCCCTTAACCGGTCTTCACCAAAAACAATAGGCCTTGAGTCCTCTACAATTATTTGAGGCTGTATGCAAAAAATTATTTGATTCTGTTTGAATTTGCGGCTGTTATCGTTTGCCATAGAAACATTTTTACACAGACACAGACACACACACAGACACTTTTCGAAAAATGACTTTTTTTCATGTTTTGTTGGTAGTACAATCAGAATCTGCCGTTATCTCGAACACGATTATTTTCGCCATGACCATACTTCCATTTCCTTATGGAACATGGAAGTAAAAATTATCTCCTCCCCGTTCAACTAGCCTCTTCATTTATAGATATTTCATTTACATTCTACAGTGGATTATTATGATCTTCTTATCAGCATACTTTATTTGTCACAATTAAGTACTTTACTCTTGTTAAAACATAAAACGTTGCAGGTAAACTACCCTCTCCCCGTAACCGATCTTCACCAAAATCAATAGGCCTTGGGTAGTCTACAACTCAGGCACATATGAAAACATTATTTGATTCTGTTTGAAGTTACGGCAGTTATCGTTCGTCATAGAAAAAATTACCCTTGTTAAAACATAAAACGTTGCTGGTAAACTACCCCTTTCCCTTAACAGATCTTCACCAAAATCAACAGGCCTTGAGTCCTCTACAATTCAGGAATGTAAACAAACAATTATTTGATTCTGTTTGAACGTGCGGCAGTTATCGTTCGTCATAGAAAAAATTACCCTTGTTAAAACATAAAATGTTTCATGTAAACTACCCCTTACCCTTCACAGATCTTCACCAAAATCAACAGGCTTTGAGTCCTCTACAATTCAGGGATGTATGCAAACAATTATTTGATTCTGTTTGAAAGTGCGGCAGTTATCGTTCGTCATAGAAAAAATTACCCTTGTTAAAACATTAAAAATTACCCCCTCCACCTTCAACCACCTTCATTTATAGATATTTCATCTACCTTTCTACAGTGGATTATTATGACCTTCTTTTCAGGACACTTTATTTATCAAAATTAAGCACTTTACTCTTGTTAAAACGTAAAACGTTGCAGGTAAACTACCCCTTTCTCTTAACCGATCTTCACCAAAATCAATAGGCCTTGAGTCCTCTACAATTGAAGGATGTATGCCAACAATTATTTGATTCTGTTTGAACGTGCGGCAGTTATCGTTCGTCATAGAAAATGTCAGTATGGAGAACCATACATGACTTCCATGTTCTAAGATTTATATTTAAAATCATTTACGAAATGAAATGTTTCCATAGAAACTACTTCTTTCCACTTATTGCTTCAGCCTTAACCACAGTACTGTGGTCACTAACGTATACCACCACACGTTATCGCACTCGATTTTCACTGATGATGGCAGTCGACGGCACTGGCGAAACGTCTGGTTTTGCAGAAAACATTGGACTACGGCCAAACAGCCCGGGAAGGAATTTTAACAACAAACTACTACTTTGTTGCCGATAACGTAGTACATATATAAACATTATCCCCTCCCCCTTCAACTATAATTTTCATTTATAGAAAATTATCCCTACCCCGTTCAACTAGCCTCTTCATTTATAGATATCTCATCTACGTTTCTACAGTGCATTATTAAGATCTTATCCCGAAAAAAAAATTTCTTTTGTTACAACATAAAATGTTGTAGGTAAACTACCCCTTTCCCTTAACCGATCTTCACCAAAATCAACAGGCCTTGAGTTCTCTACACTTTAGGGACGTATGCGAAAACGTATATGATTATGTTTGAATTTACGGCAGTTATCGTTCGTCATAGAAAAAATTAACCTTGTTATCACATAAAACGTTGCAGGTAAACTACCCCTTTCTCTTAACTGATCTTCACCAAAATCAACAGACCTGGAGTATTTAAAACTTCAGGAATGTTTGCAAAAATTTATTTGATTCTTTTTGAATTTACGGCAGTTATCGTTCGTCATAGAAAAAATGTCTCTTGTTACAACATAAAATGTTACAGGTAAACTACCCCTTTCCCTTAACCGATCTTCAACAAAATCAACAGACCTTGAGATATCTACAATTGAGGAAGGTATGCACAAAATTACTTGATTCTGTTTAAATGTGCCACAGTTATCGTTCGTCATAGAAACAATTTCTCTTGTTACAACATAAAATGTTGCAGGTAAACTACCCCTTTCCCTTAACCGATCTTCACCAAAATCAACAGGCCTTGAGAACTCTAAAATTTAGGGACGTACACGAAAACGTATTTGATTCTGATTGAATTTACGGAAGTTATCATTCGTTATAGAAAAAATTACCCATGTTAAAACATAAAACGTTGCAAGTAAACTACCCCTTTCCCTAAACCGATCTTCAACAAAAACAATAGGTCTTGAGAACTCTACAATTCAGGGCTGGTTGCAAAACATTATTTGTTTCTGTTTGAATTTGCGGCTGTTATCGTTTGCCATAGAAAATACCCTTGTTAAAACAAAAAACGTTGAAGGTAAACTACCCCTTTCCCTTAACCGATCTTCACCAAAATCAACAGGCAATAGATGAACGTATGCAAAAAAATATTTGATTCTGTTTAATGTGCGGCAGTTATCGTTCGTCATAGAAAAAATTACCGTAGTTAAAACATAAAAGTTGCTGGTAATCTACCCCTTTCCCTTAACCGATCTACACCAAAATCAACAGACATTGAGTTCTCTATAGCTCAGATAGGTATGCAAAACATTATTTGATTCTGATTGAATTTACGGCAGTTATCATTCGTCATAAAAAAAAATTACCCATGTTAAAACATAAAACGTTGTAGGTAAACTACCCCTTTCCCTAACCCGATCTTCAACAAAAACGGTAGGGCTTGAGAACTCTACAATTCAGGACTGTATGCAAAATATTATTTGATTCTGTTTGAATTTGCGGCTGTTATCGTTTGCCATAGAATATACCCTTGTTAAAACATTAAACGTTGCAGGTAAACTACCCCTTTCCCTTAACCGATCTTCACCAAAAACAACAGGTCTTGAGATCTCTACAATTCAGGGCTGTATGCAAAATATTATTTGATCGTCTGCCATAGAAAAAAATTACCCTTGATTAAAAAAAAACGTTGCAGGTAAACTACCCCTTTCCCTTAATCGATCTTCACCAAAAACAATAGGTCTTGAGTACTCTACAAATCAGTGCTGTATGCAAAAAATTATTTGATTCTGTTTGAATTTGCAGCTGTTATCGTTTGCCATAGAAAAAAATCTATAGACACACAGACAGACACTTTTCGAAAAATGACTTTTTTTCATAATTCGAGTGTGGTACAATCAGAATCTGCAATAATCTCGGCCACGTTTTTTTTGCCATCACAATACTTCCATTTCCTTAAGGAACATGGAAGGAAAAATTACTCTTGTTAAAACATAAAATGATGCAGGTAAACTACCCAATTTCACTTAACTGATCTTCACCAAAATCAATAGGCCTTGAGTCCTCTACAATTCAGGGATGTATGCAAACAATTATTTTATTCTGTTTGAATGTGCGGCAGTTATCGTTCGTCATAGAAAATATCGGTATGGAGAACCATACATGACTTCCATGTTCTAAGATAAAATCATATTCGAAATAAAATATTTCCATAGAAACTACTTCTTTCTAGTTATAGCTTCAGCCTTAACCACAGTACTGTGGTCACTAACGTATACCACCTCACGTTTTCGCACTCGATCTTCACTGATGATGGCAGTCGATGGCACTGCCGAAAAGTCTGGTTTTGCAGAAAACATTGGACTGCGGCTAAATAGCCCGGGAAGGAATTTTAACAAAGAACTACTTCTTTGTTGCCGATAACGTAGTACACATATAAAAAATTCTCCCCTCCCCCTTCAACTATAATTTTCATTAATAGAAAATTACTCCCACCCCGTTCACGTAACCTCTTCATTTATAGATATTTCATCTACGTTTCTACAGTGGATTATTATGAGCTTCTTATCAGGGTACTTTATTTATCAAAATTAAGTACTTTACTCTTGTTAAAACATAAAATGTTGCTGGTAAACTAGCCCTTTCCCTTAACCGATCTTCACCAGAACCAACAGATCTTGAGAACTCTACAATTCAGGGCTGTATGCAAAACATTATTTGATTCTGTTTGAATTTGCTGGTGTTATCGTTTGCCATAGAAAATACCCTTGTTAAAACATAAAACGTTGCAGGTAAACTACCCCTTTCCCTTAACCGATCTTCACCAAAAACAATAGGTCTTGAGAACTCTACAATTCAGAGCTGTATGCAAAACGTTATTTGATTCTGTTTGAATTTGCGGCTGTTATCGTTTCCCGTAGAAAAAAATTACCCTTGATTTTAAAAAAACCGTTGGAGGTAAACTACCCCTTTCCCTTAACCGATCTTCACCAAAAACAATAGGTCTTGAGTACTGTACAAGTAAGGGCTGTTTGCAAAAAAATATTTGATTATGTTTGAATTTGCGACTGTTATCGTGCCATAGAAAAAATCCACAAACACACACACACATTTCGAAAAATGACTTTTTTTCATGTTTTGAGTGTAGTATAATCAGAATCTGCAATAATCTCGAACACGATTTTTTTGCATCACCATACTTCCATTTCCTTAAGGAACATGGAAGTAAAAATACCCTTGTTATAACATAAAACGTTACTGGTAAACTACCCCTTACCCTTAACCGATCTTCACCAAAAACAATAGACCTTGAGTCCTCTACAATTCAGGGATGTATGCAAAAAATTGTTTGATTCTGTTTGAATTTGCGGCTGTTATCGTTTGCCATAGAAAACATTCTACACACAGATAGACACACAGACACTTTTTGGAAAATGACTTTTCTTCATGTTTTGAGGGTCAATCAGAATCAGCCCTTATCTCGAACACGATTTTTTTCGCCATGACCATACTTCCATTTCGTTATGGAACATGGAAGTAAATATCGGTATGGAAAACCATACACGACTACATGTTCTAAGATTTACATTTTCGAAATGAAATATTTCCATAGAAACTACTTCTTTCTACTTATTGCTTCAGCCTTAACCACAGTACTGTGGTCACTAACGTATACCACCTCACGTTTTCGCACTCGATTTTCACTGATGATGGCAGTCGACGGCACTGCCGAAACTTCTGGTTTTGCAGAAAACATTGGACTACGGCCAAACAGCCCGGGAAGGAATTTTATCAACGAACTATTTCTTTGTTGCCGATAACGTAGTACACATATAACAAAATTATCCCCTCCCCCTTCAACTATAATTTTCATTTATAGAAAATTACCCCCACCCCGTTTAACTAGCATCTTCAATTATAGATATTTCATCTACGTTTCTACAGTGGGGTCATTCCGTATCAAATCAACGCGCTAAAATTAAAAATTTTACCTGACCATCTCAGAATTTGATGAAATTTGGTATGTAGGTAGTCCTCATGGAGATTAATAAAAATACACATTTTTTTTTCAAATATCTCAAACGGTTTAGAAATTACGGCTATGTAAAGTTTTCAAAAAACGGCCAAAAACGCACGTCCGACATATTTTGAAATCACCACAGCTGCTCTCCTAATTGAGCTAGAGAGATGGGAGTGGTGTTATTTTACTCAGTTTTTCATGCAGTTTTCATTGATATACAGCACAACATACCTTTTCATAAAAAGTTTTTTTGTAAACACAAAATCAAATTTTAAATTTAATTTTCTCAAAAAGTGCATTTTTGAAAATTTTTTAAAAATTCCTATAAATAGTTTAAACCTTTGGTAAGTGATTCTCGAAATTTCAAAGTGGGAGGCTAATGGGTTCATAGTTAAATAATAATTTTAAAAAAGAGCGTTTTATAAAACTGATGCGTAATTTTAATACTATGTACCTTTACATAATGTATTACAATGGTGATTATTACCATAATTCTGTGCCAAGGGGGGCTGTCTTTAAGACAAATTATGTCCACAATTTAGTCATTTTAGTCTTATTATTTACTCAGTAAGTTTTTCAAAATTAAATGAGAAATAGTTTTTATAATTTACTTTATGCATTTTGTGTCAGGATGCAAAGGATAAAGTCACTAAAATAACAATCAGCAGTGGTCTGTTGTAGATTATTCATCGACCAAAGCATTGCATATTGGCAGGCTAAAGTGGCACACATGCAGTTTGTGTATGCACAATTCACCAGAACGTAAAGTTAATGATAGAAAATACAAAATTAGGAGCTTTGACAAATAGACAACTAAATACATATAAACACTGTTTGGCAAAAATGCTGTGTAATTCACCAAACATTAATTGCTATATGAGTGAATGTAGAGAATGCCCTGGTGTTGCCCCAATTCGCAAAATCATTGAAGAGGCTTTTGAAGAAAATCTTATAGAAAATGTCACCTATCGTCAGTGGGTGTCTGTTGATCGTTGCAACCTTGAAACTTTACAGAAATCTAATGAAGATTTTATAAATGTTTTTTGTGACAAACTGACTCTCTTAATCAAACATGATTTTATTGCAAAGCAGCAGTCTTCATTCATTAATGACAAAAAAGAAAATTTAAAAGAGTCAGAGTTTGTAGTAAACTTAGATTTCTCTGAAAACTATAACATTGTCGTTCAGGACGAAGCTCAAAGTTATCACTGGGCAAGCGAACATGTGACAATACACCCTTTTGTGATTTATTACAGAGAAGATGATAAAATTAAACACTCAAGTTTTGTTTTAATTTCACCTTGTTTAGAGCATAACACTGTTTCTGTGTATACATTCCAAAAAAAACTTGTCGAGTTCATGACAACAAAGTTTCAAACAGTGCCAAAAAAGATTTTTTATTACTCAGATGGGTGTGCTGCACAATATAAAAATAAGAAAAATTTTATCAATTTATGTTATCACAAGCAAGACTTTGGTGTAGAGGCTGAATGGCATTTTTCCGCAACTGCACATGGGAAAGGACCATGTGATGGGGTTGGGGGCTCAGTCAAGAGACTTGCTGCAAGAGCAAGCCTGCAACGTCCATATGACAACCAAATTTTAACACCTATCCAACTTTATGAATGGGCAGTTGAAAATTTATCTGGAATTAATTTCACCTTCTCCACACAAGATGAGTATGTTGAGTCCGAAACATTTCTGAATGACCGTTTCAGCCAAGCAGTAACTATTAAGGGAACTCAACAGTATCATGCTTATATACCTGTTCATTCAAGCGTATCAAAGATTTGTGTAAAAATATTCTCTGAAGATACAACAGAAGGAACAGTGATCATCCAAAAATCCTCAGAAAAACTACAAATGTCAGAAGTAAGCGGTTATATAACGGCCGTATATGACCAAAAGTGGTGGCTGGCATATGTGTTGGAGAAGAATGAAGAAGAGGATGAACTAAAAGTGACATTTCTACATCCTGCTGGCCCTTCATCATCATTTTCATATCCAAGGAAGCCGGACGTATTGTGGATATCACTGACAGACGTGCTTAGCAAAGTTGATCCTACAACTCCTACTGGAAGGATTTATGTAATAACACCTGAAGAAGCCACAACAACTTCACAAGCTCTATCATCAAGTTCTACATAAAATTTTGCTAAAGATGTAAGTGTTAAAGATTTAATGTAAAGTGTATAAATAATTTAATATAGTAATGAAATATGTTTTAATATCTAGGCCTACTATCAGTTTTATAAAACGCTCTTTTTTTAAATTATTATTTAACTATTAACCCATTAGCCTCCCACTTTGAAATTTCGAGAATCACTTACCAAAGGGCTAAACTATTTGTAGGAATTTTTAAAAAATTTTCAAAAATGCACTTTTTGAGAAAATTAAATTTAAAATTTTGATTTTGTGTTTACAAAAAAACTTTTTATGAAAAGGTATGTTGTGCTGTATATCATTGAAAACTGCATGAAAAACTGAGTAAAATAACATCACTCCCATCTCTCTAGCTCAATTAGGAGAGCAGCTGTGGTGATTTCAAAATATGTCGGACGTGCGTTTTTGGCCGTTTTTTGAAAACTTTAATTAGCCGTAATTTCTAAACCGTTTGAGATATTTGAAAAAAAATTTGTATTTTTATTAATCTCCATGAGGACTACCTACACACCAAATTTCATCAAATTCTGAGATGGTCAGGTTTATACCCTGCGTTGATTTGATGTGGAATGGCTCAGTGGAGTATTATGGTCTTCTTATTAGGACACTTCATTTACCAAAATTAAGTCTTTACTCTTGTTAAAACATAAAACGTTACAGGTAAACTACAGACATTTTCCCCTTAACCGATCTTCACCAAAATCAAAAGGCCTTGAGTCCTCTACAATTCAGGGATGTATGCAAAAAATTATTTGATTCTGTTTGAATGTTCGGCAGTTATCGTTTGCCATAGAAAAAATTCTACGCACAGATACATAGACACACAGACATACACTTTTCGAAAAATGACTTTTCTTCATGTTTTAAGGGTAGTAAAATCAGAATCAGACGTTATCTCGAACACGATTTTTTTTTTCACCATGACCATACTTCCATTTCCTTATGGAACATGGAGGTAAAAACGTCACCAACTTCCAACACTTGTGCAACCGCGTATTTGCGTACGGCATAGGGTGTTTTTGAAATGTTTGTTTCTGAAGGCCTGTAATGCCCACTGTATGGAAATCTGTTATTCAATTCTGTGGCAAAAAGAGTGGGCCGATTTAATTCCATCTGCTACAAAAATTAATGGCACGCACTCACTACGGCGAAGTTCGAACAAAATTCGTTCAAAATATTTAATATAATCAGCGTCGTAGAAAACTGGAGAAAATATGCGCCAGTTTCCTGGCATCGTTTATTTTATTTATACTATAACGTAATATGTCGTCTTTGGTGTTTCATAATTTTCGTAAATTTTGGACAAAATTTTGAGTTGTATTTAATATCTGGAATTATGTCGTTGCAGATACAACGATATGTGCAAGTCATCTTCTTCATAAATCATTGCATTTGGCGCTTTCTTTTCAGTGATGTATATAACTATTTAAAATTTCTTTAATCAGATGCATGATTATAAGGTTTTTATATTAAGATAATTCCATATTTAATCAAATATAATTATATATTATATCGTAATGTATGGTATTAAAGTAGATTGTGATCTTTAAAACGCCTACACAGTAGGAAAACTTCGTTTCGGATACCTCCGTCGTAGTAATTTTATTATTTTGACGTTCGACTCCAAATGTCTGTGATCGTTTCTCAGAAGCTATAAGCGTAAAACAATTATAACAAAAGGCAGAAAATTCACAAACACCTATGTCATAGCTAAACGTCTAAAATCGAGTTACCAACTAAATGCTTGTAAAGAGTTGTTGTGTCCTTGTTCGTTAGTAACGAAATACGTTAGTCCTGAAAAATTATAATAATGTTGTGGTGACTGTCATGTAACGATTGCATCAACAAAATTTACGTGCACGGAAATCAGAGTGTCAGTATTACTTACGGTGTGAGAAAATAACACATGAAATAAAATAACACAACTTCTTCAAGTAGTCTACCCAATCCTTAAATACTTCCACAGAATACTACACCTCACTCCATTCAAGTTTTACTTTGTCATTATTGTCTCTCTTTTTTATTTTGTATCTCTTAACACTTATTTTCTCTCAATCTTCTATACTCTGTCTGTCTGTCTGTCTGTCTCCCTCTCTCTCTCTCTCTCTCTCTCTCTCTCTCTCTCTCTCTCTCTCTCTCTCTCTCTCTCTCTCTCTCTCTCTCTCTCTCTCTCTCTCCCCCCTCTCCCTCTCCCTCTCCGCCATTCACCCCAGAGAGTTTAGATACAGACTATGTCGATACCGTGCCAACCGTCCGTTTCAGACACTGATCGCCTCCAATGTTGGGGCTAAAACAGCAACCGTGGACCACGGCCTAACAACCCAGCTAACAGTAGTAATCCAACAGTTTTCATCAAAACCCAATCTTAGCGCAAACATGTGTGGTGTCAGAACGTGTAGGCTTACACATTGCACATACGTGGAGTACTGTACGCTCCGGAAAGGAATAGTAATTAACAGACACAGCATAAGTAACAAATGAGTTGCTTAAACAAAGTACAGTATGAGATACGGTTACACATTACTGTTCATTACCACTCTCACAGTGACACAACATTTGGGATGCATCGTCTAAACCTGTCTGATCGTAACAGTACCACAACAATAAGGCAGCCTGAATCGCTCACCACAGTCAGCGCCTGTAAGCTTCTCAAGTCAGTAACATCTGTCCATTCTAGATTTCTGTGCTGCCATTATACATATCGTAATCCCTTCAGATTACCATTCGCGTTTTGCTGCCTCTAGTATAGCGTTTAGTCACATTCAGCAAGATTGTGTATGCCATTTTACAGCTTCTAGTGGTTTTGCTTTCTTTAGAAGAACGTAGAAGTAATTCTGAGAGGCTCTCCGCTTATGCACCGGAATACAAGTGTCGCGTGGATGAAAGTAGTAGTAATTTATATACGACAAGGCGTGCTGGAATAATGTGGCAGTTCTATTTATTTTCACAATGTGTGAAACTCTCTCGTTTTACCTTCTACGCGACGGCAGGAATAGTAAAAGAATATGTTCTAAGAGAATAAAGAGATAAGTACTTTATTATACTGTGATTACAGTACATAATTACGTACTGTCATCGTGTTGTGTACTATCCTTTTTTTCCTACACTCTTTCTATCACAGTCACACCTTAGTTAGTACTTTATACTGTACTGTATTTCGCAAATAGTACAGTGGAAAGACTGAAATTTCTCTTAATGTACTCATTAGAATTATAACTATTCAAATTCTGAAGAAAAAACTCCACTATTATGAAAGAGGCAAGTAAAATATAATAAGGAATTTAATATTTTACGTACTTTTTGTTTTTAACTAGCAACTGATTAAAAACAAAACTGAAAAGTTTGCATTGCCTGTAAAGTTTATATCACATTTGCTCACGTCTGTAGTTGTGAACCCGAGATACTCTTAAACGCTAATAAAGATGAAAATAAATCCTTTATAGGGCTAGACGTGTGATAACGAGAAAATCCTGGTACGTAAAAATCTCAAGTATGTTTGTCAGTGAGAAATGTTTTTAAAAGCGTCAGTGTTATCTGTTACTTTTAAAAACACTCTAAACCAAAATGTAGACGGATTGATTCGATATAATTTTTATCTTACTGAAATTCGAAGGTACATTGTTTTGTGTGTTTTGAAACTTGATGTCGTAAGTTTGAGTGATAAGTATTTTGTATGTAAGATAGATTCGGTTTTGATTAATACATATTTTAAATAATTCAATGAATTATACAGTGCTTATAATTTCGACAAAAATCCTAAACAGAAAATATGCGTAAATTAACTAAAACCATTTATGGAAGGGAATTCTTAACTTTGAATGTGCTAGTTTTTCGTGCAGGGCCTACAGCTTTTTGTAATACTCCTATGTGAAGCAGGTTGCAGATGCTGTACAAGAGGCATCACGTGATGGAGGGACGCTGAAATATACGGTGGGAAACAACTGATTCGTATTTTAACGTTATTGGTCGATGTTGTTGCATTTTGACAGTGTTTGATTTTTCCGGAAACTGATAACAGCTGTGAGGTATGTTTCTCTAACAGCAACGCGATACTTCATATTTTATAGGAACAACATTTCTCGTAACAATCACATCTACTGTATATACCCAATTTAACGTAACACTAGCAAATGTATTTTTGGGGTATTAAATACGAATACATACGTTAAACACCGGTTGCATATTGCTCAGCGCACTTGTTTCCCTAACCAATATGTTCTGGTTCAATCCATCTCGGGTCGCGCAAACGAACTTTCTCTCTCTCCTATGGCGCTACAGCCCAAGTCGGGCCCTGGCCTCCACCAATCTCCGCCTCCAATCCACTCTATCCACTGCAACCCTCCTCCAGTTTTTTATCCCCATGTCTCTCGCGTCCTCTGCAACGCCATCTTCCCACCTCTTCCTCGGTTCGCAAACGAACTTTATTAATATTAATTCTAATAAAGTACTAATATTAATAAAGTACTTTCAGTTGGTGAAGACAATTGAAACTTAATGTGGCTACATTATTCTGACTGTACACAATGTGTAGAATTAGTGTTGGATATGTATTGGTCCTGAACATGGAGAAGATAGGAGATGGTAACGCAAACTTCTAATAACAATATTGAATGTATTGAAGAACTATCAGCAGGCAGATAGACAAATAGAAAAGTTGAAAATGAGTAAAGGCGGACAGACTTGACAGAATTGAAAGATTTAATTAAAAATATATAGATAGAAAATGTTTAATGGTAATTTTATTCAGTAAAATGTATAAGTTACACGTAATAATTGTTTAAGTGTAACGAAAATTGCAAGATCAAAAGATTATGGAAGTAGTAGGACATATGTTAACTTAAAGTTGACTTTTCTCGTGTTGTTTGTTGGGTAGTGGTTATCCCTTTCCAAAATAGTAGGCTACATAAGAAAGTACTACTTTGTGGAGTAATAGTATTTTAAATAGGCAGACAGTGAATGCGTGGAAGAGTGTTTCTGAATCTATCCGCCATTGACAGCTTTGTAAAACCAAAGCAGTATTACGGTTGCTCACACCGTCTGTCTAAAACCGTTTTAAGACAAACTTAACTTGAGGTATTGAGTTGGAAAACTTGTCTTATGAATTATGGTTACTTTACAGAAAATAACAAAACGGATATTACAAAGTCGTTTTTTAAATTTTTGTCCTGCTTGGGCTTTTAAACCTCAGTTTATTACTCATTGATATAAAAAAAATGTACTTCGTAGCATATTTTTAATTAAATGGAAATTTTAGATAAGGCAGGTTTTGGTTCCAAATAGCTGCGTAATATCCAGTTTTGTGATTAACACAAGCCGTGGATTTGAAAAGTTAGGGTGGAAATAATGAAATACTGAAAGTCGCGAACTTCAGTTGGTTAAAATACAAAAGTTTTGTGAAAGATGGAAAATTAATTGAATGCTGAAATATGTCAAACAAACAAGAAAAACAGTGTTCCAATTTCTAGTTGAATACCAGAGCCCTGAACGTTTTTGTGAGATATTTCCTCATTGTTATTTTTAGCTCTCCAAAACTGTTTAATGCGGTAATCACTCGTTAACTACTGTCGACTATTATCCTCGTGCGTGTAGTGAAAGTGTGTAGGTCATAGGGTCATAAAGAATGGTTTTTATGTACAACTTTATCGTCTCTGGAAGTTCACTCTCTCTGTCTGTCTCTCTCTCTCTCTCTCTCTCTCTCTCTCTCTCTCTCTCTCTCTCTCTCTCTCTCTCTCTCTCTCTCTCTCTCTCTCTCTCTCTCTCTCTTCCCCATTCATTTTTCTACCAGTTCATTATACACAAAATGCTAGAACGTGTAGAAAAAATTTTCAAATATCTCCCCACATTCTCATTTAATTTTTGCAGGTATTTTGTTGCTACAAGTAGTACTGCGGTTTGCTCTGAGATGTGTGGGTCAGTAAAATAAATTTATGAGAAATTTATTGGCACATGCAAATTATATTTTACATTATGGATTTGTTGGTTCCTGTGGCGAGTTATATATGAAGCGTAGAGACAGCCCTTGAATGTCGTGTCTCAATTAGTCAAACTGATCGATAAAGACAAGCATTAGTTTATACGTCATTGAATGGGGTAGATTAAAAAGTGTAAAAATAGTACGGTACCGTAACTAGTAATGAGAGAGACAAGAGCAGGGAGGTCACAGTCGCCTTGTCGCCGAAGTGTGCCCTGTATCTAGGTCGGTTTATCACAGGTTTTTTACGAAATTCACATCGTACTCACACACTATTAAAAATACCATAAAACGTATAATTAAGTTTTCTTATAGTTAAAAGTGGGTCACAAAGACAAACTAATTCTTTATTTACATGGTTGCTATCATGTATTCCATACTAGCATACGAACTAATAAATAGTTTTTGTGCTAGATTTTTTTTTAGGGCAGTAAACGAGGTGGCGTACATATGTAAAAAAACACAAACAAGTCGTTATTTCAACTGAGAACTTTTAAAGTTCGTGCGATCTTTGTCGCAATACGTACATCAATTGGTAAACATTCTGTGTATGCAACGTATTGATTCTTTTGTTTCTGTGACGTGTGCAAATTTTGTGTGTGTGCACAAACGAAACACGTATATATATATATATATATATATATATATATATATATTAAAAAACTCTAGGAAAGATGACGACGATAGAACATACTCAATGCTCACGTGGACGGGCTCTTATCGTTGGAGATAACATATTGTTACCAGCCGTGACGCAGTTTTGTTTAGATATTATTGCCTACGCAACGAAACGATTTTCCGCCCAACTGAATGTAAATGAATCGAACACACACACACACACACACACACACACACACACACACAGATTGATGTGGATTCTGTAATCATTCATTGTTACGATACAGATCATATTTTGTTGTCAAATGAACTCCGAGTTAATTTTTTTTCAGATTCACATATGTAAATATTTTTTTGCAATCGTTTATATATTAAATAACTACTGTTGACTGAGAAACTCAGAACTTCAAATAATTTTATAATCATTAAATTACTAATTTAGTTGTTACAAATCACTAACTGCTTGTCACTGATGTTTTCTGTTAGCATTCGTCTCCTTTTTTCGATTAGTTCTTATGGCGAAAAATTTGCTATCCTTGACCGATTTATATGAAGGGTGACATGAAAAAAATGTTTATTTAAAAAATTAGCAGTAATCTTAAAAACGACAGTGCGATTATTCAAAATTCTAATACATATACAAAAAGTTCACTTCAATATTATGAAAACGTGCAAATGAAGTAAAAGTTAAATGTCGCTGTAAACATATTGTCGCAATTAGGTAAACAGAGCCATACGAAAACGTTACACCTATCCCATGAAGAATTACGGAAGTTAACTAAAAAGGAAAACAGAACACAAACATGTGTGCAACATGCTTGAATTATGGGAGAAAAACTTATCTTACGTAGTGTGGTAAACTGAATACTCTCTGTAAAGTTCAGACATATTACAGTCATGACCTCATTGTTCATCAAACTGACAGCACACGGAAGTAACCATATAAATGTAAAAAACATGTAATTAAAGCGTTACGTACAGATTTTGTTATATTTCTGTACATAACCGTTTTAATTAAATATTTTTATTTTCTCCTCCATAGTACACCTGAGTTTTGTGTCGTTTCTTGTTATTTACCAAAATGTGTCTCTTGTTTCGGAATGAAGTTACATGAAGCCAGCTGATAGCCGATTTGATGTAGAGGCATTGGTGGCGCTTAGGTCTTTGGAATCCCACGCCAACTTCCTATAGGAGGCAACATTTAGTTCTTACTAGAATTTTGACCTTATGGGCACCATAAAAAAAATATTATAATTCTAATCAATGTACATTGACTAATTAATGGGTACACCATTGCAACAAACAACCAATTAAAAGACACAACTGTCCAAATGTTTATTTGCTTTTACGTACTTATACGGAATCTATACAAAACGCTTTTACAATTTATGTAAAATTACTATTAGGTAGTAAACGAAATTTTATCAAATAGATACTTTAATTAAAGAATTAATTTTAATTTAGTTCACATTAAACAAGGATTACGGCTGTCCGAGTCTTCTCTTTTAGAATGAACTCTTTCAGCTATTAATATTTTGCGTCAATTCGTGTTCATTACTTAAAACGGCTAAATCACGTAGTCGCATCTGCGCCACTGTGCTCCGTAGGCATTACTTTATAAGTTTAAGTTTAGATAAACTTCTCTATGCTCGAGATGTTGTTACTGACCGTGTTAGTTAGAGTTGTAACGCGGTGACCAAATCCACAACTGTTATCTTCTATAAACAGCACTGCAATTTCACGACCGTTTTTTTTTTCATCTCAATGTCTTTAGACTGCAAAGACCTGAATGATATCACTTAAGGTATCAGAGTTTTGGAGAGGTCAGATGAATAAATGTTAACAAGCGCTTGAACCTTTTCTGATATTTCTTCGTTCATCAGACTTATCAAATTCTTTGGCTTCAAAAATAAAAAATTTTCAGCAACGGTACGCAGATGTGTAAACCTATGTCTCAGCTGACTAAGCATGATGTCCAGTGATGTGATGAATACTTTTATTTCGAAATACTTTTATCGAGCTACTTCATCAAACAAACTTTTTAAAAAGCATATTTTCTTCAGAGTTAACTTTTTCTTCGTGCCATCTTCTTGCAATACTTGGTAAAGTTCTTGCCATCGTGGTAAACTTTTGCTGAAGAAAATGTATGGTCTTGAACAACGTCATAAAATTTACTTACCTGAGGGAGTTTAGCAGTCATTCAGAACGAGGATTCAGGGTGTGGGCTGCGTACCGCACAAAGTTAGCGTTTGGCACAAGTTTCTTGATCCCTTCTGTAAATCACTATACTAACTACTCATGGTTGATGCTAAACCGTATCCTTGAACTCGACATTTGTTTGTATCTATCTCTTTTTCGTTTAGAATTTCTAAAATTTTATCCTCAGATCCTTCGCTGCTTGGATCGATAATTAATCGTCCAAGGCCGCAGTATTCTTCACTGTTGAGCCATTTGTGCACATTATGAACGGTTGTAAATATGTGCCACAGAACTCTGTGTATGCTGTGAATATTGTACAGGTAACCTTCTTTAAAAACTGGCACCTGCACACCACTCACGCGACCAATTTTTTAATGAATTAGGTGAATGATAATGGTGGAAATTAAAATTAAAAACTTCTGAATACCTAATTTTTTTAATTTGAGTAGTTTTTTTTTTGTTACTAACATATACAGAACAACTGATGCAGACAGACAGATATCATATTTGAATAAATTTCACTGACTTCTCAACAGAACCGCTTTTGAGTGAATTAGACGTATTCAAAAGTAAGTACACAGAAAGCTTTCACCAGCTAAACGAGACACACTTCACATTACAAAAATCATCGGATTGCGTTGTGTTTTGTCTGGTAATCGTATCGTGGGGCTGTCATTATTAACACGAGTTGTGTTAACTCTGTGCAGTATTAACACTGAATTTCATATCTTAGACTTCTTCAAGAGCTCTATGCCCAACTGATGGTGAACACGACATGTGCTTTTCTTTTTAGCAATAAGGAGCGTCATGTCCAGATTCATTGACCCGGTGTGATAAACATTTCGCACAAGCTTCAGATTTCTTCTCTGTTAGGCTTCTTGAAGGAAAAGCGTATGACACAAATGAATGAAAGTAAGGCGAATATTAATGCCTGTCTTTAAGTATGTCTAAACCATTAATGCCCATTTGCGTTGTCTCACTGTGATTACGTGAGCACGGAAATGCATTGATGCTCGGAGAAATCACTTCCATGCTTGAGATTAAAACTGCTCTAAAATGTTTCCACTCCTCTAAAAACTATTATATTGTGTCCTTTTATATGGCAGAAATTTCTGTGGGAATAGGTTTTTCGAACACAATATAAAATTTCTGTGACACATAATTAAGTTAACTTGTAACTTAACAAAATAACGGGGGCTTGTACGTAAGTTTTGTGTCTGAGCGATTCACTTCCCGCTAATCTTATGACTTCCGAGCTTGGCAGATACCATTTTCTTCCAGATTCTGGCGTACAATACGGTACGATGTAACAACCACGTTCGAGAGTAGGTGTTCTTTCAGCATCCGCCCAGGTGCAGACGCCTAAAATCTTCAAATATACAAGTCCTAGAATTTAATTCCGATCTCGAACACACTCTGCATTGCATTATCACTCACTGGTATGTCTGTTATTGATGTGTAATTCATGAGATACAGTTGCGAGGTAGAAGTCTACATAGGGACTATGAAGTCTGCTGCACACGTCTCAGTTGACCCCGTAAACCATTCCAGTAGAGAAAGCCAGGGAGTCACAGCCTAGGTGTATCGGAGGGAAATCTACTGAACTTCACAATAAGTGCCGTGAAGCAGATGTCAATCAGCATTATGACATACAGTACTGTACCCGCATAAAGAGACTGCTTTGTGTGTTTGTGTAATTGTCAACACAAAAACGAAAAATATGATTTCGTGCAGATTATATTAACACGTTCTTACGTTTATATATTCGGAGTACATGTGACGTCAGTAAAGACTGTATTTTTACCGTTTTTTTAATTTTTGCATTGTGTATTTAGGTGTTCTAATTGTGTTTGAAGTGTCATCAATTTATCATCTGGTGTATCTGAAAGTTATTTTTCTCATACGTGTCCCAGTGGCACTAAATTTTCTATACGTTGCGTGTGCGTTTTATGAAAATACACTGCTTGTTTCGAATGATTGTGGGTGTATGATTAGGCGTGTACCGTGCTTGTGGGTGAATAGCTTGAGACTAATTTGTTTTGTACCCTGTTACTATTCATATTTTAAGAGACAAATGTTTGTTTTAATTTAGATCAAACTGTCGAGACCATCTTGTCTCGTCAGTGTGTCGAAACGGGAATGGAAAGTCCTGTTATTCAGACCACACACGCACACGCACGCACACACGCGCACGGGTTGTGTCCTGTGTGTCATCAGAACGACAGAGATGACAGCTTGAAGTATCGATTAGATTGTATGAAGTGCTATCAGGTGAATTGTTGTTAATTTGGAATTTTTCGACGAGTTGTGTGCTGACAGTATTTACACGGCACGTAGCCTTGAGCATGGTGAATTCGTGTGAACACTGCACACGAAACTTCCTTACCGCTGCCATTGGACAGGAAACGTGTAGCCCTATCATTTACAGGGCTAATTTCAGCAAGCCTGCAACATCCACTGTTATTTTATCCAAACTACCTAAACATCCAAATTTTGGAGATTCTTTCATTGCTATGTATTATGTACAAACAGTTATTAACCACTCGTCATTAGAACATAATCTTATATTGTAATACTTGTACTGAACATTGGTAATGTCAACGTGTAGGATACGAAACCAAATGATATACAATATTGTGTTCATTCTGACTTACTCAGGTTGATAGCATTTCAGCGACCTCGATTCTGCTGTAGATTTTCGAAGTTTTACGTAATAAGAGAGTTGTCCTAGAAAAAACTATTTTTATATTTGTATTCCAAACAGCTAGAGATCTGAAACCAGAAAACATACCAGATATTAGATTGTTCCACATAATAGCAACTTATAAAGTCAGTAATTCACTTTTTAGTTTGAAATTCGAAAATATTGCTTAAGTAATATATTGGTCAATTTTAATATGACAAGAATATTTAGAGTATATTTAACTGAACGAGCAAAGCGAGTTCTCAGTTTTAGCTCGACCGTTTGACATTTTCTCTGTCTGTCTACTTGGTGTGTGTCTCACCATAACGTTTGCACGCATCAACCCATTTTCGTAAAACTTCCCATGCTTGTCCATACCATACTTTTACCTTACAAAACTCTATTGTTTTTGAGATTGATTCTCCCAAAAATGGGGGGAGGAGAGGGTCAGAATTGTGAAAAATCGCTAAAGTATATGCGGGTTATCCGTTTAAAGGAAACTTTAACCACAGTATGAATATAGTGTTCATTTGTGAAAATTTCAAAATATTGAACGTCAGAGCCCAAAAAGAGGGTGAAAAATTGATAAAATCGCAAAAACTCATGTGTTGCATAACACATTAAAGGGAATTTTAACTAAAAACTGAATGTAGTGTCAAGTTTTGGAAATCTCAACATTTTTGGACCTAGAGTCCAATTAAAAAAAGTGTGAAAATCAGCACGGTATCAGACTAAACGTAACTGTAATCCAAAACCGAATGAAGGTTTAAATGTTTATTGTATGATTGTGTGCTCTACAATTGTTATGTTACTAAAGAAATATTAGAGCAGTCGGATTTTTTGTAATTTTTCCTTTAATCGAAAAATGATCTAATATCGAAATGTATGTAATAATAAATTAATGTACTTGGTTCAAAATAGTAAGACCTGCAGCTCAGGGAGCATACTGCTGTTACATTATGATTACTAGGCGTCCCTATTTAGTTGGCACCTTTTTTTGGATAACTGTGTCGCGACATTTTTGGGATGGAAGTCGGTATGCAACATATACCGGTTTTCAGTGTTCATAAATATGTATATGTAGGTATACTTCAGTAAGTGCCGTCGTAAGTGGTTAAACTCATTTGTCAGGAAAAATTAATTTGTAAAATAAAATACTGTGTCATAAATAGGAGTTTCTAAGAAAGATTTATTCACTGAACCCAGTAATGATAGTCGAAGGACAGTACTTGAACTCGTAAAATGCAAAGTACTGCTTTACACTTTGGTAGAGTGGTCTTCTGAATTTATAATATAAACTGTGGTAATGACCCCCCGATAACAGATCAACTAATCCCGAACTCACATCTCTGCGCAGGTGTAGGCCTACACTTAATATTTATATTCTGTTCTGTGTGCTAATCCGTGACATTTCTAAAACTACTGACTCGAAGAGCTTCAACTTTTGTTTAATCCGAGTATACAGGCGAATAAAGTATAAATGCTTTTCTACATGTTTGCACCTTTTTTCCCAATCGTCAGCAGTCACAGTTGAAGTTTTTTCTTCACATAAGTTTTTCACATCATTTAAATTAAACGTTACATTTTTTCAACAACACCTCGCTTAATTTCTGACCACATCATCTCTATAGGATTTAGTTCAGGGTGGTAAGGGGGAAGCCTTAAAACTAAATGTCCTCTGCTTTGCAGAATTTGATCTATTAAGTATGTTGTAAAGTTTGATTTATACATTTTAACAACTTCATAAAGTTCTGCTTTAACCATATAAGGACGGAACGGTATTGCGTGTCGTGTTAGCCAGTCTTGCATATCACGTTTTGTAGAATTAGACGTAGGTGTTTTTTCTAGCTGTACATTATGATAGCTGGCATTGTCAATTACCAACACATTGTTGGCTGGCAAATTCGGGACCAATTTTTCTTCAATCCAACGTCTGTAGTTGTCAGCGTTAATGTTATCGTGGTAATCTCCTGTCTTTTGGTTAGATTTAAAAATCAGCAGTGCGTTTGGAACAAACCCGTATTGACTGCCGGCGTGAACAATAATTACTCTTTGTCCTTTCGCAACTGGAACAGCGTAGCCACCAGGCTGAACCTGATCGTTCCAGGTTTACGGAAGTGTGTGGCTGTTATGAATATATGTTTCGTCCTGATTACGGTTCAGCCTTCTTCTCTAAATTTTTTTATGTTTTGTAAATAATGTATTCTCATAGCTCTTATTTCGTGAATTTCTGTTAACACAGGTCGATTATTTTTAGTTTTTACCCACCTAAAGCCTATTTCCTTCAAGATAATTTTTAGGCTGCTACTGCTGCCTTTAAAGTTGATAGATTCTTTTAATTTTTCTAACAGCTTTTTTACCGTTGGGAGACACTTTTCTTCAATGTAAAAATTCCGAACTGTTCTCCTAATTACACCTTTATCAAAATCGTCAAGCCCGGTTATAGGTTTACGAACGCGGTGTTTCTTTCCCGGTGTGCTAAATGACGTTCCCGCTTCTGCATCTGGACTGTGTAGCTGCTGACTTTCCTTTATTATTCTCCTTACGGAGCTATGAGAAATACCCGTCGCTTTTGCAACACGCTCTTGTACTTTATGGAAATCTAAGACAGGTTTCCCACTTTCAGCCTCACTCTTCATGAAATTATACACAGTCCACACTACCTCACGAGTCTGGCTATGCAGAGTTTTTGAACTCAATTTGGAATTTTTGGGGGGCATATTAATGTACGTTTCACACTAATATTTAAAACATATACGCGCAATTATGAAACGTAGTTTATTAACACTTTTCTAAAATATAATAATACGTTCTCTAATAAAATGTAAATAGGTAGCCTACAACTAATTTCACTGATTAACACAAATAGTTTTGTTGTCACAGTAGCCTATAATTTGTAAATGACTATACACCACGTTTGCAAAGCCCGATGTGCACATTCCGAAACACTGCACAAAACTGTTCTGCGCATGTGCGAACTGAAAGAAAATTTTGTTAGCCTCGCAGCGAGGCGTTTGTTTACTGCGCATCGAGACCTTAGCGTTCAATTTTCACTGTCCGGCCTCTAACAGTGTGTTTATTGCGTGACATCTATGTTGAATGTCTGGATATCAGTGGCGTATCTAGAATTTGGTTTTGGGAGGCCGGGGTCGAGTCGGCTTCATACAAAAGAAAAAACAAGTAAGACTAATCAACATTACTATCTTTAAAGTGGCTGAAAAACGTGTGATAATGTCCTGAAATCAATCCCATAAAAATAAACGGTAATAACACAGTAAAAATACGCGTTATTGAAACATTGTTTACAAGATACGTACTGACTGTATTGATTTTCCTTATATTTCATGCCTCAAACGTATATACGCAAATGCTGTGTAATAAACCTGTTTGTATATTTTAAAAAAGATTGACTACTACATTAGCGCACACAGCTGAAAAAATAATAAAACAGCCTAATAATTATGAGATTAACAAAATTCGTCAACTTTTTCGACCCTCTGGGGAGGGGGTCCGGACTCGTTCGTTGTCCCTCCCCAAGTATTTACGTGTTTTTCGCACTAGAAACTAATCTGTTGATTGTCCAACTGTTGACGTTTCGTTCATAAGATTCAATTTTATCGTGTTTCTAAGCCGTTTATTACTATTAAGCTCCCTGAGCTGCAGAACTCGCTCGTGTATTGAATGGAATTCATTTATTAGTAAAACGTTTCTTCAGTATTACACCACACTGCGCTTAAATCCGGTATTGAAACCATATAGAACACTATGTGTATGTTAGCTGAGAGGACATAATGACCCTATTATCTGTAGGTGTGAGACAGAGAGCTACTGGAACGTATGTCACCCGTATGTCAGGGAAAGACTGATTTCCGTGGGTGCAAAAATGCGCCCGAAGGCAAGTAGAAGGAAAACTGTCGAGGCAGATAAAGATTCTTAGAATTTGCCGTGCATTTTTTTTATCTTGTTCGAATATTTTGCAGTCTGTTGTATGTATTGTTTTGATAATTGTGGAGTGTTTTTACTCGTTATTTTAATTGCCGATTTCCTTATTTGTTTGTATTGTTGATCTTTTAACAAATTTAACATGAACGTACATAAAGATAATGAAGTATTTCTTTCCTTAGACAGTTGTTTATGTATTGATAAACAAACAAGTTTATGTTAATTTAAATTATTGTCGTTCGACGAGTGCCGTTCTTTAAAACAGACCTCAATTGACACGATTTTATTATGGAATACAGAACTTAATAGGAAATCATTTTTATCTTCAGCAAAATTATTTTCCTGCCTGTTGACCCATGATCCACTTTTTGTAGGTCCAGGCGTTTCGACTGCAGCTGCGGCAGTCATCTACAGTGGTCTTCTATTCTGCTTCTCCGGCGACAAAATTACGACGCGATCCTACCGCAAACTGCGAAGTGCTGCAACGACGGAGGCAGCCACCCGATAAATATAGGGGTTTTACACACTACAAAAAGGCCCTCCGAAAGCAGCAGCGGGAGACGACCGCCAGGTCGCGTTTCCACGCCCAGCGCCCCGACCCTCAAGATATTTCGAAGCACTGGTGGTACCCCATCCTATGCTGATGTGGTAGATGCAGCCCCTAGGACTAAGGCACCTGTCGGGGTGCCGCAACCCGTTGCGGACACTTCCGCTGTACCCCCCCCCTCAGCGACCCAGCCGCAGGAAAAACGGCGAAACAAACGTAAGAATCGCCTACATTTCATGGTGAAGCGCATCTTCCCAGAAGGTTCTAGCGACCTTCCAACCGCTCAGCCTCAGCCCGGCCAGGAGCCTGCTCCTATTGCTTGGAAGAGTCGCTAGCAGCCTGCAGCTCCAGTTACCGCTGGAGGTCCAGCTGATAGCATGGGTCAGTGGCATAATACTCCAGATTCTAGCTACTCGAGATATCCCGTCCATACTGACGGTAATTCTCACTTCCCTTATCGCACTGATCACCCTGACCCCCTCCCATGGCTAGACAGCTTCGGTTCGTCGCATGGAACACCGATGGTGTTTCAGCGCGGCGGACCGAGCTGGCGACTTCCCTGGTAGAGTACGACGCTGATGTCGTGCTCCTCTCTGAAACTCGCCTTGCTCCCAACCGACGATTCTCCCTGCCAGCTTATACGTGGCATAGGAAAGACAGAAATTGCCCAGAGCCCCGCGCCACTGGCGGTGGCGTGGCGATCTTAGTACACAGGCGTGTCTCTCATAGAGGATTCCCACCTCCAGGAACGACCCAAAACGAAACGTGTGCGGTGGCGCTCGACGTTTACACCCTGGAGCTGCGAGTTATTTCGGCGTATCTTTGGCTCAGCCGTCGAACCCCACCGCAAGAGGAGTGGGACGCCCTCCTCGACAGCGCTCTCCCAACCATCATAGCCGGAGACCTAAACTCTCACCATCCCACGTGGAACAGCCGAACATCTAACCCCTATTTTAATTTCCTCCGTAGGGCTGTCGAAGATGACGCCAGCGTCCTCGTCATCGGCCCGTCCGAAACTACCCACTTCGCCCGGACATCCTTGACATAGTTATTGCCGTACCCATTCACTTACGAGTCAGCGCTGTTTCGGGCCTCTCTTCCGATCACGACCCCCTACTTGTAACTGTGCAGCCACTGTCGGTCTCACCCCGACTTCCCTATCGTCCTGTTAGGAGAGTCAACTGGCGATCATCGGGGTAGTATTCAGTATTCATAACGGTTCGAAGTATTCTTCCTTCTGAACCTTACAACAAGAGCGTGTCCTAATCAGGTTGTGTACCAGTCGTTTCAATTTTGCGCACTCTTGTTAGTATTTGTCTATTTTGTACTGTTATTGTGATTCCTAATTGTAACATTTCTTCAGTCATCTCAGTCTAATTTGATTTAGGTTTTGTCGGTTTTCTGAAGTAATGTGTTGACATTTTAATTTTTGTCATTTGTTAACGTCATTCAACTAATTAACTGGTGACGTACACGATTTTTTGTTAGATATCTCGCAAAAAAAAAATAAAAATAAACTAAAATTAGCCTATTTGTGAACTGTATGAGAAAAACCGGCCGTAAACATAAAATCATATTCCCAGGATTTTATTATTTTGGGTATTACATAAATAAAATAGAATATCGATTGTATAAGGCTCTGGACAACAGGTATATCGCAATCATGAAGCACACTGAAATACTGCCTATTTGTGGGTTCCCTTCTGCAGTTGCAATTACTGCACATCACGTGAGCGTATACTACACATCAGTTTAGCAGCAATCTATACCTGATTACCGGTGATTGTTTCTTTTTAAATTAGTACCGTTATCAATTACGATTATTGTAAATTTGCCCATTACAATCATTCTGCTGCCATTCCTCAGTTTCCTATTGTGGTTATACTCCATGTCCTCAATAGGACAGTGTATTTTTGTCACTTTACTATGTTCAGCTACCAAAACTCTATCTGGTGCAAGAATTAAATTACCCAGAATTCACAGATAGGATGAAATAAACGTAATATGTCACTAGAATTGACAGGTATAAAAATATATTGATTTTCTATAGCTTCATCAGCACTGAAGGCAGTATCAGTAAATAATAAATATTGTCATTAACAATTTGTGAATAGATAGATATGGCCGTTTACATATGTGAAATCCTGCGAGGGGTGATCAGATACTTCATTCTGTAGAATTACAGAAAAGTAGGCCTGCTTTTGTGGATATCAAACGCATTTTAATAGTTCATACCTGTAATGAAGCCCTGCACGTTTCACGTTCTGTAGTCTGTTGTCGTCATCGGGCTAGCAATAAACGAGTTTATCACATCGTGTATGAAAATACACATATATATCTACGTGCACGTTTGTCGCGTATTACGTGTACTTAGCTAAGTTTACACGCGTAGCACTAATTACATTTTCTGTTGTGACACCTTACCACACCACTGTTACGGGTTGAACTTAATTACTTTAAGTATCATGGAGATGACAATAACAGCCCAACATTACTCTTGACCGCACCGCAGCGATGAGTCCGGCCAGACAGTTCCAAGATTGAAGAAGCTGTTGTATTTTCTGAACCAAACAGCCAAACTATGCAATGTGTCCACATACACCGAAACGTTTAGGCAGCTGATTCGGAAATACTACTAACTGCATGACGGGCATGACTACTAACTGTATGACGGGCTGTTTTAGCGACGCTGCCAAGATTCCGGTCGACTAAAATTCTTCCGTTTTTAAACGTGACGCTTGTTATAAACGTCAGGATATGCATCTTCTACACTAAACACTATTTAAATTCTAACGTCTTCAGTCGAATGATAGGGCAATAAAGAAAATATAAGGCAGTAAGTTATTAAGGCGACACGCTGTGGTGTCAGTATCGACTGAAACTGATTAATGATAAAACTTTCCTTTGAAATGTTTTCTTAGTACTTACAAATGGGTTTTGTATTCACTGCATATTTGCTAACTCATTGTTACATGTTTTCAGTGTTATTATACAGTATTCGTTCCAGACAATTTTGATAAATGGCCAGACGTAAAAAGATAACTAGCTCATCGATCCGTGTCTTAGAATGAATTTTTTATGTTTTTATCTACACTTCGATACAGGTGTTCGCGCTATTGGATTCTTTATTCAGTTTTGTCTGTTTTTAGTTACAAAAATTTTCGTCGTACTGAAAACGTAAACTATTCATTACTTAAAAAAATTATCGTCTCGTTTTAGCACTGAAGAAAATATTTGCAGAAAACCTTGAACGGGTTTTGTGAGTACATCAGTTTTTTATTGCGCTGTAATTCCAATACATGGCTCTATTCACAACCCGTAATTTCACTTGAGCGTATCGTGTAGTCAGACCACGCTGAAAGAACACAAACTCACGAGAACGGAAACGTAAACTACTTTAAAAATGTAAAATTAATAAATTTGACGGAATTGTAATTAATCAGACTTCACTGTAGTTATGTTTATTAAACGATTTTCATATTTTAGAAACATTACGTTTTCACAACGCTATTTAAATTTTGTTTATTAGTGTCCCACCAATCAGGGATTGTCAGGGTAATGTAACCCATCGTTCGTTCCGTTAGTTAAATGCATTTTATCTGATCCGCATCATTTACTTTGTCCAGCAATACGTAATCGTAACCACATGTAAGCAGTATACCTTAAAGGGACTAATAAAGAGCAAACTAAAGTAATAAACCATGAGTTCTAATTTGTATTCTCCTTTAGCAGCAGTTAATCCTTGGACTAATAAAGAGCAAACTAAAGTAATAAACCATGAGTTCTAATTTGTATTCTCCTTTAACAGCAGTTAATCCTTTTTCACTACCGATATTACAGTTAACCAGGCCCGGCTCCAGGCAAGCGCGAACCGTGCCACCGCCCAGGGCGGCAGATTCCGGGATGTTATTTTTTGAAATTAAGGGAAAAAATAAAATTATTCACTTAATTTCATCACAATATTTAAGATCAGTAAGAATTACTTTATGTATAAAGTCAGCGGAATTTAACGAAGAGTCGAAAACTCGTGAACGAGAGAACGTAAGGCAAGCGTAGAAAGTACTTTTTCGAAGCTCAAACTTATTAAAACTTATCTCAGATCGAGTATGTCCGAGACTCGCCTGAGTGGTCTGGCGACTTTATCTATAGAACATCAGTTAGCTGAATCACTTGATTACATCGAAGTCATAAAGAAGTTTGCCAGTGCAAAAGCTAGACGAGTATTGTTTAACTAAGGTATATGATACATTACTTTTGTTATATTTCAATCATAATGAATTTTAGTTAGTATTTTAATTTTAAGGCATCACATAGGCATACATTTTTATTGTATCACGATTCGTTGTGTTGTCTCCACAATTTTTATTGTAGCCGTTCGCCGCATCGTAAACGCGAAAAAGTTCTAGTTATTTGATAAACACAACAATCCAGACATTCCTAGTCGTCATTTGAAGGCAGTCGCCGTATCTGGTAGGTCTAGTGTGCGTGAATGTGTTCAGAGTTAAAATAGGGAGGAGGCGGCACTCATAAATACTGCACAGGTCGCCAGAAGCTGTGGGGCCGGTCCTGCAGTTAACGTATCTAACGCACACAATGTGATATGCAAGCGAATGCAAAGCAGTAACTGACACTGCTGCATGCAGGACCAGCGTTAAACTGTCTGTGTAATTCTTCAATTATCAGAAAAACTACGAAAATGCTGATAACTCTACTATTCTTTGGTTAGTAAAGTAACAATTGTAGAGCAATCATAAGCAAATGCTAAAAATTCCAAACAATCGGATTTGTATTAAAATTTACTTTAGTCTGACATCCGGCTGGATTTTTACAATTTTTGCAAATTTTGGACGAAGGCAACTGCAAACCGACCAGTGACACTGACAGTCCTAATTACACCAAATCCGCCGTTTGTCCGTCGACAGGGTCTGTTCACGCACATCATGGATAATGTAGGCGAATACAGACCACTCACCGACACTCTACAACCCTGTATATCAAAAATACCATACCCCAGTCAGTGTATATGTACGGATAAGTATTGTAGGGGATCAGAGCCGCGGGTTCGATAACTCCCCATAAACACAGACACAGACACAATGACAGTCTATGAATAAGGAGTGACGACAAGACTGTCGACATTTGCGCTACATGTCAATCATGGAGGCAGACTTCTGTTGGTTATTTTAATTACTGGCATGCCACGTTGACATATTCAATACTGACAAATGATACACAAACTTGCTACCGGTATCTGTCTACTCTCAGAAAGAATCACATCGCACATTACTTAAACTATATACTGCATTTTTAACATTGAAAATGTTTATAAGGACGTGTCGCACATTTGCGGCCGATCGCTGGTGCGTGATCGAAAATGGGAACCGGTGAGTTTCCATAGAAACTACTTCTTTGTTGTCAATAACGTAGTACACATATAAAACTTCGCTTATGAATGCGACTACATTTAACTTATAATCTGTACACTGGTAAATGAAGAATGAATTCATTGATTGGTGAATGAAGAATGAACATAAATATATATATATATATATTTTTTTTTTTAGATTTATTGAAGTATTTTCAATGCCCTTCTCTGTGCATTTCTCTGTGCATTGCATTTGTGCAATGCCTGTAAATTTTTTACTTTGTCTTCAGCTTAGTTGAACGAGCAAAGCGAGTTCTCAGTTTTAACTGGATCGTTTGGCATTTGTTAAATTCTGTCTGTATGGAGTATTTTTCATGATAACATTTGAACACATCAACCGATTTTCATAAAGCATGGCATGCGTGTTCATACTTTTACCCTACAAAACCTGTTGTTTTTTAGGTTGGTCCTCCCAAAATTGAGAGAGGGGAGACAAAAGCGTGAGAGGGCCAGATTTTGAAACAAAATTCGCAAAAGTCCATGTAAGGTATCAAATTAAAGAACATTAAATGAATTAAGTGTGTTTTTTTAATGTCATTTTGTGGGTGCAAATTTTAATAAAATAGCAAAAAATCATGTGACATATCAAATTAAAAGTTACTTAAAATAAAATCTTAAATTATTTTAAGATTAAGATTTTAAATAAAATCTTTAGTGTAGTGTTTTGGAAATTAAAAAATTTTTGACACCATCGCCCAAAAAAGTGGGACATAAGCTTGACAAAATTTCCATGTGGTATGTTAAATTAAATAGAATTTTAACCAAAATCCGAATATAGCACACTGTTTTAGAAATTTAAAATTTTTTGGCCCCAGAGCCCAAAAATGGGATCCAAAATGTGCAAAAATTGTAAAAAGCATCCAGATGTCGGACTAAAGTGAATTTTAGTACAAATCCGATTGTTTGGAATGTTTAGCCCGTGTTGTAGGATTGCACTATAATTGTTACTTTACTAAACAAAAAACAGTAGAGTAATCGGCTCTGAAAATAATTTTCGTAATTTTTTCTGATAATTGAAGAATTAGACTATGTAATATCAAGGAGTTTATCGAATAAATAAACTTACTTCGTTGAAAACTGTGAGCCTGTTCTGCAGCTCACTGAGCATACAAGTATACAGTCACAGTACACAATCTTAGTAAGTACGGAAAGAAATTAAATGAGCGAATCGTGTTCTCAGTTTGGCATTTGTGTGTCTATCTGTTATCTGCCTGTGTGCGGTATGTCTCACGATAATTTGAACACGTCAACTGGTTTTCGTAAAACGTGGCAAGCGTGTCCATACTTTCGCCCTACAGACCCCTATTGTTGATGAGATTGATTGACCAAAAAATGTGGAGGCAGGGGGCAAAAATGTTTGAAAATCGCAGAAGTTCATGTGGACATCAAATTAAATGGAATTTTAATCACAATCTTAACGTAGTGTTCATTTTTGAAAATTTCAAAATTTGAGGACGCCGGGCCCAAAATGTTGGTGGAAATTTTTATAAAGTCTCAAAAATTCATGTGTGGAGTCAAATTAAAGAGAATAACAAAAACGCTAATATAATGTTATGTTTTGGAAATTTTAAAATTTTGGGACGCCAGGAGTCAAAAATTGGGCTAGAATTTTGATAAAATTGCAAATTTCATGCGGAATATCAAAAGAGAATTTTAACCAAAATCTGAACATTGGAAATATTCAGAATAGTACAGTCTTGTAAATTTCAATACTCCAGGGCCCAAAAAGGGATGAGAAATTTGAAAAAATTGTGAAAATCCAGTCGAGTGTCACACTAAAGAGAATGTTAATCCAAATTCGAAGGTCTGGAATTTTTAGTGTTTACTATCGATTGTCTGCTCTACAGTTGTTATGTTATTTAAAAAGTAGTAGAGTAATCGGGATTTCCAGAACTTTTCTGATAATTGCGAAATTATCTATGTCGAAATTTACCTTAAAATAAATGTAGTTCGTTCGAAATAGTGAGCGAGTTCTGCAGCTCACCCGGAGCATACTAATTATAGAAGATGTTAATTCTTTCTATATCTATTTTCTGTTTAGAATTGGAGTCGTCAGTAATAACGATATTGATAATAACACTATCAGCTATGTTGTGTGTAATGTATTCAAGTCCCAACAATTTGTCTTCCACTTTCAGTCCATGGCGAAAGTAATGAAATCCTCTCGCACTCTCGCCTGGATAATTGCTTAATCTCTTAATAATTTTTGTAAATTCAAGTTGAAAGATACCTCATGTAGAAATACACATTGATGTATACACAAGAAACTTCAATTCTAACGTCTGGCAAATAATAATGTTGTGGTTTGTTGCCGATATTTGAGAAAATATTAATTCAGCAACCGATATAAAAAGTAAATAGAAGGAAGTTTAAAAAACAGCATTAATATTATTGATGGTAGGAAAAGTTCACTGTCTTGCCTTGTAAATTTCTCACATTTACTTTTTCTTTCGTCTTTTTCATAAGTGAGCGACCACACCTGCCGCACACTCCTAATGTGCGCTCTGGTAGGGAATGGAAACCAGTACAAACCAAGGCAAAAGGGACAGATAAAGAAGATATCAATATATACATTAGTCGCTTACTTGATAGGCAGTTCGTTGTGGTTATTCTTTTGCTGTAGAACTAATTTCTTTATTTTCATGTTATGCGTGTACATTATCTTTAAACAGTGCCCATGAAATACAAAAGTAATAATATAATTAGTAACGGTGATAACTAAAGACTAATTTCGCACGAGCACGGACCACTATCACTGAACACCGAATTGCCTGCTAGCTCCTCGTTAAGGAACGGGTCGAGGTATGAAATGAAACTGAATTTTTTTGTAAGACGTTATACTTCGTTATTTAGATAAATAACAGTCACTTTAGAACAGTTAATAGTAGTGATATTCAAACAACATGAATAATGTTAAACACATACCACGTGTAGTGCAATGTTATGTTCGTGTGCTTAACGTATCTCTAATAGATTTATGTATCCAACCAAGTCTTGGGATTTGAGTTTATTTCAGTTACGAATATTTCACTAGAACTATTTCACAGATAAACAAACATGTTGCAAAGAGGAGTTAGTATCGTGAAATAAAATAGTTCCTTTAAAATTGAAAAAGAATAAATTTGTCATGTGTTAATAAAAAATACATTTTTCGTATAAGTGTACACGTATGTAGAGTACTCATCAAGTTAGTGTCTATTAAAAGATAAGATATGCAAGTGAGAACATCAAGTTAATAAACAGTTAAAATAAAAATAAATAAAATTACACTGCACTGGGTGTCTGACAAAAAATAATAACTCAAATAAATTGAAAAATTAAAATAGAACATTTAGAAAATGAAAATTCATACTGAAGCAAAAAATATCAACTAGCAGGTTTACGTTCAGATAAACCTTTATGTCAAATTACATAACTTCCATTTTTTAATAAAATTCGCTTTAGCCGTTTATGCCTACAATTTTATAGTAGGCCTAACTATTTACATTTTACGTTCTATAATTATTTATTTTTTAATTATTCGCTCTATTTCTTTTCTCGTAAGTAAATTAGTATACGGTCTGGCGTTTCGTTTCGTTTCTGTCTAAGTGTACTTACACAGATTCGGCATCAAGTTTTACAATCTGGAAATCAATTCTGTTTATCTGCAGTTTGCTCAGTTACTAACGCACTTACGTATAACCGACTATTATATAATATAATTATGTTATTTACACCCATAGGCCTACCACGTAATTTTTGTAAAGTACGTCGTAATTTGTATCTTAAACTTAAATCCAATATAATGTATTTATGTTTGTTTTACTATAATATAAATTCGATATTAAATCTGCAGTAATAAAACAATTATAATTTAGCACAAAAGCGCTCAGTGTACGTTGAAGACTAAAATATTATTTCGTTTATTTGTGTAAGCAGTCTCACCTCTAGATATAAATTTTGAAATCGTAAATTTGTAAATAAATCATGTGTGATGATGGTCATTGTGATCGAAACCACAGCTCTCTTAAACGACATAACAGATTTCAGAGAAATTTCGGAATACCTGTATAGTAGTCTAAAAACGTTTTGGATAATTGAGAGGCATCGTTGATGTATGCACGTGCTTAACGCTTATCGCAAACAAACTGCAATGATGGTAGTTCTTGATTCACGTTTGAATTTCTGTCCACTGTGAAGGTGAAACGTACATCAGTTATATTATGATATACGGTGACATATTTCTTAAACCAAATTTGTGCACAACTTATATCTTTGCTAATTTCAACAATTGTTTTATTCATAATGGTCACGCTAACATGCAATTAAGGGAAAATAACCAATATGAATTTGCCGCAGTTTTCTAAACCACCACATTCTGTTCTAAAGTTTTTAATCTGTAAACAGTTATTAAAAAAGCGGAACTTTTCTTTAAAACAGCATGCCGGTCTCCCGTATTAACAAAATGGGATCCTTATGCAGTGAATGCCACTGAGGGCGTATTGTGGTGTCAACGAGAATGATATTTAACAGTAATCAAATCAGAATTTGTCGAATCAGTGCCATCAATAAAGTTCCAGGATCTTCCACTGAGAAGTTGTATGAATTCACGGTAACTTACTTTCCCAATAACCGTACTTACACTACAGTTTGGATGTTTTGAGTATGCCATATGCAGTGCAGAAGTTCTGAACGCAGTGCGAAAATACGTAAATTGTTAAAATGCGCGAGGTTAGGTTAAACTGGTTTTTTTTTTTTAATTTATTGTTTAAACAGAACTCATGGTTGACAAAATATAAATTTTGGTAAATAAATACTATGTATACTATATATACTATGTATATACTATATAGTATACTATGTATGAACATTTTGTATTCATTTATTTCAACATTCATAACAATTACGAATATTACAATCCGTCACTCGGCAGCGACTTGAACGAACGTCATTTTGAGCCGCACAGTCTATTCATATATCTCCCCATTATTGACACAGATTTTCGAAGTTTCGTTAATTATTATTGTCATACTTGAGACAGACAGTTCACCCACACACGCGCGCGCGCGGCCGTTGTATTGGGAGTAGAAGGACGATCGGATTATAAAGGTTTGGAGAAAAGACTCTAATCTCCTGGCGATTCTGGCCTTCACTCCTGAAGGAGAACTCTGAGTGAGTTGTCAGGAGGGTAGTGACCCGTTCGGCAATAAAGTTGCCTAAGGTCTGTAGGAACAGTATCAGTGCCATCGGGGTTAAAACTCTCGGTACATTTAGGTTTCATCTCACGTAAACAGTTCTGCAGTGCCGTCGGTTGTAGTTCGACACTGCTGAACTGTGTTTCCGTCTTCGTCAAGAATTCGTTTTGCGACCGTTCCTCATTGTTTCCACACACACACACACACACACACACACACACACACACACACACACACACACACACACACACACACACACACACACACACACTTCTGATAATTTACTTGTGGCAATCATATCATAAAACTTCGAAAACTTAAGTATTATTAGTGAGAAAATACAACAGAGTCCTTATGGTGAGTAAACAGTACGATAGTTGTATTAGTTTTAATCGTGTTATTCATAATTCTTTGCGTTAGTTATATTAACGTTATTGAATTAATCGATAGTGGCAGTAGTAATTCTGTCAATATTAATATCAGACAGACGTGGAGTGGTGGACCAGTTTATTTATGTTCACTGACATTTAACTACGGACAGTGAGTGTATTGAGGAAAGTAAAAGATTAGCTATAGCCAGAAGAATAGTAACTAAAATATTAAAATATGGAAAGACCAAATTATTTCAAATCAAGTAAAACTAACCCTTGCTACCACGTTGACAGCCACAGTCTAACTTTGAAACTGGGACGCTGAAACAAGTCGATTGCAATGGAATTGAAGCCTCCGACTTGTGGGTCTACAAACGTATTCTGTGTCGTGAGTGGAAATTAGAACGAATGGTTTATATTGCATAAAGTAAAGTACATATAGTACTTATAAAGTACATATTCCAAGTACCTGCGGCATTGGGAACGTCTATCCAGGAGGACTGGCGACAGGGAACTTTTTGTACAACAAAAAGTAAAAGGTAAAGAGTCTAAGGGTATCACCAGCGAGGTGGGTGAATAGACTTAGAAACTAACCAGTATGACTTTACTGATACGATGTGATGTTGTTTATAATAAATTGTAAATCAATATATTTACGGTGATACACTAAATTTCTCAAATAAGAATACAATTCTATGTAACGAGATTCAGAATTTGTTGCTCCGAGTCACATGACTAAATACTTAGTTTTCAAAACTAAGTCGCTCAACTCCCCCTCCCCTCCCCAAATTGCTGACTAATGACTGTTCACAGTTTCTAAATAGGCCGTGTTTTGCTAAATTTAAGTCTTCGTAACAATGGATATATTTTCGTGTATTGATGTTCACTATGTGTCTTTCTTGGTATTGTATTATTTAGTCGTGTTCAAGTATACACATGTCCCGAAAAACAAATGGTTGTTGTGTGCTCACTTAAGTGGTCATAAACTTTCTGCAATATCGAGTAATTACTAACTAACAAGAATCCGAAAGTTGTGGATATGTGTCTACAGCGGTGGCTGGTAACTCACCAAAACAGGACAACACCGTACCTTAGTGCTAATAAATTGTTTTATTAATATCATGTTGTTATGTTATCATCGATAAATTTACACAAGGAATGGAGCCGATGTTCCTCGACTGTTTTCTATGTACGATGATGTACAGAATTATCACAAAGCAAATTTTAATGACATACAACTTGGCTTACAGCAACTACATTAAATGATTATTACTACATTAGATTGCTGTTATGGCAATAACATATTAACTGCAGAAAAGTATTTTGCACCGATGCTGGAATAGTTTCAATAGGGACTACATTTTTCCTGTGATAAAGTTAATCATCTTTCTACAGCGAGGACATTTACTTCAATTTACTTTAATAAGGAGAAAAGCAACAACAGGAATATAGCTGTTCTCTATCCATACATGCTATATGCATAAAGACTCTCGCACATTGATTAAATAAGAAAGACAAAAGATGTCTCTGAGATATAACGTAGATATAACCGCATTCGTAAACGTTCAGTTTTACTCGGTCGGTGTGCTACAACCGTCGTAGCTCACTCACAAGAGGGCCCCCAAAAAAAGTAACCGTTCAACACTAATCATCTGCTACAGCATACCGAGTGTGTTAGCCAGATAGCCTGGGATGATGTTCGCGCCCACCGACACTTTTTGTATGTCTCCAATCAGATTGTAGTGTGAAAAATAAAAACAATTGAATATACACTAATCATGCAAAATTTTCAATGTGGTGTATCAGAGTACCACATACGTGTTATCCCCCATTAGGTGTACTGGATTTAGTTGTGGAAAGTAAAATGAAATCGGGGCCTTTGAATATACATTTTATTCTTCTTCAGATGGCTGGAGCCCTGCTGCGAGACCGTGGCTTCCTCAACTATTCGCCTCCACACACTTCTTTATCCTGATTCATATACTTCCCAAATCCGCTTCCGGTCTTTCTATCCCCCTCACTCCTCCCACTTGACCATACGGGACTCTTTTTGGTTGTATGTCTCGATCCATTCTCTACATCCCCTAATCAGCCAATCCTTGTGAACTTAATAATTCGTAATATATTTCTTTCTTCGAGTATTGTATCTATCTCATACTTGTTCCTCATCCTCCAGATTTCTCATTCTTTTACAGGGCCATAGTGTTTTCTTATTACTTTGAATGATCGAGTGAGATCTAATATCAGAGTGGACGATGGTGGTCTAATTTTGAAGAGCGATAATGTTTGTTTTAATGCACGTAGTGAAATTTTAGTAAGTGTTTGCAATGTATATTGGCCTAATCGTTATAATAAAAATATTAAGTATTATAACGACGTAAAAAAGGGAACAATCCACGTAAAAATCCTTTGTTACGAATTAATTTCAAATATACATTCAAAATATAGGCATACGTTTTACGTAGTTGTGAACCTACTAGGAAATGATGAGAGGAATCTGTCGCTCAAAACTAGCGACGACTAGAAGGATTGATAAATTAACTAGCATAGATAATAGGCTAACCCTGGCTCTAAACACATTACAGTAATATACAAGCGTAATATTTTATTCCATCAGTTTTCGTGACAACGATATGTAGTTTTATACCCGTAAGCCTCAATTTTTCAAAAATTTTACATGATAAAAAAACGCGAGCGCTTATTTAGGCTACATCAACACGTTTTTAACGTCATGACGTTTCCAGACAGCCGATCAATTATGGAATCATGTAAGCATTGTTTCATCTTTCACATATTGTTGTGATCAGACGATGAACCAATTACGTTGCGAGCCAAAGCCAAGGGTTTTCTACGGAAACTTTGCTTTTGCTCCATCCGAAGGAAAATATGCGATCCTTAACTACCACGTGACGTTATGACCGGCGTAGTTACCCCACAACGTCGGTTTATTTCAGTACAGAAACCCTCAGAAAAAATTGTGGAGTAGACACACAGTTTAGCGTACCACCTCCTTAATTTCATAACATATGTTCATTCAAAGATCGCCACTTTTTTTCTCTGCAAGTCTTGTATATTTTTGTCCACGTCTGAAGTATACGAGATACAGAGCAGCGAAAACAGAACGTCAGTGCATAGAAGTTATTTTATATTTGAAAAAGTTGCATACACTTCTCAATTTAACTCACTACTGCCTGTTTAGAAATGCAGCCGCATGTATCATGTTCAACGTGCGAACATGCCATTTTTTGTCCAGTGGTCGTGGGAATCAATTGTCTAAGGGGAGCGGCAATATTTGAACTTCTTCGCATTGAAATTAATCTATATGGCATTCAGCGCCCCCACTTCTACAGAGAGTATGTCGTTTTTTTTTTAATCTGCAACTAAACACCAGTACCAGAACGGTAAATTCTGAATCTCGTTATGTGCAAATTTTCTCATATTTGAGAAAGTTAAAGTAGGTCCTTAAAGTTAATACATCTCAACCAATTTAGAAATTCTGTCGCATATAAACGTGCAACTGTAGCATATTTTTTTTAGACCACGAACATAAGACGTGGTTCTTTATTTTTCCGCCTAAATACAGTTTATTCCGGTTAATGAGGCCACCGGTTATTAGGGCCAGCCGCTTTATTGGGCCAATATTATTCAAAATACCTTTTTTCGGCGGTTTGTTGTCGGGACGGTTCTTTTCATTTGGAATGATCTGCGACTAAAAAGCTATAAATTTTGAACCAGACTTACACTTACAGGACCTTAAAATTGTTTATTTGGATTTTTATAAGGGATGGGTTGGATATTATAAAGTTAGCGCTCCGCCCATTTCCTTTTTTTTAGTACGGTATAGGAAGATATAAAGACGGCTTCCGTAACAAATTAACAAGTCTGGAAGTTTTGAAATTAGAAAGCTGCTGAGCTAATTTTATGCCTTTTTTGAATAGTTATCGAAAATGAGAGACATTTATTTTTCTCAGAGACAGACTGTACCAAAACAACAAGTAATGCAATAACCCATAACCCCACAACCTGCACAGATGTGGCTAAATTTTGCGAGGGATTTTAATGCGAGCACGCAGTGTTATTCATGTTTTCTTGTATGCTTAGTTCGTTCATATTATTACCGAGTAAAGTAGTTATAAAATATGTTGATAAATGAGAAAATAATTAACAATCAAAATAAACGATATTTTTCAGCGTTTTATATACTATTGCGTAGTAGCATAATTCTGTGCAGTAAGTGGGTTAAAGTCAGACTGGTTTCTCTGTGGCGTTGATGTGGTGTAAGCTGTATCTCGGCTAGAGAGCGCAACAGGCCGTGGACCCGATGTTTGATAAACAGCATAATTTTTTTTCTTTTAATGAACTTATTTGCCGTGATGTGTGAATAACTCATGAAGAGTTCGCTGAACTGCAACTGTGTGGGAGAGATGCAGGGTGATTAAGTTTCCTTCTTGTGCAGTTCCTAGTTCTTGCAGTACAACTAATAGATAATGTCAAGGCAGTGAGAAGGTGCTGAGTCATTCTATTCACTGGCACAATATTGAAGAATTAACAATTGTTCATTACACTGTCAGTTTTGTCGTCGAAACAATCATTACCTCTTCAAACAAGTGTATGATATGAAGTACGAGGGATTAATTTTTATTAACGGACAAACTTAATTTCAAAGTTTTAAATAATAAACTTTTTAAATAGAGGCTTCAACAGTTATGACTATACAAATGATTACTGTGAATCTGTTAAATTTGTACATTTTACTTTTTAACAGGTAATCACTATAAAAACTACATCCCCTGACTCACAGGTTACACCGCCTTTACTTACGGACTTGCCTTGGTAATAAAGTAATAAAATTAGGTACATACAGCATAATGTCAATAATCTGCAAAATTCCAGTGGGAACTGAATTAAAAACTTGTGTAATCGTGTTTAACAACCGCAACACCAGATTTTGCTTCAAATAGGTCGACTTAAAATATGATTGTGTTTTGTTTTCTCAAAAACTGAAAATACATTAGACATTTTATCGAAAACTGTACGCACACAGTATTCTTTAATTTGCTGCGCTGGACGTACTTTAATTTAAAAAAAAATCTTTTCTCACAAAAATTGCATTAAGTAGTTAGTTAATAATTAATAAACGATCAGTGTAGGCTCAACTAATCTTAATTAAACGGACGAAGTGAGTTCTTTTTTTGCAACTCGACCGTATGGTATTTGTTTTGGAGATGTCTAACGATTAGTTTTGAATGCATCGACCGATTCCCGTAAAACTTAGTGTGTTGTCTCTATTGTTTGATCCTACAGATCTTTATTTTTTTTTATATTGATCCCCAAAAATAAGGGAATGGGAAAGCAAAAATGTAAGGGCAAAGTTTTTAAAAACCTCAAAACTCCATGTGGGGTATCAAATGAGAGAAAATTAACAAAAACAATATTACAGCTTTTCGTTTAGGAAATTTCAATATTTTTGGACAACAGTACCCAAAACATGAATCAAAAGTTTGTAAAAAGTTTGCAATTCCATGTCGGATCAGACTAAAGGAAATTTTTAACCCAAATCCGAATGTAATTATACTTTGAAAATTTTGTAACTTTAGGGGTACTATGGGCCAAAAATGGAAGTCAATTTTTTTTTTAATTCTATATAAATTGTATGAACTTTGGTCTTCTGCTCTGCTTCTGTAGATGGCATAATCGCGTCTGGATGTAATGATTGGGTGTAGTTGTTTCATTTCTATTAAGTAGTCTTTTCACAATACTACAGTCGCCGCTTTTTTTCAAACAATGCTGTATTTTACGAGTCGAGTGATCTCTAAATCAACTTAATTCCTAAAATATCCATCTGTGAATAGACATAATTTATGTTTCTCTTAGTCGTTTCTGTTATTTCAACGTACACTTACAGCGAAAGCACGAAATTCAAAATGTCTTTGCGCAACGCAACATGTTTCTATCAAATCTACAGTAAGTTTACACAAATAAAAGTTAAGATACTGTTCGTGAAAAATTTGACGTAATACAACCATATTTCATAACAAAATGTTACGTTTCGAGATATAATACTAGGCCTGTATGTTTTTCAGCAATGACTACCGGTTGTAGTTCTTGTGTGTATCCCAGAAATATTTGATTGTTTTGTCTAATTCTGTCGTCTATTGGCCGTTGCAATTTTAGACGTGGAGCTAAAGACAATACTGTGTCCATGTCCTTAAAATTGATTAATTGCGGAAAAGAGAATTCCGTAAACGTAAATTTGTAGACTGTGTGAGTTTTTCAGTCGCATATTTGGTCAGCGGACAAAGCGGGTTAGCAGTGTAGGTGCTTAAATTTGAGATAAATGGGTCTTTGAGAAGTGTACGGACGCTTCGGTGCGCTAGTCCATCTGCTTCAGCTGAAAACCTTGCCGCGGTTCCCGAGGGTGTTGTACTGAACACCCAAGAATATCAGTTCGGTTAACGGCGAACATTACGCTACGATGATAAACGACTTTTTGTTACCGACCAGAATTTAGGTGATATGTGGTCCCAACACGAAGCCGACACACACCATAGAGCCAAAGAAACAATGATTATATTGTGAACAAATTTTGGTGGTAGAATTCTTTATGAAAATGATTTTGTAATTTTGTGCCACTCTCCAAAATGGTCAGTTCAGACGAAATATTCTTCGTCGTGTAGTGATTGTAGAATGTTTTTATGATCGTGAATGTGGCACAGAATTCATATCACGTTATGTAGATTCATGCTTTTATTCTAAAATTACTTTAAAATTTAACTGTACCTTACCAGCATGTTAATTTTTGTTTGACACCATAAATGAGTAGCGTGTATTTTAAAAGAGTGACAGTCTTAGTCATGAAGTGACAGTCATAGATATGATTTTATACTTTTACGTTAATAAATTTATTGTGCTGATAAATAACTTTATATCTTATTATTATCTTCACTTATTCCTATAATTTATACTTTAGATCTGATACCTCAACTTCGTAATCCCTCTCCCCACAATTACTTCCTGGATCCGCGTCTGGATTATTGTCTATGGGGATACGTGAATAGTAAGATGTAACCAACAATCCACAAACCAACGTGAGCTCAAAGATGATATTCGATGTCTAACGACAGTTATGTTCTGGTACAATTATAAATATCGATAAAATATTGTAAATATCGAGGGCTGTGTGTGAAAATGGACGCGGTGGCCATAATTTTAACCGGTCGTGCCTTTAGCTGAAGTAAAGGTCTTCAAAATTTTCTAAATTGAAGTGTGTTTCATTGTAAAAAACCTCCAATTTTCATATGGGAAAACTCTAACTGTATTATCGGATTACAATGGGTTGAACAATCTACTCATCACTGCATCAGACAACCCCCATCTGATTGCATTGAAACACATTATGTTTGTTGACAAATGACATGTGCTCACAGTAATAAAACGTGAACAGGTCCGTGGCACTGACAGCTAAAGTGTTACTGTGGCAGTAACAGTAAATGTTACTGCAGATTAAACGATTTTTGCACTTCATTTACGGTACACGTTTTAAATTCTGTAGCAGTCAGATTGTTTATCGGTAATCTGGCCTTTAATAGTTAATTAAAAATCACTTAATATTTTATCTTTTTGCATCATATTGTTGAATGAATTAAGCTGTACATCATTAATTGACGTGCCGAAGTTTTCACAGACGTGTCCATTGTTTTGTCCTCCCTATCGGCCAGCAATTTTAGATAGTCAACAGCAATAAATAAATGACCTGTCAAACATTGGCAATAACTCTGTGGTCATAATTTTATTAAAAAATGTACGCATTTTCTATTTTATCGTACTTAAAAGATGCATATAAAAGGAAGACATTTGTTGTTAATCTCGGAGTGGAGAGACGAGACGTAATTATAATTTGTTAGGTAATTATTGTCAGTCTTCCTCCATTAATCAAGAGCGGATCTTATTATCGACAGATTATTTATTGGCGTTGTAGACAATATATTTATGCAAGTAAGTTTATTTTTTCATATTAATTTTATGATAGGGCAGAAGAAACCTTTCTTTGTCAGTTTTCAAATAACATTTTAATTTGTATTTACTTGCTTTGTTTTGCGTTGATAGCTGTGCGGTTCTTATTCAGTGATGACACTACCGTCATATTCTGTACGGAAGGGTTGTGTTTGTTGTTTATAAGTAGCAACAATTCAAGATTGGACTAGGGCAAAGTTAGAAAAGGTCAAATGTAATAAACATTTTTCGCAGCTTAGTACTTCTGCACATGGTCACTTATATTTGAAAGACAGTAAAGTTCTTTACACATTTTAAAGTTGGTTTTGAGTCTGTTGAACTTAGTTCAACAAATTCTATTTTTAAATATTTTGTCCCAAATAAATATTTGTATTTATAATAGTAGTGTGGAAAAAATGACTTTGTTCCGAATTACTGTACTTAATAACTTAAATCTCGGACGATGCAAGGATAATGCGCGGTAAAAATAAAAAAACATATTTTATGAACTTTCTGAATAAGAGTAAATTTCTTTGATTGTAAGGTATTAAAGTAAAAAGCACATATGGATTTGGCACATTAAAACGTTGTAACAGTGTGTAATTTAATGATATATAAAAGATAAACATTATCAGTACGAGATAAAATAATCCCGTAGGTAACATAAATATAGAAACAAGTTTCGATTTGCTATTTGTAAATTGGTTTAGTGGTTTAGTAAATTGCTATTTGCTATTCGGTGGTTTACATTATGTCAGTCTGCTTTTATACTCTCGCATGCAACTTAGGTCAATTTTAAAACCTATACATATGTTGGTTATATAAAATATCGAAATGTAACTGAATGTCGTTTGTCAATTCAATTTTGAGTATTAATGATATGTACATAATATGTAGCTCTACGTGAACATATTGTTTAGGTATGTCGCTAAAATGTACCTACTTTTTATCGAAAATTGTTCAATGGTCCTGGTGAATTAAAAGTTGTAATTAAGCAATAAGATTTACGTTTTCCAACGTGGTCTCACACTCCTGACCTATTTGTTTAGAAAAAACCAGTAAACAGATTTGAAAATTTTACAACCACAGAAATATTTCATAATTGCACAGTCGTATTTAGGAAGGAAGGGTTTCAATTATTATTTTAATCTAGTTTTTTGTTGTCTTTAATGTTATTATGGCGGAAGTTACTGTATATATTTCAATGGCAATGCTATGTCAAGCTTCACGATCTCAGAATTTTTAGTTTCCTTCACTTCATTGTATGATTTATCCATTTTGATACTTGGATTTCGTTGTCCATGACGTGTCCGTTACTTAACTAAATATCACTATTACATTAACGACTCGGAACACTAGGTTTTATATAAGTAAAAGCATAAAGTTTTACCTTACAGCCTGAACCGGTTTTCTCCTTTAAAAGACTTCTTCAGAGGCTGCCGCTGGTACCGCTGTCCGTCTTGTTGTGGGTGACGGAATCGAATTTCGAAAGATCGATGCTGTGTGTGTGGGGTGAGATATGTTCGAATAATGCGTGCGATTTGAATTGTGTCTGTTCGTTTAGGATGTCGTTTTTATTTGTTTTTGTGTGTTTGTATATTTCCAATTGTTCTAGAGTGTCTAGTTTTCGGCCTTTTGTGTGTACGTGTAGAATGTTCATGTTATTGTCGATGTTTTTATATGTGTGGTTTGCTTCAGTGAGGTGGTTTGCAAAGGTGGATTCTGTAGTGGAGTGGAGTGCCTTTGTGTGTTCAATGTATCTCTGTTTGACGCTACGTCCTGTCTGGCCTATGTAGAATTTATTGCAATTTGAGCAATTTAGCTTGTAAACACCGGGTAGATCGAATTTGTTTTGTGCTTTGTGTGTGTGTTTTGATAGTGTGTGTTCTGTTTTGTTAGTAGTTTTGTAAGCGATTCTGTATCCTGCTTTTTTGAATTTGTGGGCTATTTTTTCAGTTACACAAAACAAACAACAGACGAAGACAGAAAACAACAAATTCATAACACTAACATACATCAACAAACAAACTGAAAAAATAGCCCACAAATTCAAAAAAGCAGGATACAGAATCGCTTACAAAACTACTAACAAAACAGAACACACACTATCAAAACACACACACAAAGCACAAAACAAATTCGATCTACCCGGTGTTTACAAGCTAAATTGCTCAAATTGGAATAAATTCTATATAGGCCAGACAGGACGTAGCTTCAAACAGAGATACATTGAACACACAAAGGCACTCCACTCCACTACAGAATCCACCTTTGCAAACCACCTCATTGAAGCAAACCACACATATAAAAACATCGACAATAACATGAACATTTTACACGTACACACAAAAGGCCGAAAACTAGACACTCTAGAACAATTGGAAATATACAAACACACAAAAACAAATAAAAACGACATCCTAAATGAACAGACACAATTCAAATCGCACGCATTATTCGAACATATCTCACCCCACACACACAGCATCGATCTTTCGAAATTCGATTCCGTCACCCACAACAAGACGGACAGCGCTACCAGCGGCAGTCTCTGAAGAAGCCTTTTAAAGGAGAAAACCGGTTCAGGCTGTAAGGTAAAACTTTATGCTTTTACTTATAAAAAACCTAGTGTTCCGAGTCGTTAATGTAATAGTGATATTCATTTTGATACATTTCAGCTTGAAAATTATTCTCTTCTCTTTGCCTTTTATTTTTTTTGTCATTTTTTGTAAAATCTTTTACCTTAAAAGTTGTTGTAACCGTTCATTCTGTACACGATTTTGATGATCTTCAACATCTTTCCAATTTCGTTATCTTTCTGTGAGACATCCTCATTGCGCAACCTCGTATCATGTTTTATATTTAATGACAAAGCCACAGCTAAAAAACCTGTTTGTAGCTTATCTGCGTTTTTGTGACCATGTCTCTAAGCCAGTAACAGTATAATCAATAAAAAAGCTCATTGAAAAATCTTTTCATTAAATTCAAACTGTTTTTCTTTGCCATGTGAAGCGATTTCTTTTATAAGCATGTTTGTTTTTTTATCTTTCCAACACCTTACTACACCTTCTAATTTTTCTGCATGTTTCTTCATTCTGATATCCAGACTAAGCTTGTTAGAACTTAACTGTAATGCAGACCATAACTGAACTGCTTTTATTTTTAAGACTTTTATTAACTTTGATTTTTCTACGTTTGTTACCTTCTGTGTTTCAGTACCATGTAACTATGTACAACGCTTGTTTCTTCGTTATCGTTCATAATAATCGCCCATAGTTATCCGTTAAGACTGTCTAGCTATTGACTGCTTATTTAATTGATTTTATTTTCTCTAGCCCTATCATTGCAACTTTCATCGACAAGAACGTGCTGAGTCAGAATGACATAACAAAAGTAAATAGATGGGAATGATGGACTAATATAGTTTTGCCCATTAACACTGAGCCCGTCTGGCGTTACAATAATAACCATAATTTACTGTCTGTTTAAATTGAGTCATCAATTTGACATTTGACAGTCATGATGCTGTATTTTACGAGTCGAGTGATCTCTAAATCAACTTAATTCCTAAAATATCCATCTGTGAATAGACATAATTTATGTTTCTCTTAGTCGTTTCTGTTATTTCAACGTACACTTACAGCGAAAGCACGAAATTCAAAATGTCTTTGCGCAACGCAACATGTTTCTATCAAATCTACAGTAAGTTTACACAAATAAAAGTTAAGATACTGTTCGTGAAAAATTTGACGTAATACAACCATATTTCATAACAAAATGTTACGTTTCGAGATATAATACTAGGCCTGTATGTTTTTCAGCAATGACTACCGGTTGTAGTTCTTGTGTGTATCCCAGAAATATTTGATTGTTTTGTCTAATTCTGTCGTCTATTGGCCGTTGCAATTTTAGACGTGGAGCTAAAGACAATACTGTGTCCATGTCCTTAAAATTGATTAATTGCGGAAAAGAGAATTCCGTAAACGTAAATTTGTAGACTGTGTGAGTTTTTCAGTCGCATATTTGGTCAGCGGACAAAGCGGGTTAGCAGTGTAGGTGCTTAAATTTGAGATAAATGGGTCTTTGAGAAGTGTACGGACGCTTCGGTGCGCTAGTCCATCTGCTTCAGCTGAAAACCTTGCCGCGGTTCCCGAGGGTGTTGTACTGAACACCCAAGAATATCAGTTCGGTTAACGGCGAACATTACGCTACGATGATAAACGACTTTTTGTTACCGACCAGAATTTAGGTGATATGTGGTCCCAACACGAAGCCGACACACACCATAGAGCCAAAGAAACAATGATTATATTGTGAACAAATTTTTGTGGTAGAATTCTTTATGAAAATGATTTTGTAATTTTGTGCCACTCTCCAAAATGGTCAGTTCAGACGAAATATTCTTCGTCGTGTAGTGATTGTAGAATGTTTTTATGATCGTGAATGTGGCACAGAATTCATATCACGTTATGTAGATTCATGCTTTTATTCTAAAATTACTTTAAAATTTAACTGTACCTTACCAGCATGTTAATTTTTGTTTGACACCATAAATGAGTAGCGTGTATTTTAAAAGAGTGACAGTCTTAGTCATGAAGTGACAGTCATAGATATGATTTTATACTTTTACGTTAATAAATTTATTGTGCTGATAAATAACTTTATATCTTATTATTATCTTCACTTATTCCTATAATTTATACTTTAGATCTGATACCTCAACTTCGTAATCCCTCTCCCCACAATTACTTCCTGGATCCGCGTCTGGATTATTGTCTATGGGGATACGTGAATAGTAAGATGTAACCAACAATCCACAAACCATACGTGAGCTCAAAGATGATATTCGATGTCTAACGACAGTTATGTTCTGGTACAATTATAAATATCGATAAAATATTGTAAATATCGAGGGCTGTGTGTGAAAATGGACGCGGTGGCCATAATTTTAACCGGTCGTGCCTTTAGCTGAAGTAAAGGTCTTCAAAATTTTCTAAATTGAAGTGTGTTTCATTGTAAAAAACCTCCAATTTTCATATGGGAAAACTCTAACTGTATTATCGGATTACAATGGGTTGAACAATCTACTCATCACTGCATCAGACAAACCATCTGATTGCATTGAAACACATTATGTTTGTTGACAAATGACATGTGCTCACAGTAATAAAACGTGAACAGGTCCGTGGCACTGACAGCTAAAGTGTTACTGTGGCAGTAACAGTAAATGTTACTGCAGATTAAACGATTTTTGCACTTCATTTACGGTACACGTTTTAAATTCTGTAGCAGTCAGATTGTTTATCGGTAATCTGGCCTTTAATAGTTAATTAAAAATCACTTAATATTTTATCTTTTTGCATCATATTGTTGAATGAATTAAGCTGTACATCATTAATTGACGTGCCGAAGTTTTCACAGACGTGTCCATTGTTTTGTCCTCCCTATCGGCCAGCAATTTTAGATAGTCAACAGCAATAAATAAATGACCTGTCAAACATTGGCAATAACTCTGTGGTCATAATTTTATTAAAAAATGTACGCATTTTCTATTTTATCGTACTTAAAAGATGCATATAAAAGGAAGACATTTGTTGTTAATCTCGGAGTGGAGAGACGAGACGTAATTATAATTTGTTAGGTAATTATTGTCAGTCTTCCTCCATTAATCAAGAGCGGATCTTATTATCGACAGATTATTTATTGGCGTTGTAGACAATATATTTATGCAAGTAAGTTTATTTTTTCATATTAATTTTATGATAGGGCAGAAGAAACCTTTCTTTGTCAGTTTTCAAATAACATTTTAATTTGTATTTACTTGCTTTGTTTTGCGTTGATAGCTGTGCGGTTCTTATTCAATGATGACACTACCGTCATATTCTGTACGGAAGGGTTGTGTTTGTTGTTTATAAGTAGCAACAATTCAAGATTGGACTAGGTCAAAGTTAGAAAAGGTCAAATGTAATAAACATTTTTCGCAGCTTAGTACTTCTGCACATGGTCACTTATATTTGAAAGACAGTAAAGTTCTTTACACATTTTAAAGTTGGTTTTGAGTCTGTTGAACTTAGTTCAACAAATTCTATTTTTAAATATTTTGTCCCAAATAAATATTTGTATTTATAATAGTAGTGTGGAAAAAATGACTTTGTTCCGAATTACTGTACTTAATAACTTAAATCTCGGACGATGCAAGGATAATGCGCGGTAAAAATAAAAAAACATTTATATTTTATGAACTTTCTGAATAAGAGTAAATTTCTTTGATTGTAAGGTATTAAAGTAAAAAGCACATATGGATTTGGCACATTAAAACGTTGTAACAGTGTGTAATTTAATGATATATAAAAGATAAACATTATCAGTACGAGATAAAATAATCCCGTAGGTAACATAAATATAGAAACAAGTTTCGATTTGCTATTTGTAAATTGGTTTAGTGGTTTAGTAAATTGCTATTTGCTATTCGGTGGTTTACATTATGTCAGTCTGCTTTTATACTCTCGCATGCAACTTAGGTCAATTTTAAAACCTATACATATGTTGGTTATATAAAATATCGAAATGTAACTGAATGTCGTTTGTCAATTCAATTTTGAGTATTAATGATATGTACATAATATGTAGCTCTACGTGAACATATTGTTTAGGTATGTCGCTAAAATGTACCTACTTTTTATCGAAAATTGTTCAATGGTCCTGGTGAATTAAAAGTTGTAATTAAGCAATAAGATTTACGTTTTCCAACGTGGTCTCACACTCCTGACCTATTTGTTTAGAAAAAACCAGTAAACAGATTTGAAAATTTTACAACCACAGAAATATTTCATAATTGCACAGTCGTATTTAGGAAGGAAGGGTTTTAATTATTATTTTAATCTAGTTTTTTGTTGTCTTTAATGTTATTATGGCGGAAGTTACTGTATATATTTCAATGGCAATGCTATGTCAAGCTTCACGATCTCAGAATTTTTAGTTTCCTTCACTTCATTGTGTGATTTATCCATTTTGATACTTGGATTTCGTTGTCCATGACGTGTCCGTTACTTAACTAAATATCACTATTACATTAACGACTCGGAACACTAGGTTTTATATAAGTAAAAGCATAAAGTTTTACCTTACAGCCTGAACCGGTTTTCTCCTTTAAAAGACTTCTTCAGAGGCTGCCGCTGGTACCGCTGTCCGTCTTGTTGTGGGTGACGGAATCGAATTTCGAAAGATCGATGCTGTGTGTGTGGGGTGAGATATGTTCGAATAATGCGTGCGATTTGAATTGTGTCTGTTCGTTTAGGATGTCGTTTTTATTTGTTTTTGTGTGTTTGTATATTTCCAATTGTTCTAGAGTGTCTAGTTTTCGGCCTTTTGTGTGTACGTGTAGAATGTTCATGTTATTGTCGATGTTTTTATATGTGTGGTTTGCTTCAGTGAGGTGGTTTGCAAAGGTGGATTCTGTAGTGGAGTGGAGTGCCTTTGTGTGTTCAATGTATCTCTGTTTGACGCTACGTCCTGTCTGGCCTATGTAGAATTTATTGCAATTTGAGCAATTTAGCTTGTAAACACCGGGTAGATCGAATTTGTTTTGTGCTTTGTGTGTGTGTTTTGATAGTGTGTGTTCTGTTTTGTTAGTAGTTTTGTAAGCGATTCTGTATCCTGCTTTTTTGAATTTGTGGGCTATTTTTTCAGTTACACAAAACAAACAACAGACGAAGACAGAAAACAACAAATTCATAACACTAACATACATCAACAAACAAACTGAAAAAATAGCCCACAAATTCAAAAAAGCAGGATACAGAATCGCTTACAAAACTACTAACAAAACAGAACACACACTATCAAAACACACACACAAAGCACAAAACAAATTCGATCTACCCGGTGTTTACAAGCTAAATTGCTCAAATTGGAATAAATTCTATATAGGCCAGACAGGACGTAGCTTCAAACAGAGATACATTGAACACACAAAGGTACTCCATTCCACTACAGAATCCACCTTTGCAAACCACCTCATTGAAGCAAACCACACATATAAAAACATCGACAATAACATGAACATTCTACACGTACACACAAAAGGCCGAAAACTAGACACTCTAGAACAATTGGAAATATACAAACACACAAAAACAAATAAAAACGACATCCTAAATGAACAGACACAATTCAAATCGCACGCATTATTCGAACATATCTCACCCCACACACACAGCATCGATCTTTCGAAATTCGATTCCGTCACCCACAACAAGACGGACAGCGCTACCAGCGGCAGTCTCTGAAGAAGCCTTTTAAAGGAGAAAACCGGTTCAGGCTGTAAGGTAAAACTTTATGCTTTTACTTATAAAAAACCTAGTGTTCCGAGTCGTTAATGTAATAGTGATATTCATTTTGATACATTTCAGCTTGAAAATTATTCTCTTCTCTTTGCCTTTTATTTTTTTTGTCATTTTTTGTAAAATCTTTTACCTTAAAAGTTGTCGTAACCGTTCATTCTGTACACGATTTTGATGATCTTCAACATCTTTCCAATTTCGTTATCTTTCTGTGAGACATCCTCATTGCGCAACCTCGTATCATGTTTTATATTTAATGACAAAGCCACAGCTAAAAAACCTGTTTGTAGCTTATCTGCGTTTTTGTGACCATGTCTCTAAGCCAGTAACAGTATAATCAATAAAAAAGCTCATTGAAAAATCTTTTCATTAAATTCAAACTGTTTTTCTTTGCCATGTGAAGCGATTTCTTTTATAAGCATGTTTGTTTTTTTATCTTTCCAACACCTTACTACACCTTCTAATTTTTCTGCATGTTTCTTCATTCTGATATCCAGACTAAGCTTGTTAGAACTTAACTGTAATGCAGACCATAACTGAACTGCTTTTATTTTTAAGACTTTTATTAACTTTGATTTTTCTACGTTTGTTACCTTCTGTGTTTCAGTACCATGTAACTATGTATAACGCTTGTTTCTTCGTTATCGTTCATAATAATCGCCCATAGTTATCCGTTAAGACTGTCTAGCTATTGACTGCTTATTTAATTGATTTTATTTTCTCTAGCCCTATCATTGCAACTTTCATCGACAAGAACGTGCTGAGTCAGAATGACATAACAAAAGTAAATAGATGGGAATGATGGACTAATATAGTTTTGCCCATTAACACTGAGCCCGTCGCGTTACAATAATAACCATAATTTACTGTCTGTTTAAATTGAGTCATCCAGCTGAGACTATGCATAAGCTTACAAATTTTGATAACTATGTGGTTTCCAAATATCGTCTAAAATGCGTGCTCTATGAAATATATATTGATACGGTCATTCGGGTCATGATAATACATTACTTATTTTTTAATATTCAATTTTCATTATTATATCACGAATCGAAGCAACGTAAAAACGTAGTCTGCGGCTGAACTAATGTGTATTTTTTATATCAGCACTTGACTTGTGTATACTACAAATTGATTGTGAACTTGTTAAATTATGAGATATTGACCTTGTTCCTTCACTGAATAATTAATGTCGGCTGGCCTCACAGATCGTTAAGCCACAGGTGACTGATTCCTAAGCATGTGGAATATTTTAGTAGTGGAGAATCGACGAGCTTCTACAAAATAAAAAACATATATTTGTTTGTAATAAAGTGAGTAGCCTACATAATTAGATATTAGTTGCTGTGCAATAATATTTTATTTTACATGTTTTTGTTTATATAAAAATTAGTAAAACCAAAATCGATTATTTTGATAAAGTAAAATACAGGCATTGGAAATGACGTTCTTAAGAGGAGTTAAAAGATGTTCGAAACGTGACTGTATAAAGTAATCTCGAATGAGGCCATACGAGAAGGGAGAGTTACAACTTTTTAACTTGAATGTAAAATTAAAATATCACAAACAACGGTAGAAGAACACTTAGAAAGAGTGTCAGATTCCAGACTGGCCAAACAAGTCTGGAAATACAAACCTATAGGACACAGATGTGTGGAAATGGGTGGAGGATCTTTGAAGGCGGAACAAGCACCATCGTGCCTATGCCGTGTGGTGAATATGATGATGATGATAGATAGTCTATTACCACTATTCTGCAGGCAACTATTTTCTTAAATTTAGGTGAGCCTTTATTGAAAGATCCTTAATTTTTAGAACACACTGGCATATCATAATAATGGGATTCTTTCAGTCACGTTGTGACCATGGCACGTTGCTACAACACCTAAAAACTTTCACGAATATTTTTCAGAACAACAATGTGGCTTATTCAGGGACGTCGTGTTCTTTCGAAAACCTCTTTCGAAAAAATACTCTTATATGTAAGTAAAGCTCTGATAGTAAAAGAAACATGAGTAGACGGTAGGCCTGTATTGTCGTCTCGTAGTTGTTCGTGCCGACTTGTGACGTGACGAGTGACATGCATGGTGTCAGCTCAGTGTCATAATTGTAAGGTGCTGAAAATGAGAATTTTTGTGAATGTAATTATTCGTCTTCCAAGATTACAAACTAAACTTGAGTTACATGTGCAGGCCTAATTTGTTTTCATCAGAAAAAATTATGATTATGCAATGCCGATATTATCCTTATGGCAAAACTAGTGCACTTAGGTCTACAGTGTAATCGTAGGTACACAGCCTTGACTATGCAGGAAATGATAATGAAGAATTACGATAGACAGTTTTTATCCTCCTTGTACGATTTAAAGTCGATTAAGAATGTTCTACTACTTGATCAGTTTTTCCCCATAGAGTGCGAGAAGGAAAGTCAGTTTTCATAAGTCATGCAATTTCGGCCTGCAACATTCTATCTTTCTCATTCGTTGTATGGAGTTCAGTTTCTTGTCCATATACTGTTTGTTGTATGCGTCCTGTATAAGGGTCATTTGTTCTTACAAACAAGAGTGAGTTTCTTTTGAGACTGAATATAGCTTTCTGTAGTTTGTTGTCTTGGGGCAATTCTTCAGTAATATCAAACATTTATAACCAACGAACGTCGTATATTTCAGATTGACTCTCACAGTTACGATACATTACGGATACTGAATTTTATTACATGATATACCGGTATTACTTCGGTAATATTCGCTGACAACGGTCACTAATACCAAAAGTGCGTTTTTATAACTGGTGTTTTCTTGTACGCAAACAGTGTGTTGTTTCTCATCAGTTTTGTAATTCTGACCGTGTCACAGATATCCAGTCGTAACACCGTCATACCTCCAACAGTGAGCTACGATAACCTCAAATTGTTTAAAGAAACGTTATCACGATTATTTGTAGCTGGTTTAAGCAGCCACTAACTTTACTTAATATTAATATAACAGTGTGGCATTTGTATGTGTAATAATTATTGAACTTTTGTTTTTCTGTATCATCATCTCATATCGACAAAACCGATCGTCGTAACCCTGTTCCATACAATGATTCAGAGAGTACATTGTCACTAATCATTTAAATTTTGAACAAATTTCTTGTACCTATTTTGTCATCTGTCAATCTCATTGCGTCATCTCGTATTATCCCTTTTTATCTACTGTTTATGCTTATGTAATTCATGTAGATTGCATTTACAAGTGTCTTCTAATTTCTACATTTTCATTCTATTTCCTCTGAAAACAAATTGTAACTACGTTAAAAATGTAGTTTACTCTTCGTAGTCAACATGTTGGATATAATTCTTCGGATTTACAAAAACGTTTTCTCATGATATGTCTTTCTTGCAATCTCTATGTAATGTCGATATTCCAGAAATTTACTTTGTAAAAAATAACGTCTGTTGTCAGGAAATAATTGTTCACTAAAAATGTGAACATATCATAGGCAGTGTTCGACATAAATGTAAACGCGCTTGTGAAATTGTTATCGCCGAGTATCGTGTTTCCCGTGACAGCTGTTTTGTAGGGCGCATCCTCATCTGTTTCTGTTTTTGTATTAGGTTTAATTTTTCAGTTTGTGTAGGCAAAGTTAGTTTAGTGGTACCATGTTTCACAGATCGAATAAAACTGTTGAGTGTCCGCGATTGTGGATTAACAGTTCTTTGAACTATTTGCGATGTGTTATTATTTACTGTGTGAGTCCTCAGTAGCAGCGTTGTTATCAGGAACAGGCTGCAGATGTGTATATCTGTTGTCAAACTTCATCCAGTAGAGCACGGTTTACCATACGATACTACGTCTACAAATGCCGAGGTATTTGGAATTAAAAGTACAGTAAACACAAATCATAACTGAAAATCTAACTCTGACCACTTAAAGTACAAAGGACCTGGACATGCGCCGCCATATTATGTCCAGTCCCCCGAGCGTTGTACATCCGTTACAAAGTCCGATAATAGTGAATTACTTTTGTTGTTTCAATGTAAGTTACATTTTGTACCTACCTAAATATTAGCGACATTACGTTTACTAATTATGTAAGGTTGTTTCAGATGTTAGTATTTTCGAAATTTGTGTTATTCAATATTGCGCAATAATCCGATTCCGAGATTTGTAAGTGTAGCCTGCATTATTTGTACGTACACTGTTTTGTGTGTTACAGAGTATTAAAGATCTAGAAGACTACATCGATAATATCGAGGTGTATTCCAAAATCCTAATGAAACTCTGTCCGAGAGAATATAAGTTAATTATTTATTTTAGTAGCGATTAAATTAAGAGGCCTATTTCTTATCTGTAATGTATAACGTTTTTACTATGAACTTTTTTATTATCGTAATGTTTTGAATTAATTGAGCAAAACGATAAAACAGTAATACCACTATTAATTATTAAAATAAAACAATTTTTTGTTTTCGAATCATAGTTAACATATATCGCAATATAACTCAGCATATCAACATGAAGAAAATCAATTAATATTTATTTAATTAAAATGTTGACATTTATTACTGAATACTCGGATAATAAATATTTAAATGCGATAAAATGGCAGGTTAATTCGTTAATTGTGACAACCTGAACACACCATAATTATGCAGATATGTAAAAAAAAGAAGAACTTTTTAAAAAGGAATGGTGGGTCGTTTAGAATGGGAATGCCGGTGCTGGTCCACTGACTGTGTGGGATCCTTCCAGACCCTTATGTACTATAGCGACATTAACATACCATAAGTGTGTGCGCGCATAGTATTTTAAGTTTCCGTAATACTTCCCTAACTTAAACAAGCTGACTGCACTTGATAATCTTGTATAGCCAATGATGGTTTTCGACTTTGCATAAAAATCTTAACTTTTGTTTCATAAATGTTTGTAATTTTGGAATAGCTCAACAAGGTACGGCAATACAAATAAGCTGAGTGAAATACGTGGAAAAGGATGCTCGTAACTTAAAGATGTAATTTTCATATGTAGACCAAATCGTGTACGCGCGATCAGACGAGTGCGTGTGGTTAAATAAATGTCTTCAAAGTATAAAATAAAAAATAATAAATTACTGTCATTTTCAGGTAAATATAATTATTTAAATTTATAAATTAAACTTAGATCGGTGAAGGACAAGAAATCTAGATGATGGAATTTATTAACACAGTTTGGAGAAGACTAATTACTTATTAAACAGCTTTTCATGTGTCAAATTAACGCATTTTACCACCATTCTCGAATTGTGTTCGCTAATCCGTGGCGTAGGCAAAGCAAGACGTGTATTCGAATCTCAGATTTGCACTCTGGGAAGAAACGGGAGGCAGCATTATGTTACCAACATACTTTTCTTAAGTATATAATAGCCTGTTAGAACAAGAAGCATTATTACTTGTTATCCTTTGTTAATGGTAGGTCATTTGGCTTTAGATTGGACGCTAGCCTAGATTGGTTGAACTTTTTATTGTTTTATGTAATATTGAACCAGTTTGTTTGCACAGTGTTGAATAATTATCTTAAATAGATTTTAATTGTGTTTATTCATTGTTCTTACTTATAATTAAATTACCCTCCGTCAACGAACATTGATGTTAACCTACTATGCTAATTATTGCTTTTGTCGGGTTACCATCAAAAAGTGAATACGTACTACATAGAAAACGGATAAAGTTAAGTATGACTTATGGAGCAAGTTATAAAATTCTGAATCCATTTTCATAAAATTTGTAAATTACAATAAAGTTGCATAAAAAAATAGAAATGTTAGGTGAGGTTGGTTTGGGTGGCTGTTCTGATTTTGGCCGATTACTGAATAAAAAAGCAGTTTGTAAGACGAAACAGATTTATATAAAAACGCGATGGGTGATGTGTACAAACGAACGAAGGGAACGAATAATTCCCCTCAACAAATAACCAAACCTACTATTGTTTTTTATTATGATGCTAAGCAGAAAACTTCCAAATAAGTAGCAAAGATACTGTATGTGTAACAGGTCTAGCCGTGTTATATGACAGCCTATAGTGTCTCTTGACAGCAATATGATGTAGTGATTGACGTTACGCACACTTAGACTGCAACGTGTTAGAGAATTACTTTATTGATCGACGTGACCGGCTGTCGACAAACCGCGATCAGAAGTCGCAAAGTACACAAACTCAGTGTACACAAGTACGTCGTGGTCAGCGTTTGACCTTGTGAGGGAAACCGACTGCTGCTACAAGTGACAATAGAGTTTCAGTTATAATAGTTACATGGACAACAGTTTGGCAACATATTTGTGGGGAATAACCTTTTGAACTTACCAGAAGAGCTTGACAAAACTCATGTTATCGGTAACGATTTGATTCGATCATGAACGTTTGGAATCATAGAATTGGTTGTATTGTTGTATTACTACTAGACGCCAGAGTACTACTACTTTTGGCTGTGTTACGCAGAAGTAAAGGGGAAATCCATATGTAGTTGTAGATCTAGTAATGGACTCGACTGGAATTGTTAAAGGGGAAAAGTATCGTGAGGATAATAATTCATTATAAACAAATCAAATTCCTCTATCGGTGTGTACCTCAAAATCTTGACAAATTACAACTGCAGTGTGACAAGACTTTCGAAATAGTTATGTAAAAAATGTAATTTTAAAATATATAATTCATTAGGTTGTTTTCCGTCAGTGCCTAGTCTTATTTTAAAGCGATACTGAAATATGTACAGAATTTTAAAATGTTGTATTATTTATTAAACAATGTATTTAATTTCATGAATTATGCATTATACGCGTGGACTCTTGTTAGTTTGTGTAGACAGATAGGAGCTGTTTCTGCGGTGGGACCATTAGAACGTCCGTAATTTAACGTGACCACAGTTGGCCACTCTTGCTATGTACCAAAAATTGATTTTACATGTACCGCGAAGGTGTCCGTGACGGTATGAGACTATCTCGTATTCCTTGGGAATCATAAATGAATAGAAGATACAATTCATTAACGATTTCAACAATTGAAATTAATTTGTATTTTGAACTACGAAAACCGTAACTGCATTTCTGGATGGGTGTAATGTGTAATAGGTAGACCTATACTTTTTACGATATTTACGTATATTATATAGTTCCAATCTCCAAAATATAAACTACCTCCCTTGTAAAAATATTATGTCGTGTAATATACAATAGCAGCAGTCTTAATCGTGTTCCATGAAAACATTTAGGCATATATTTTGTTCTCTACGCTACGGTGTACAATTTAAACTTTAACTTTACTTTAAATTATTTGTGATTAAATAGGCTATAATTTGTTATTGAAGGCTGTAACAGAAAAAAGGAACAGTGTTGTTCTAGATTTGTTACATATTTTGTAATATACCTGGAAAATTAAAATTTGTACCAGAATATTATAACATAAAATTCCTTGGGTGAGAAAAGTTATAGGCTATTCGTGTCTCTTACAATTGGATAAGAAAGCATCTTGTGTATATACGAGTTTGGAATAACTAATTTCTTCTGTTTACGTTGTTGTTTTCAGTGACTAATGTAATTAAGGACATTACTCAAACTGCTAAAAATGCATTGACCTTAGAATGAATGCAGAGACGGCGTGCATACTTATTCCGTAATACGTTTATAAACATGATGTCATATTTGTATCATTGGGTACGTAACGTATGACTTGCTGTTTTGCCGCCCTGCCCTCCCCGAACCACTTAAACTTGTGCACTTTCTCGCACGGGAAGTAAACACTATACTGTAGTGAAATTCCTTGTCTCAGTGTACTGGAAAACTGTGTAACGCCAACGGTGACTTGCATTTTATTGGAGTGCCTCGTATGACGTCATTGTGACGTTCGCCTTGCTTCCAAGTGGTTCTAAAGAGTAGATAACCGATCTATTCTTTCCGCAGGTTGCAAGAAAGGCCTTGGACGGATTTTGGGTGGCGTGTTACCTGCCGTATTGCACAACCTGTTCCAGACTTGCTTCTGTTCAGGACGCTTACGGAGTGTGTCAACGGGACGAAACCGCCACATTTACCTTGGTAGTCGTGCAGTGAAAAGCGTGGGGTCTAACCGCAAAGGCTAATGTCTTATTGTGCACCCTGAAGTACTGCATGATACTCCGATGTAACATGTTATCATAATAAAATGTGATAATTACGTTATAAACATAGTAATTAAGTGTGTATTTTTAGCATTGATCGTTTATTCGAATGTGAAGCTTATAGACACGCCGTGGACTCTGTAGTTTCTAAATTCGAGAGTGGCTTGTACTACGTAGCTTACGGTACTACGGTGGCTATCCAGTATAGTATTGGGCAGGCCACTGACTGCCGTCATACTGAAACAGTATACAGTACACCATACTTAGCAGTCGGTTAATGCAGTTACGGCTACAACTGTAGTAGCTAGTAGACCGGAGAACCATAGTAGACTTTACTGTCAACATAAATTAGCAATTGTACGTTTACTAACTAAAACATTAAAAATTACATATTCTGTACCTTGGCGTGTATAAATGTTGTAAACCGACTGTGAAGATATAGCAATACTGTGTACATGTTATAGCAATTATGTGCACTGTGTGGTAATTGCTATAATTAACGCTCTCTACAATGTAAGCGAATTCAGAGTAAAATAAATTGTTGTTTTGTATGTTATTGGCTGAGCGAAGGACTTTGTTTCTCTCCACTCTCCTCTTGAAATTGTAATTGATTTCTTATTTAAAAAAGACAATGTATTTACTATAAACGGCTAACTCTGAATTATTTTTGGACTGTATAACGACGAGCTGTTTGTGTTTAAAGGACAAAAAGAGTGGGGAGATGCATGTTTGACATTGTCCAGTGCAGCTGATACTTTCAGCGGTACAGTGTGTTTACCGTAACTTCCATATTGACAGTTGAAGAAGTGTGGTACGGTGTTGTCAAGATTCGCTACAGCACTCAGTGTGTTTGATATCCAAAGTGGAATGCGTTGTACACATTGAAAACAAAGGCTTGTTTGTTTTGCTATAAGAACTGGCAGCATTCTTCTGTTACTATATTACTCATAAACATCAGCATTGAATGGCTAGCGTAAATGACGCCAAATCTTCACTCCTGCGTTTCCAAATGTCAGAACGGAAGGTAGATTAAACGGACTTAACTCGTGGATTGTTGAAAACATTAACTGTACGTAGCATAGCGATCCTGCGTACATTGCTTTGCGTATACGTGTCGCTTGCTGTTCTGAAACGTTCATGTGATTACTGTTCAGTTAGTACTTAATTATATTGACAGTGAATTGCCATATACCAGGTGTTCGTTGTATACACGTACTTAACTATGGGACTAGACATTATCAATACAATTACTGAAAAAAATAAACATACACGCTTGTCAACAAGCCTAAATTTTCTAAATTTTTAATTTAATTGGTTTTGGAATGTACTGTTATTTGTTATATGTATCTTGTTCCATATTTGAAATGTGAATGTGGAGTACACTACAAAAAATTGAGTAATTTTGTTTGCTGTCTACCGGATGCCGTTAAATTTTCAAAATGTCCGTATATTTTTGGCTCCTTTCTAGAAACAGCCCTGGTTGCGTGACTGCTCTCAGTGGTTCCCATGTTTATAATAAGTAGAAGTTTTAGCGTCTAGAAGTGTTTTTATACGAAAGTACAAAAACAATTTCAAGTTACCATTCAGACTCTCGACCTCATGAATACATTAGAGCGAAGTTTCCATGTCAGTTTTGTTGTTTATTCCATCATCTTGATTATATTTGTCAGTGCTACTTGATGTATAAGCTAGTATCTGTTATTGTTTGCAATATTATCGGTTTTCCGATGTAAAGTGACTGATTTTTGAGAGATCCTAAGCCGTAAATGACTCGAACAAGCTACTGCTCGTCTGAGTATCGAGCCTTCTAATGTAACATATAGATGAGATCGTCGTAGAAATTTTGATGATGAAATTTTGTCGTCATTGATACAAGACAGAAAACAAACACTTGGCAGTTATTATCAAACAAGGTATGTATGAACAGTTGTGCGAACATGCTTTGTTGACGTAAGGAAAAGTTTTTGCATTATTGGATTTTCATATCTCATTCCATTAAGTACTGTTTTGCATGTATTTGTGCAGATTTTGCCTTTAAAACCCTCTCATCTCGTTTTATTAAACTCGCTCGTCAGTTTTCTCCATAAATTTTCTTCGCACTGTTCTAATATATACCGACACTCGTTTGTAAAAAGTTCTTTCAGAATTTTTTACTTCTATGTTCCTCAAAGAAATGGAAGTATGGTGATGGCAAAAAAAATCGTGTTCGAGATTATTGAAGATTCTGATTGTACTACAACAAAAAAACATAAAAAAATGATTATAAAACATGAAAAAAGTCATTTTTCGAAAAGTGTCTGTGTGTGTGTCTATCTGTAGATTTTTTTCTATGGCAAACGATAACAGCCGCAAATTCAAACAGAATCAAATCATTTTTTGCATACAGCCCTGATTTGTAGAGTACTCACGACCTATTGTTTTTGGTGAAGATCGGTTGAGGGAAAGGTAGTTTACCTGCAACGGTTGTTTTTTCATCAAGAGTAGTTGTTTTCTATGGCAAACGATAACAGCCGCAAATTCAAACAGAATCAACTACTCTTTTGCATACAGCCCTGAATTGTAGAGTTCTCAAGACCTATTGTTTTTGGTGAAGATCGGTTAAGGGAAAGGGGTAGTTTACCTGCAACGTTTTATGTTTTAACAAGGGTATTTTATATGGCAAACGATAACAATCGCAAATTCAAACAGAATCAAATGATTATTTGCATACAGCCCTAAATTGTAGAGTTCTCAAGACCTATTGATTTTGGTGAAGATCGGTTAAGCGAAAGGGGTAGTTTACCGGCAACGTTTTATGTTTTAACAAGGGTATTTTCTATGGCAAACGATATGGGCCGCAAATTCAAATATAATCAAATAATTTTTTGTATACAACTCTGAATTGTAGAGTGCTCAAGACCTATTGTTTTTGGTGAAGATCGGTTAAGGGAAAGGGGTAGTTTACCTGCAACGTTTTTTGTTTTAACAAGGGTATTATATATGGCAAACGATAACAGCCGCATATTCAAACAGAATCAAATAATTATTTGCATACTGCACTCAATTGTAGCGTTCTCAATGTCTTTAGATTTTGGTGAAGATCGGTTAAGGGAAAGGGGTAGTTTACCGGCAACATTTTATGTTTTAACAACGGTAATTTTTTGTATGACGAACGATAACTGCCGCACATTCAAACAGAATCAAGTATTTTTTTGCATACGTTCCTCAATTGTAAAAGACTGAAGGCCTGTTGGTTTTGGTGAAGATCGGTTAAGGGAAAGGGGTAGTTTACAAGCAACGTTTTATATTTTAACAAGGGTATTTTCTATGGCAAACGATAAGAGCCGCAAATTCAAACAGAATCAAATAATTTTTTGCATGCAGCCCTGAATTGTAGAGTACTCAAGACCTTTTGTTTTTGGTGAAGATCGGTTAAGGAAAAGGGGTAGTTTACCAGCAACGTTTTTTTTATCAAGGGTAATTTTTTTTTTTGCAAACGATAACAGCCGCAAATTCAAACAGAATAAAATACGTTTTAGCATACATTCCTGAGTTGTATGGAAGGACTGAATGCTTATTGATTTTGGTGAAGATCGGTTAAGGGAAAGGGGTAGTTTACCGGCCACCTTTAATGTTTTAACAATAGTAATTGTTTCTATGACGAACGATAACTGCCGCACATTCAAACAGAATCAATTAATATTTTGCATGCATCCCTGAATTGTAGAGTACTCAAGATCTGTTGATTTTGGTGAAGATCAGTTAAGAGAAAGGAGTACTTTACTAGCAACGTTTTATGTGATAACAAGGTTAATTTTTTCTATGACGAACGATAACTGTCGTAAATTCAAACATAATCAAATAAGTTTTTGCATACGTCCCTAAATTTTAAAGATCTCAAGGCCTGTTGATTTTGGTGAAGATCGGTTAAGGGAAAGGGGTAGTTTACCTGCAACATTTTATGTTTTAACAAAAGAAAGTTTTTCATGACGAACGATAACTGCCGTAAATTCAAACAGAATTTAATAATTATTTACATATATGCCTGAGTTTGCCATACTAAATACCCTTGTTAAAATATAAAACGTTGCAGGTAAACTACCCTTTTCCCTTAACCGATCTTCAACAAAATCAACAGACCTTGAGTTCGGTATAATTAAAAAAGGTATGAAAAAGACTAGTTGATTCTGTTTGAATTTGCGGCTGTTATCGTTTGCCATAGGAAACATGGAAGTAAAAATTACCCTTGATAAAAACAAATGTTGCCGGTAAACTACCCCTTTTCCTTAACCGATCTTCACCAAAAACAATAGGTATTGTGTACTCTACAAATCAATGCTGTCTGCAAAAAATTATTTGATTCTGTTTGAATTTGCGGCTATCGTTTGCCATAGAAAAAAATTACCCTTGATAAGAAAAACGTTGCAGGTAAACTACCCCTTTCCGTTAACCGATGTTCACCAAAAACAACAGTTCTTGAGTACTCTACAAATCAGAGCTGTATGCAAAAAAGTATTTGATTTTGTTTGAATTTGCGACTCTTATGGTGTGCCATAGAAAATACCCTTTTAAAACATAAAACGTTGCAGGTAAACTACCCCTTTCCATTGACTGATCTTCACCAACAACAAAAGATCTTGAGGACTCTACAAATCAGGGCTGCATGCAAAAAATTGTTTGATTCTGTTTTGAATTTGCGGCTCTTATCGTTTGCCATAGAAAATACCCTTTTAGAACATAAAACGTTGCAGGTAAACTACCCCTTTCCCGTAACCGATCTTCGCCAAAACCAATAGGTCGTGAGAACTCTACAATTCAGAGCTGTATGCAAAACATTATTTGATTCTGTATGAATTTGCGGCTGTTATCGTTTGCCATAGAAAAAAATTACACTTGTTAAAAAACAAAACCGTTGTAGGTAAACTACCCCTTTCCCTCAACCGATCTTCACCAAAAACAATAGGTCGTGAGTACTCTACAAGTCAGGGATGTATGCACAAAATTATTTGATTCTGTTTGAATTTGCGGCTTTTATCGTTTGCCATAAAAAAATATCGGTATGGAGAACCATACATGACTTCCATATTCTAAGATTTATATTTAAAATCATTTTCAGCCAAACAGCCAGGCTGTGTCTTACCTGCCTTTTTATTGCTGTATTAAATGAAAAATATTATATTACATTAAAATGAAAAAATTATAATTTTATTGCCTGGCAACAAAATTATTTTATTTTTAACAATTACCATTGTTTCAAAAAGTTTAAATAAATTTTCAAGTACTTTACTCTTGTTAAAACGTAAAAGGTTGCAGGTAAACTACCCCTTCCTCTTAACCGATCTTCACCAAAATCGAAAGTCATTGAGACCTCTACAATTCAGGGACGTATGCAAAAAATTATTTGATTCTGTTTGAATTTGCGGCTGTTATCGTTTGCCATAGAAAATACGCTTGATAAAAAAACGTTGCAGGTAAACTACCCCTTTCCCTCAACCGATCTTCACCAAAAACAATAGGTCTTGAGAACTCTACAATTTAGGGCTGTATGCAAATAATCTTTTGATTCTGTTTGAATTTGCGGCTGTTATCGTTTGCCATAGGAAATACCCTTGTTAAAACATAAAACGTTACAGGTAAACTACCCCTTTCCCTTAACCGATCTTCACCAAAATCAACAGATCTTGAGAACTCTACAATTCAGGGCTGTATGCGAAACATTATTTGATTCTGTTTGAATTTGCGGCTGTTATCGTTTGCCAAACAAACAAAATTACCCTTGCTAAAAAAAAACCGTTGCAGGTAAACTACCCCTTTCCCTCAACCGATCTTCACCAAAAACAATAGGTCGCGAGTACTCTGCAAATCAGGGCTGTATGCAAAAAATTATTTGATTCTGTTTGAATTTGCGGCAGTTATCGTTTGCCATAGAAAAAAATCTACAGATAGACAGACAGACAGACACACACACAGACACTTTTCGGAAAACGACTTTTTTTCATGTTTTGAGTGTAGTAGAATCAGAATCTGCAATAATCTCGAACACGATTTTTTTTGCCATCACCATACTTCCATTCCTTAAGGAATATGGAAGTAAAATCAACAGACAGACAGACACACACACAGACACTTTTCGAAAAACGAATTCTTTTCAGGTTTTGAGTGTAGTACTATCAGAATCTGCAATAATCTCGAACACGATGAGGGGATGGGGTAGTTTACCTGCAACCTTTTATGTTATAACAAGGGTAATGTTTTCTATGACGAACGATAACTGCCGTAAATTCACACAGAATCAACTACTCTTTTGCATACCTTTTTGAGTTATACAGAGCTCAAGGTCTGTTGATTTTGTTGAAGATGGGTTAAGGGCAAGGGGTAGTTTACCTGCAACGTTTTATATTTTAACAAGGGTATTTATTATGGCAAACGATAAGAGCCGCAAATTCAAACAGAATCAAATAATGTTTTGCATACAGCCCTAAATTTTAGAGTTCTCAAGACTTTTTGTTTTTGGTGATGATCGGTTAAGGGAAAGGGGTAGTTTACCTGAAACGTTTTATGTTTTAACAAGGGTATTTCCTATGGCAAATGATAACAGCCGCAAATTCAAACAGAATCAAATAATTATTTGCATACTGCACTCAATTGTAGGGTTCTCAATGTCTATAGGTTTTGGTGAAGATCGGTTAAGGGAAAGGGGTAGTATACCGGCAACATTTTATGTTTTAACAACGGTTATTTTTTCTATGACGAACGATAACTGCCGCACATTCAAACAGAATCAAGTATTTTTTTGCATATGCTCCTCAATTGTAAAAGACTGAAGGCCTGTTGGTTTTGGTGAAGATCGGTTAAGGGAAAGGGGTAGTTTACCTGCAACGTTTTATGTTTTAACATGAGTAATTTTTTCTATGACGAACGATAACTGCCTAAGGGGAAGGGGTAGTTTACCTGAAACGTTTTATGTTTTAACAAGGGTAATTTTTTATATGACGAACGATAACTGCCGTAAATTCAAAGAAAATCAAATATTTTTTTGCATACCTTCCTAAATTGTAGAGCGCTCACGGCCTATTGATTTTGGTGAAGATCGGTAAAGGGAAAGGGGTAGTTTACCTGAAACATGTTATGTTGTAACAAGAGAAAATTTTTCATGACGAACGATAACTGCCGTAAATTCAAATAGAAGCAGATAATTATTTACATATATGCCTGAGTTGTAGAAGACTCAAGGCCTATTGATTTGGTGAAGATCGGTAACGGGGAGAGGGTAGTTTACCTGAAACATTTTTTGTTGTAACAAGTGTAAAGTACTTAATTATGATAAATAAACTATCCTGATAAAAAGATCTTAATAATCCACTGTAGAAACGTAGATGAAATATCTATATATGACGAGGCTAGTTGAACGGGGTGGGGGTAATTTTCTATTAATGAAAATTATAGTTGTAAGGGGAGGGGAGAATTTTTATATGTGTACTACGTTATCGGCAACAAAGAAGTAGTTTTTTGTTTAAATTCCTTCCCGGGCTGTTTGGCCGTAGCCCAATGTTTTCTGGAAAACCAGACGTTTCGGCAGTGCCGTCGACTGCCAGCATCAGTGAAAATCGAGTGCGATAACGTGTGGTGGTATACGTTAGTGACCACAGTACTGTGGAGGTAAACTACCCCTTTCCCTCAACCGATCTTCACCAAAAACAATAGGTCGTGAGTACTCTACAAATCAGGGCTGTATGCGAAAAATTATTTGATTCTGTTTGAATTTGCGGCTGTTATCGTTTGCCATAGAAAAAAATCTACAGACAGACACACGCGCAGACACTTTTCGAAAAATGACTTTTTTTCATGTTTTGAGTGTAGTACAATCAGAATCTGCAATAATCTCGAACACGATTTTTTTGCCATCACCATACTTCCATTTCCTTAAGGAACATGGAAGTAAAAAAAATCGTGTTCGAGATTATTGCAGATTCTGACTGTACTACACTCAAAACATGAAAAAAGTCATTTTTCGAAAAGTGTCTGTGTGTCTGTCTGTCTGTCTGTGTCTGTAGATTTTTTTTTTTTTTGGCACACGATAACAGCCGCAAATTCGAACAAAATCAAATAATTTTTTGCATACCGCCCTGATTTGCAGAGTACTCAAGACCTATTGTTTTTGGTGAAGATCGGTTAATGGAAAGGGGTAGTTTACCTGCAATGGTTTTTTTTTAATCAAGAGTAATTTTTTTCTATGGCAAACGATAACAACCGCAAATTCAAACAGAATCAACTACTCTTTTGCATACAGCTCAGAATTGTAGAGTTCTCAAGACCTATTGTTTTTGGTGAAGATCGGTTAAGGAAAAGGGGTAGTTTACCAGCAACGTTTTATGTTTTAACAAGGGTATTTTCTATGGCAAACGATAACAGCCGCAAATTCAAACAGAATCAAATGATTATGTGCATACAGCCCTAAATTGTAGAGATCTCAAGATCTGTTGTTTTTAGTGAAGATCGGTTAAGGGAAAGGAGTAGTTTACCTGCAACGTTTTATGTTTTAACAAGGGTATTTTCTATGGTAAACGATAACAGCCGCAAATTCAGACAGAATCAAATAATTTTTTGCATACAGCCCTGATCTGTAGAGTACTCAAGATTTATTGTTTTTGGTGACGATCGGTTAAGGGAAAGGGGTAGTTTACCTTCATCGGTTTTTTATCAAGGGTAATTTTTTTTATGGTAAACGATAACAGCCGCAAATTCAAACAGAATCAAATAATGTTTTGCATACAGCCCTGAATTGTAGAGTTCTCAAGACCTATTGTTTTTGGTGAAGATCGGTTAAGGGAAAGGGGTAGTTTACCAGCAACGTTTTATGTTTTAACAAGGGTATTTTCTATGGCAAACGATAACAGCCGCAAATTCAAACAGAATCAAATAATTTTTTGCATACAGCCCGGTATTGTAGAGTTCTCAATACCACCTATTGGTGTTGGTGAAGATCGGTTAAGGGAAAGGGGTAGTTTACCTGCAACATTTTATGTTTTAACAAGGCTAATTTTTTCTATGACGAACGGTAACTGCCGTAAATTCAAACAGAATCAACTACGTTTTTGCATACCTTTTTGAACTAAAGAGAACTCAAGGTCTGTTGATTTTGTTGAAGATCGGTTAAGGGAAAGGGGTAGTTTATCAGCAACGTTTTATGTTGGAACAAGAGAAATGTTTCCATGACGAACAATAACTGCCGCACATTCAAACAGAATCAAATATTTTTTTGCATGCATCCCTGAATTGTAGAGGACTGAAGGTCTATTGATTTTGGAGAAGATCGGTTAAGAGAAAGGGGTAGTTTACCTGAAACATTTATGATTTAACAAGAGTAAAGTACTTAATTTTTATAAATAAAGTATCCTGATAAGAAGCTCATAATAATCCACTGTAGAAACGTAGATGAAATATCTATAAATGAAGAGGTTAGGTGTACGGGGTGCGGGTAATTTTCTATTATTAAAAATTATAGTTGTAGGTGGAGGGGAGAATTTTTTATATGTGTACTACGTTATCGGCAACAAAGAAGTAGTTTTTTGTTAAAATTGCTTCCCGGGCTGTTTAGCCGTAGTCCAATGTTTTCTGCAAAACCGTACTATTCGGCAGTGCCATCGACTGCCATCATCAGTGAAAATCGAGTGCGAAAACGTGAGGTGGTATACGTTAGTGACCACAGTACTGTGGTTAATGCTGAAGCAATAAGTAGAAAGACGTAGTTTCTATGGAAATATTTCATTTCGAATATGATTTTAAATATAAAACGTAGAACATGGAAGTCATGTATAGTTCTCCATACCGATATTTTCGAAAAGTGTCTGTGTGTAGACTTTTTTCTATGGCAAACGATAACAGCTGCAAATTCAAACAGAATTAAATAATTTTTTGCATACGTCCCTGAATTGTAGAGGACTCAAGGCCTATTGATTTTGGTTAAGATCGGTTAAGGGAAAGAGGTAGTTTACCTGCAACGTTTTATGTTTTAACAAGAGTAATTTTTTCTATGACGTACGATAACTGCCGTAAATTCAAACATAATCAAATAATTTTTTGCATATGTCCCTAAATTGTAGAGGACTTAAGGGCTTTTGATTTTGGTGAAGATCGGTTACGGGGAAAGGGTAGTTTACCTGCAACGTTTTATGTTTTAACCTGAATAAAGTACTTAATTTTGATAAATAAAGTATCTTGTTAAGAAGATCATAATAATCCACTGTAGAAACGTAGATGAAATATCTACGTAAATTTGCTTTATGAAGATGAAACGTAAAAATTGTAAAAGTTGGGAACGCCTCTGTGTATAAGTGCGTATTAAAATCACTGATATTAAACGCATTTTCGTAAATTAAGTTGTATAGTCTCCGCAGTAAGTACCTTGACGGATAGAACTACTTTGATGTCGGTCATTGTTGCGTTTCTTCATTGAGAGTGACGTCAGCAGGTACAGCTTCTGTGGGTCTCAAGTTACACCGGGATTGCGAGCAGCGACACCAGCTTAACTTCCCTACTGGTAATTTATTATTACCTGTAGTATGTTGTACGAGTCGAGGTCAGGTGTTTCTGTGTTAGCTTTGAATTGGACACCGTATCATCGTCCCGTATTCTAACTGAAAAACCAAATCCGTGTTGCAACAAGTCCGTGCACGTTGGAATTTCTTTTAGATATTTTGTTATTGAACACACAAGATTAGAAATCATATGAGACAGAGATTTTTGTGATATTTTGGAAAATAAAAGCCACTGTAATAAATGCACTAAGTTCGTACATTTCTTTAATTATTCCATTAAACAAATTATAATGTAGGCCTATTTGTGATTTTAATACGTACTTATACATACAGGCTTTCCCCGTTTTAAAATAATATTACCATTTCATTATATTACTAATGAAATTAATTAATTAATTAACTAATTTATTATATTAATACACTTATATTACCATTTCATTTCACATATTTTATATTTATTGTTATTAAAAATATCGATGTAAAGTAACTTATACACGTGTACGAACACGCTAGTGTCTAACATCTGTGTCTAGTCTGTAGCTATTAAGTTTTTGCAGTTTGGATTTTTTTCTGGGTTTTTATAGTGCTTTAAAGCATCCCAAAATATTATTTCTGAATATTTATGGCTAAATAATAATGCGTGTTTAGTATAAATAAGGAATAATCGTTTCTTGGGCAGAGTTTCATTAGGAAAACTGAGTGATGATAAATAAAATTCTAATGTATCCAGCTCAAACCAACTGAAATGTTTACTGACTCCGCTAAGCTGACTATAATATGAAGAAAATTAGGAATTACAAAACAACAAACCTTCTTCACCCACATTAAATATTTATATTTAAATAAGATAAAAGATCACTCGTACATCCGGTCCTCATGGTACGTGGACCACGTACAGAAGTTATGCATCTTGATCGGTGCTGAATAGGGTTGTTCAGTTGAGGGTGATGGGTAGTTTACCTGCAACGTTTCACGTTTTAACAAGAGTAAAGTACTTAATTTTGATGAATAAAGTATCCTGAAAAGAAAGTCTTAATAGTCCACTGTAGAAAGGTTGATGAAATATCTGTAAATAAAAAGGGTGGTTAAAGGGGGAAGGGAGGTAATTTTTCGAAAACTACCTTTTTGATGTCGAATAAAGTACTTCATTTTGAAGGATAATATAATTTAATAATTACATAATATAACGCAACTGTTACTCAATAAAACTGTAAATATCAAAAATGGGGTAGTTCGGTTGAGGGGGAGGGGTAATTTACAGGCAGCGTTTTGTGTTTTAACAAGTGTAAAGTACTTAATTTTGTTAAATAAAGTATCTTGATAAGAGTATCATAATAATCCACTGTAAAAATGTAGATGAAATATCTTTAAATGAAAATGATATTCGAAGGGGGAAGGGGTAATTTTTTAAAAATTACTTTGCTGGAATCAAGTAAAGTACGAGTATTTAATTTTGAAGGATAAGATACTTTAGCAATTACATAAAACTATAACTCTATGAAAGTGTAAATATCATTAATGGTGGGGTTCGGTTGAGGAGGGATGATTATCTGCGTAGTTCAGTTTCTTTATAAGAATAAAGTACCTCATATTAATAGATAAAGTGACACGAAATTAACATTATATTAAGGACTACCCCGTATTAACAAAACTATCAATAAATAGTGACAATACTTTAAGGGTGAGGGATATTATTTTTAGAAATTATCAAACCGAATTCAAGTAAACGATTTTAAATATAAATCTTGGAACATGGTGATTATGTATGGTTCTCCATACCGATTTTAATCAAGAGACACTGAAAACTAAACGGAACAATTTTATTCTAATGGTAAAAAGTTCTTACTGTGCGGTATCGGCTATACGCGATTTAGTGTCTGACTCAGAGGAAGTAACGAATCTGTTGCATTTAGTATTAAAAATTCTCGTTACAACATTTGGTAGCAAAAGGAACATGAGTATCATGAAAAGAATTAATCTCGTTTAAGAAACTATATGACTGATAATAGGCTCTCATGTGTAAGCACTAAAAACATAAAATGAATTTATGTAACTTTGCATTTAAGTTTTCTTCAACGTCTAATGAAATAATACTTATGTAAACTCAGATTATAAAAACTGTGAAGAAACTACTAACTAACTGTGACTGTTGAATGTTGACGAAGCACTTACAGTTGGTGTCTTTGTCTTTGTATAGCTTCATTTACGTGACATTAAACACATGTGTAAACGTTGAAATAGGATTTTTAGTAAGTCCGTGTTACTAAACTTTCTTATCAACTGATATTTTATTTCTGATTAATTTTGGAGTATTCTAAAAACAATTAATGAGAGGTTTTAGAGTATGGAATTTTTAACCGAAAAAAAAGTTAAGAAGATATGGAAATTTTTTAAAGATCCGGGACAGAATGTTTCTTCACGTATTTACAAAGAAGAATGTTGGTTATTAGAAATGTTTCAGTTAGTGCGTTTCGTGTCGTATAGTGCGGGGGCGTATACAGGCCAGAAAATAAGGGAATCCTCCCTCAATACTATAAAATTTCTTCACAGTTCTATTGAGGGAAAATTATACTGTTTGTTTAGGTTTATTTTTGAAATATTCAGAATCTCGTACAAGAATAGTTAGAAAATGTATTTTAAAGAAAAAGCTAATTTTTTTTTTTGAAAGAAATAATTAAGAAAAAGGAAAAGTTTCCTTCTTCATAAATTTGTCTTTCCACTCCAATATGTCTCTGTATAAAGGTTGGGATCAGTTAACTAAGTCGAGACAGTTTATGTATTTTAATTATAAAGATAAGCGGAGGTAAAATACTGAAGCTACGACGATGTTGGCGCGACTCGGCGACTTTCAAGCATATCGGCATTCGGTTACATTCCTAAATGAACAATAGCTCAGGAACTTGTATTTTTTAAGTCCGTGAAAGTAGAAATTGACTTCAAGGAATGGTTAATACTCAAAAGTAAAATGAAGACGTGGACATGCGTATCGAACCAAGTTTCAGGAGTGAACTAACAATTAGTGACAGGTGGCTACTAAGTGTGACGTGGATGATGTATCGCGTACGGAGTCGCAGCTCGCGTTGACGTATGAGAAGTGCTGGACTGCATTAATTAAACAAGTGTTAGAAACATAAGCCATTATCTTCAAGCTGCCAATCCGTAGTCGTGCGAATCCGACAGGCAATAAATATTCCTGGAATTTTTTTTAAATCCGTACGCACAGTCTAGTACGGGTTTTGAAATGGGTTTTTTTTGTTTGTTATCTAGCTGCAACAGTATCAGCAAATGCTGTATTTCGAGTACCCGTATATAAGGTCAGCAGCCCTCAGTCATCTTTGGCTGTCTTTCTGAACCGCCTGTCGCAGCAGCACCTTTGCTACCGAGCAAGGAATGTGGTGATGTACGCTATTCCACTGCACGCATCACTATAATACTACACATTTAAAATATATTTAACACAGTTTCGGTATGATTTTACTGTCTTGACTGTCTTGTCTGTGAAGTGGTATTTCTTGTAGCGAATAAGAAAACACACTTTAACAAAATATTCAATAAATTACACTGACATATATAATGTATGAACGCTCAATCTAATACACACACAAAAGTATAACTAAATACGTCTGCCTTCTGAATATCTGAACAATGTTTTCAAAACCAGTAATACCCCACCAACACAAGCACGCACTATCGTTTAGTAGACCCCCCGCTCCTCAGGCGTCTCGGCAGCAAAACTGGTGCGCGTACTATACTTACAAATGACAATTGTAACTACATGCATGTTAACGTCATTCGAGATATTAAGGATAAAGCGCGAAGAGTTCAAAGTTATGAGTGGAAATTAAGAATATCTCAAATGAGAGACGAAGTACTTTTACGATTTGCCAGGTTTACCTGATACGACTTTTGAAGAATTTAACGTAAACCGGACTGATTATAAACTTTCAAATGTTTATTTAGCCGAATAAAATGAAAATATGAAATTACCTTTATCATTTAGTTTAAATATTAAACAGTAATATGTTATTAAAAACAGTAACATAGAATTTCTTGTTTAATGAGTCTATTGTAGCATATCCATGTACTCGCACCCTCAATGTTACGGTATTTCTACTTATCGCTGTTCGTTTCCACAAAAAGGCTTACGGATTATACTTGCCTATGACATAAGCTGCATGTAAGTGCTTACTTCTAATTGTACAGACCTAAATAATCTGGGTTTTTTTGTTTGTTATCTAGCTGCAACAGTATCAGCAAATGCTGTATTTCGAGTACCCGTATATAAGGTCAGCAGCCCTCAGTCATCTTTGGCTGTCTTTCTGGACCTACACTAGAGACATAAGACCCCATCCGGCACGTGCTAACATCAGGTAAGTTATCATCTATTAAACACCAAAAAAACATCTCTTGTGATGAATGTGGTAAGATAATAAATGTGTTATTTCCGAGAATGGTAATTTCTGAGAAAAATATTGTTTATTCGATGCCAAAATTTCGTGTAAACGAATAGAAGATGTAAAAGTAAAAGTGATGTGTTATAAAAAATCTAAAAGCGAATCATTCAGTTTGCTGTGTTTTTTACGTAAAATATATTTCCGTGTAGGCTTCACGTCAATGTATGAAACCGTCTTCCAGCATCTCGATGTTAATGTCCTACTCACTACCCTAGTGGATACTGCAAGGAAATATCACGTCTAATGCGAAGCGATTGGCTGTTTCGTAATTAACAATGAGAACGTTGAAATAAAGGGAACCTCTTATTATCAGAAGGTACGCAGCAGTAAAGCCCACTACATTTCTACAATAGTTGGGTTCTTAGGTTACCTTATTCGTCCTTAACATCTACCTAAAGATACTTCGATAGATATGTACTAGTAGCAATTTAGTTTTATGAAAATAATTTTGTGTGAGTATAGAAATAACGGTACCAGAATGGGAAAAGCAAATGGAAGGGAGACACAACAACATCCAGATCTGTTCCGGAGACAGACAATAGTTTACAGAAATCAATTAGATTTTGTAGACCGATTCATTATTGCGGTACATAAGGTGTGACTGCGAGCCAGTCCATGTAACGAGCCGGATGTTTAAGAGTCTGTGAAGATTCAAGAATGTTAGTTGACTGCAATCAAAATCCAAAACAGACATGGAGTTAATATTCGTAAACGTTTATTTTAAAGGGTACGTTTAGACGTCACTGAGTGTACGAGTGGGCTGTTACTGTTCATTAGGTAAGGCCGATGCCAAACGTTCCCATTGTTTTCAATTATATACACGAAATGAGGTGATTGCACCGTGTCGACAGGGAACGTTTACATCATCAACTATGCGGTTTACTGTCGTGCTTTGTGTATTTACCTTAACCTGTGTCTATCCGCAATCTGGCTTCAGCTTTCTTCTAGTTCTCCTCTCTTGTTTCCAAGGTTTTATCAATCGCTATCACTTCAAAACGTCCTGGCAAGTAGTTACTGAAGCGCGTTAACTTGAACTCGTGACAAATATTCTGTAAGACTATATTTGGTATCCGTTACTGGGTCAAGGATTTTGTGGGTGATGTCGCTTGTTGTTTCGAAGGTTATTCTCAGTTTTTATTGAACCAAATTTGTCCAAGAGATTTGAATGTACCCCAGTATTTCTCCTAAATCTCATAAAAATTCTGTTTTATCGGGTTTATAGCATAATTACGGAAGTAATAAAGATTATTGTCTATAGAATGTGTCGTTAGTTCGGCTATTAACTAAGTTTAAAACCCCGATTTAAGAGTTTGATTTCGCTCACCACGTGAATTTAAGTAACCATAATTCGTTACCAGCATTTCACAGTACTCAGAACAGATTGTAGAAGACATTCTCGCTGTCACTCAACAATATGAATAATGAGGATAATATAAATGTTAATGCAATACTCAAGTTATTAAAATGCCAGAAATGTTTAATCAAAAAGGCGAGAAAATGTTTACTTGGTTCTTGCCGTTACTCTTTAGTCGAAAGTAAGGTTCATTTATTTTTATTATGTATTTATTTTTCCTTATATTTACCAACCGTAGACATCATTATCAACCGTGGTGACTGACGCATGTTAAATTTCACCAGATGTATTTCAGCCTTGCTAAGTCTTTGTCAACTGGCAGTGCCTATTAAGGTTAACGTCTTGTCCATCAGTTTCATCTGTTCATTGATGTTTGAGAAACGTTATTATTGTCATGTTCTAACGTGTGTTGAAATTGTCGATACTGTAGCTTATGTAATTATTGTAGCTTAACTTTCTTTCAATCTTTGTTGAACTCTATTAAAAGTTTATAAGTTAATTTTTATACACTTTGTTTACATTTCTTGGGTGTCTGAGTTTTTCATTTTTGTTTTCAGTAACGTTTACTTTTAGTGAAACGGCATGGGTCATGCTTCTTCAAAATGTTGTGTAGGTATGTTTCTTTTCATTCCTTCTAATTAATTTTACTACTACATTTTTTTAATACTTTGTTAACATCTTTGTCGGTCCATCTTCTTATCTACTGATAATCTGTAAACTGAAGTAGTGAAGGCTGAAAGTGTAGGTGATTTTCCAGACATACCCCTTCCCCCCAAAAAATAAGTACATATTCTCTCCACGTGGGTTGATAAATATAAACGAGACTTTTTGAGAAATGTTTTATTAGATTAATGTATGTGAAAATAAGTACAAAACTATTTTTATACACAGCGTTCACTATTATTACACACTTTCTTCATCACAGTAGCCAATTGCGTACGGAATCTTTGCACCTGTTTGTCACTGGAGCATTTTTTCCCGCCCAAACAAATGAAAATCACATGGTGATAAATCTGGACTATTGGGATGATGATCGGAAGTTGTCCAGTCGAGTTCTTCCAATTTTGCTTGCCTAGCAGTAGCATTGTGGGGCGAATCAGAATCTTGCACCATTTGAGACGGATACACCTCTACAACCTTCCCCAAGAGTTCAGGGTAGAACGTAGCATTCATGTGTTTGTTTAAGTAAAAAATCGATGTACACAATTCCTTAGCATCCCAAAAGACAATATTGAGAACTGTGCCAGAAGAAAAATATGTTTTCGCCTACATTAGAGTTGTTTCATCTTTTGCACGCCACTCCATACTCGACCGCTTGGTTTCAGGAGTACTGTGATGTATCTACGATTCATCACATGTGAGAATGATCATAAAAATGAGTCTCTCTCGGCTGCAATCAGATCACAGAAGCCTCTGAAAAATTTCGCCTCTGACAGCCTTGTGATTCGTATTCAGAATTTTTGGCACCCATCTTGCAGAGATTTTGCGTAACTTTCTTAACTCTTCTTTGATAATTGTTTGCACATTTCCATAATTTACTCAAGTTACTGCACTGATTTCGCGAACAATTATTCGTCGAACGTCGTGAATAAGATCTTGTACTTGCAAAATGTTCTGAGGCGTAATGCGACATGCGTGGTCGAGGTTAGAAACGTCTTTCCGACCTTCGTATGCCATTTGTACACTTGAGGCTCCCAAAGTGTATCATTGCCGATGTGTACAATGTGCACAAAATTTGAGCTGATTTAACACTATTGCATATCGGTACTAAAAACTTAATAACTACACTCTGCGCAACGTACACATACACCTTCTCTTGCCTCATCGTGACAAGAGCTAAACAAACCACTTTACAAACAAATCCGTAGCGCCCCGCATGTCTAGCCACTACTCTCCGCAGTTCACTGTTGCCAACATTAACGATTGCTAAAGTGTCTCGTGCCACTTTCAAAAGTTTCGTTTATATTTGATCGATACTCGTATTTAGTCCTATTGAAAGTGTGTTTTCCTAATTTACTTTTCTTGTAATCAGTAAATGTATTGTATATACAAAGTAATGACTTTGCAGGAAGTTACGCAACCAAGAACAATGCAAGCGCATTCACGCTCCAAACAGATTAAAATCACATGGTGATAAATCTGAAGCTAAGCTGTTCAGTCAGGTCCTTCCGAATGTCAAGGGTGTCCGCAGATATTCAGAATATACAACGAAATGACTTACCTCGGTGTCCACTGCCCTCTTTGATCGTTAACTCATTTGATACACTTATGCCCAACGTCTTACGAAACGAGCGTTGTCGATTGTTGGACAACTGTTTCTGGTTCTTGTCAGTTCGGCTGTAACATGTAAGCTAGGCATACTGTTCACTGTTGTTTAGGCCTGCTTGCTACCGACCATAATATTCACTGCTGGCTTGTCGGATACCTTGCCGTTATGTATGAAGACAGGTTGTAAAGCGTATTCTGTAACGGACTTGTACCCTCTTCATCCTGCAATTTCACGTTTGTTGAGAAATGGATTCAGTTTTCGTTCTCTGAACAACACCATTCAATGTGTACGAGTGACAAGGGTCTTTCCTAAGTTGACGCTAGCTATCGTGGACAGGTCCACTAGGTATGTGCTCGCGTTGAAGCTCAGAATTCTCCAACCTGCAGATCATTTCCACCGCACTGCTCATACTCAGTCGAGTCAGTCAGAAAGACCACTGAAGCAATATACACATTAACTCCAGGGGTGGGATGGAGAACCCCTGGCTCGTAAAATTGTTTCCTTGGCTGATTACAGCAATATTTTACCCTGCCAGGAATGTTTGTATTGATAAGTTAATGTGCAAAGTATGTTGCCTAATGTTTTCCACTCTCAACAAGAATTTGATTAGCACTCTGCACTGAAGTAGCTAAAACGTCTAAGTGAATAAATGATCTTAAATTGACTGCGTCCTTCCACACAGATAGCCCTTAATATAAGTATTATATTACATTTAATATTTCATCATTACAAACAGCTTAACTATTACAACATCCGTATCGCCTATTTGCAATCTCTAGAAGGATGAGCCACACTAAAACATTTGTAAGGGCTAGCTGAATTAATTTATTTCGTATGTTGTGTTATTCCGTTTCATACCGTTCCAACATATACGTCCAGTTTACTCTATGCCAAAATTGCAAATCCAATGAGCGAAGGCTTGGATGCTTTCCAGTACGTTGGCACAATCAAACGGGTTGCAATTTATATCCAACATTAACCATTTTCACACTTTGTCCTTCCTGATTCATGTTTACAGTCCGTTCGTAAAATATCCAAACCAGTTTTTGCACAGAGAAGTAATCGTAGTGAATGAATAAATTCAAAATGAATTTGCTGCCATCGTTGATATAATTAATTGATCTGATACAGCATGTTTTCGGCTATAATAGACATCGGAATGGAACGTTCGGACAGATAATTACAAAACATAAAAATAGAAATTACACAAAAACACTAATCCATCACTCCATCCATATACAGAGTCACGTGAGAATGATAACCATAGAAGCTGCTAAGAACAAGACATAAATAAGTTGGAGACAATTTATTATAACTTGCTGAACCCAACTGTGAAGTAAATGAACGGCATACTCTCATCGAAAGTATTGTGTGCGTGTGTGCGCGCGCGCGTGTTTATTTTACCTTTGAATGGGATCAGCTCAAATGTTGGTTTGAAAACTACAATTAGTAAGCGATACTGTCAAATATAGGCTTACAAGAAATTTTGTTTATTGCCTGAATTTGTTTTCCATATGCGTTGTAGACTATTTTGAATCTCATAACTTGTTGGTGGCATAAAATTCTGCAATATTCGAATCGCGAATAACTTCTGGAACCACAGCGAATCCTAGGGAACCCATTTATCATATTGGAAGCATTTATCATAAAAAAATGTATTCATATTGTCATATGTAGTAACGCATGCAGGTCTACTGTAAGTGTATTAAATTCGTTATTGTCTCTCATACGCCATACCGTGTTGTGAGTGCATAAGGATTTCAAATAAGGAATATAAGAATATGTGTTATAGACCTGCACGATCAAGTTAACTGAGTTGAAAGAATTTTTTGGCAGATATACCCGTATATATTGGCATTAGTCTGCAGGTTTAGTCTTGAAAGAGAAATGGGGGAGCGTCATACCAGATGTTTCCTGTCCAGTCGGAAAACGTACAATGCAATCGTTTACTGAGTAGCTTGCAGATTAATCGTGCCGACACAGCGTTACTAACTTTGCATCATTAACTAAAGATCAACATAAGTAATGTTAATTGTGTTAACGTTTTTGTCATATTTCGGCATCCATTTGGACTATAGTTATACTCTAACGTAGGGATCCTGTTGTTTCTCACTTTCTGCGGGTAAGATCTCCTTTTCCCCCTCTACATTTATTCCAGCATTTCCGTAATGACTTTCGCTCCAAACTCTCAACGTTATTCCTAATTCTCATTTGTTTACACTCTCAGGCCGGGCGCCCATTGACACGCAGGTGACTTAGGCAGGGCAGCTCAGTTTCTGTGACTCCATCTTTGGAGGGGGAGTCACGCGAATTGAGACGCATAGCAGGCCAGGGCAGCACTGCGCCAGACGTGGCCAATCCCACACTTGTGGATCTGACACAGAAAACGTGTGACACGTGTGATACTAGGTTGAATCATGTTATGAACTTCTTCAGACTCCGCTCGATTCAGACGGAAATAGTTCACAAATCGTTCATTAGAGAATTCTCTTGTTAGTGCGAATTTCCCGTGAGTTCCTCTTTCTTTTATGTAGGCCTACTCACTTTTCAACAGGTTTACCTTCCTTGACTTCTGATAGAATAATAATAATATTTCTAACTCTGCATCCGAATCTGACTCAGAGCTCAAATCAAGGTATTCCGCCGACATGTTGTTGGTTACACGCACAAATTTTGGTTACAACACGGCTCCCGCCTTCGTCAAACTGTCGCACAAAACTGCTATCCAATATACGTGGACGACTGTGCCACACAGTTTTTTTTCGTGCTCCCTGCCCTGCCCGTACTACACCACGCAGCTCAATGTGCGCCTTACGTCAAGGTTGGTATTACATACCTCGACTTCACCAGAAGGACAGTTCGTTTCCTATTATTCGCTCACGTTTTGTTTATTTAAAAATTCAGGCTCATTGCAGTTACATCGTAAAATGTCTAGTTTACTCGTTATTGTAAGAACGCTTTCGAAATATTGCGTAGACTTACCCAGTCTTCAGTGTATACCGTAAGCTCTTCCGTAAGAAAACTCAAAAGGATCTATTTGTTCAACACAATTGTACAACTGGTTTGTTCCTAACAGAGTCCTTTCCGGTGACCCCAAGACACTATGAACGATGATATAATATGTGCTGTATAATTCAGTTTAATTGTAGTGATACAATTGTAGTGTTTATTCGTTTACAAAGAACACTCCTTTATGTACAAACAGCAAGCACATTTCTCCGGCGTGAGAAGCGCAATAATTTGAATTTAATCAATCGAAATAGAAGTCAGAAATAAGTATATCGGATTGACACTTACAAAAATTGTGTTAAACGACAAGCGCCCAATTATCATTGAAAACAATATTAACAGTAAGTGACTTTTGTAGTAATGACTGAATAATTGTAGGCTAATGTTTAATGATATATCGCAAGCAGTTGCAGTTATGTGAACAAATGTGCCCGTTGCCAGTGCGACTTTTCAGTTATAGCCTGTTCGTGAAGAACTGCAAACGAAAATAAAATCGTAAAAGCAGAGATTGTAACAGTGAAGGCAGTAACCGCGGATCACAGGTTTGTGCACCATATAACAGACGTAATTGAGAAAGCCGCATACTTGGGGTGCAGCTGTATGCCGTAATTATATAGCGCCTCTAGTATTGTTGCGCTCACGTACTCGAGTTGATGCACCAGAACCAATGGTTAACCGTGACCTCAGCATACTGCGAAACGAGAAGTACGTCTTCTTACATTTTGTAGACAGTAATTTCTTTAATCGGAGCATTAATGTATTTCGAATTGCTTAAATAAAATATAACGTCGCTGTTAATAATTCTTTTCTATAAACTCTGTAAATAAATGCATTATAATTGTAGCATAAATTGTCTCAGTTGGCGGTCCTTGTACTGTCCTATGGTTGTGAATTATGGACGACAACCAAGAAACAAGAAAGTAAAATACATGCCTCGGAAATGGCGTTCTTAAGAGGAGTTAAAAGTGCTCTAAACTTGACTATAAAGAGTGAGGCCATAAGAGAAGAATTACAAGTTTTTAAGTTGAATGAATGACTAAAAGATTATAAACAACGGTGGAAAGACCACTTAGAATGAATTTCAGATATAAGACTGGCCAAGCAAGTCTGGAAATATAAACCTATAGGACACAGGTGTGTGGATAGACCCAGGAAGAGATGGCTGGAAGATGTTTGAAGTCGGAACAAACAGCACCGTGCCTATGCCGTGATGTGAAGGTGATGATGATGAAATTATCCCAGTATTTCTGGTGATTAGGTGGGTTCCATCCTTGCGTACAATGTTTGGCTTGTTTCTTCCTTGTTCCCAACAACAGTCCACACGAATATCAAACAACTGTTTTTCACTCCGCCACTCGATTCTTGAGAATCTATATATTGTAACATAATAAAAAAATAAGAACAATAATACTTATTTTGTGCCGTTTTGTATTACTATTTATTATTTTAATTTTATTTAATAAAAAAATTTTTATGAATCAATTAAATTCTTTTATATTATTTTAATATTCAGTTTTATTAAATTGTATTATATTTCTTATTAAATTCTTTATATTTCTGGTTAATTATTATTAATTATTTAGTATTTATCATTATTTGTTCTTATTCAACCTTCGTCGGTTTGGTACAAATTAATTCAAAATAATGTTTTGGTGAAGACCCAGGTCGACGTGGTTGTCGACTCGGCTCATATAGGTTATCACCTCTTTTGGTTTCTTCCGACGATATTCAGCAATTAACTCCCCTTTCTCCACCTGAAATTCCTTAACTAAGTAATTTTTTATAAATAAAGCTCTGGTTTAATTCAATTAATAAATTGTTTATTAATTTTTTATTCTTTATAAATCGTATTACGGCTCACAGGGCGACGGAGCCGTTTGGCCCGCACTCGACTCTCTTTCTCAGTTCGTGAGTTACAGATTTCGGTTTATAATTTATGTTAATTTTTCAAGGCATTTCAGGTGGAGAAAGGGGAGTTAATTGCTGAATATCGTCGGAAGGAACCAAAAGAGGTGATAACCTATATGAGCCGAGTCGACAACCACCTCGTACTGGGTCTTCACCAAAACATTATTTTGAATTAATTTGTACCAAACTGACGAAGGTTGAATAAGAACAAATAATGATAAATACTAAGTAATTAACCAGAAATATAAAGAATTTAATAAGAAATATAATACAATTTAATAAAACTGAATATTAAAATAATATAAAAGAATTCTTAGTCCCAAGTGCTGTTTCGTTTTCATTCACCTATACAATTAACAATTATAATTTTATATTTATATGACGCGGTAGTACCCATACAGCTTCTTCTTGGTTTGTTTAGTTCAGGAGACATTCTTTAACTGCATGTTTTAAACGTATTATAGTTGTTGAATCGTTATTATAGTTCGCATGGAACCTGCATACTAGGACTTGTGTGCGCGAATCACTTCTGGAAGGAAAGTTAGGAGTAGAATACCGAGGGAGCTCAGGAAATTCAGATTCCATTTCTAATTAAATACTGTACAAACACTGGAAAGTAACAACATCAAAATTCAGTGACGTATCCACGAGACAGTTCTGTAACAACACGAACGTATATCGTACACAAAAATATGCTCGCTATATGGGTTTATTATCCATTGGAACTTTGTTTTATTTCTGATAGTATTATATTATATTCCAAGTATTTTCGCTAGATATAAGATTGGATTTCAACATCAGGGCCGGATTGTGAAGTCTATGATTCCTTGTTAACCTGTCTCGACAATGTCTCATTAGTGTGTCTTTTTACCACTACTGTTGTCCGCTTTCTGCATTTGTTGTGCAAGCCTTTGAACAGCTGTGTGTCGACATTGTGGACAGCTCTGTGTACCGCTCGGGACTTGAATTCCTTGTTAAGAAACCACCCAATCAGGTTCATTGTTTTATCCTCCGCTGGAGTTTTCAGATTTGCATTCCATCGACAGTTTATATATTTGCATTGACTCCAGTTTGGCGGTCATTGGACCAACATGAAAAGCCACGTAGTACAATCACTACTTAGTTGAAGGAGTCTTACTGTTGAGGTGACCTAAAACGCAGGTTGTCAAATTTCTATTATCCAACTTCCACAGTATTCTGTGTGCTCCTTCTCCTTCAGCTTCAGCTTGAAACAGAGGAATGCAACCTAAAGACTACTCTTAGTGACAGCAAAAAGGGGGAAATGTAAATGGCAGTAAATTGTCGAGTGTTATAAGAAAACTAAGACATTGAGCAAATAGAAGTCTAGTTTGTCATAGAAGCAAACAGTGTGTCTTAGAAGTATGGCGTACATTTAGAAGACGGAATAGACTTTTTTACCTGCATGACTATACTGCGTTTTAAATATTTAAGTAAATGAATATTAAACAACAAATGTAGTACAAAAACTGCAAACTGAAAAAGTAAAAATTAAATGTGCCCATGGGTGTGGACATCATGATATATAAATACGTACGTCAAAAATGAATGCATGACTGGCGGTCCCCAGCCTCGAAAGAGTGGGTAAAGAGTTTATGACATTTACAAAGCTAAACTGTAAAACTATCTGAAGTAGTGGTTAAACGCCGTATAAGATTTACCGAAATACATGAGCGGAGTTTTTTCATTGACGGAATTCAAGTTAATGGCCACTTTTAATTGGCGGTTTTTGATCCGTTTCATTGTTGTTATTCAATCGCTCGCGTCATCTGATAGTATCATTAATGTTTGAAGAGACTCTACGTTGCAGTAATTTGTTAGCAGTGGAGTGGATTTATGAGAATGCATGTGTTAAGGCCATATGTGTATACAATATACTCTATGTGTGTTTCGCGCAGGCATGTTTTCTTAAAATATAGAGTATTTTTTATTGAATATTAAATAAACAGCAGTTGATTTCAAATTTATTTTTCTCATTAATCACGATAGATAACTAGATTTCAACTTATACGTTTGGCAAAATACAGTTTGTCTTTTTCTTTCTGTTGTCATGTACGTTTCCGTTGTGGCAAGAAATTGTTGAAGGCCGTTGTAAACAAGTCGACGCAGTCGATATTAAATTACTTATTGTACGACAATAATACTACTGAATGTCTCTTCGAGGATACGTTTACCTTACTTCACAGTTTCTTGTTTCATTTGTATAGCCAGTGCAGTCTTGTAGACGAGATCGGAAGTATGGACGCTGGTAGACGTCAGGTAGTAACTATGATTAGGTACGTTTCCCCCGACTCTGTAGGCCTATATTACGTTTTCAGTTTTGAAATAGTGTCGATACTTAAATAAATAATTGTATGACAAAGTAAATACATCCGGTCGTAAAATGTCGATTGTTCAACAACGTGTATAACGGCTGTGTACATGATTGTTAGGTACAGAAGGTCATTGTGTTGGGCTGTTCCCAATGTATACATATGACTGTCAGGAGCCTCGTGATGTCTATCTGACCTTCGGGTCAGAGTAAGTCCATACTCTGCACTTTTAGAAATTTATCCCCCCGTAAGATGTATTTGAAGCCACTACGCACTAGTTTGAAAGCATTGCGACTGCTGCGACAGATTAAAGTAATTTTTGTTATGCGCTCTCCCTTTCACGCACACATACGTTCCAGTTTCTTAGGAAATCTATTCAGTCCCAAATCTTTACCCGGTCTGTATAACTTATTATTATGTAACTCCCGTCAAATTTTTGTGCTGTGTATCTGCTGTTAAGTATTTGTTCATCATAACTAATTCAAATTATTTCTATCTATTCGCTGCTACAAACTTATCAGTTTCCGTGTTTGTTGTTATAACAATTTAAATTTGTAATACATCAGATACGTAATCCAAAATTTGTTTACCAGTGGACAAGCTATACGATGCCCGATGCCACTCATACCGTAACATCTAATTCAATGTGGTTGTTTCTTGCTGTAACAGTAACGTTAGGCCTATGTGACGTATGTGTTTTCCAAATTGAATGGGTTTCAATTATTAAATCTGTGGCTTACATCGTTAGTAGATACTCTTAACGATTGTGAATTGCTTCCTTCTCTGGCTCTACGTCAGTCATGGTTCCTTGCTACCGTCGTCCAGTTGTTTCCTGACATCTTCAACCCCATTTTATCCGCCTTACTTTGGATTTATCTCTTGGACCCCGCCCATCGTGATTTTCCATTCTCGTTCTCTCTCTGTATGCTCACAATATACTCAGCCTAATTAAGCCTCATTGACTTTATAAATGTTTGGTTAAGGTTGACTTTACAAATCAGGTCCACTTCGATACCGACCGACTTTAGCCTGTACATAAGAAAGTAGGTGTTTGTATACAATGTTGGAGAATACTTTGTAGCATATATTTAGCAGATTAATGCAACAAGAGTTATCACAATTCTTAGTACGTATGATCTAGCATATACTCTCGGGCTTCCCCTCTTCGAAAACTGTTTCGCACATACAAATATTTCCTACCGTCTTCATGAAATAATTTACCAATCATCGCTCCCATATTGTAGCAACTCGACATGCAGATTGTTTGATCTAGGGGTGTACTGTTCTTTGGTTTATCTAGTGCACATTGTCACTTTAAGTCTAAATAGTTGTCTTGCAAGAACCAGACCCATATAGAAACTTCTTGGGTCTTTTTTACTCTTCCATCATCTAGCTTTTCCACTCTTTTTTCATCTACTCCCTCCTTTTCTTATATACCTGTCTCTTTCTCTTCTCACTATATTCCTCAAGTTCCTCAAGTATTGTTGTGTGTCCTTGGTATGTCTGTATGTATACTCTGCAGTTGCATGTATACACTCTGCGTAGTCATTTCTCTTATTTGGATTACATACTGTCGTAGTATGTCCTTTATTACCGGTTTGTATTCTTTTCACTGGTTGTCCACATTATTTCTCCCTTCATTTCAGCTCTCTGTATAAAATCATTCACTTTTGCAGTTCCTATTAGTTTGTGATTCGCCATGTCAACTCATTGCCGTGAAGACCGTTTGGTTTCATATCCATGAGGTTCCATAACAACAAATTTCATAACAACGCCCCTCAGTCTGGAGGACCAGGAGCTTTAATTTTGAGCTGCTCTTCATGTAAGAAGCTGCTTTCATCTCGGGTAATGACCAGTCTCTGCACTAGTTGAACTAGGCTACCTCACTACGTCAAGATGTGATTGGCGTGGAGAGACTAGGGAGATTTCTCTTCAACGAAGCCCCGGATTATGCCCTTGGGCAACCTTATTCCCTTGGTCAACCCAACTAGCTCTCATAGTTAGTTGTTATATCAGTAGGTACATGTTTAAACCAGTTACCACAGTTATGAAACTAACAATGTGTAACAGTTAAGTACTTCTAAGATATAAGTCATGGATTTCGAATCATATTGGCTTTAAGTAATTATATTTAGTATGGAACACGTGCGCGCGCGGACAGACGAAGAAAGAAGGAAGGGGCAATCGGGTGATGGGATGTGACAGCGTCATGTCAGTCGTAATGGGTCAAACGAGTAGTGTACCAAAATTTACAGGTTGTGACGTAACAGACATGAATTAGCATCGTTGTAGTAGTCACGTGACAGCGTTGTGATTGTGACATGTCGGAATAATGTAATTCGTTACTGATAACCCATGGGGACGTTTCAGAAATAATTCTTGGCAAGATTTCCGTATTTTTATTTTCGTCGCTGGAATACCTGTGAAGTGGCCGTTCGCCTGTCGTTTCCAGCTGATAGGCAAGTCCAGAATAAAACACCGTCCTAGTAGGCCTATATTAAATTACAAACGTATTTACAAAGCGGACCAAACTATGAGACGTGTCTTAGAATAAAGATAACGTTCCAATTACTACGTCCAGTGAATTTTTTAAAGGTAAACCAGAAAAGAATGTGGATGGCCAGTTAGACCTTCACTTCACAGAATAGGCACATTAAATGCATACTACATGTATCCGTTGTTTCTTCTGAATCACCTTGTATAGACAACATGATGCGCCCCTCGTGTGTCGGAAGATCAGTGGCGTTGTTGTAATCTAGTTGTGGGATCAGTGAAAGTGAAATCGTAAAGTGGAACGCAGTACTGTCTACTGACCAACTTAATATTTGCGTTGTTGTAGGAAATATTAAGAAAACAAAATTACCAAAATCAGAACTGGAACTAAGCGTTGAATTATATGGCTTCTAAAGAAATATTTATTGATCTCCGTGCTAGGATGGCCGAGTCCTTACACGAATCGCCAAATCCATTCACCATTCACACGTATTTATGGGCTAATCACAATAATGTCTGCATTATATAGTCTTGTTTTTTTTTTACAGAAAATTCATGTAATTTTAGGATTTTTTTTTTTTTTGTACAGATGTTGCTAGCTTTTATCATTTATATCATAAAAGTAAACTACGTAGGCCTATTATCAATTTCTTGTGAATAACTGTATTTAAAAATAAAATATTATTTATTTATATTATTATTTACATAGTGCATTCAGAAAACTATGATTTTAAATTAAGCAGAGTTAAATACATTCTTTGAGTATATAATATGAGCCTATATATTCTGAAACAAATGGCTGCGATCATTTTGAAACGAAGAGATAAAAAAACTAACGTTTTTTGTGAAAACGTTCGGTAATGTTATGAAATGTGTGTAATAACTTTTCGTTTTTTAATAATAATCTGTTTCCCGAATCGCTGAAACAAAATCAGGTAGCATTGGCAACGAACAGACATACACTAAATAATAGTTCAGATCTGATCCTTATAAGCTAGATCAGTCAACAACGGTGATGAAATAGAAATTTCTTTATACATTGAGTTGATACTCTTCAGTTTTCCGTTTCGATTCACTTTCATAATCTTATTACGTGTGAGATGCCTCGTGATCTTACACACTGTGAGAAGTCCCATAGGAATCTAATAATACTTTTACCATTGTTAGTTTGCGTATTCTAGTGTCTTTTGCCTCCAAATTTATTGTATTTCAGGGAATACGTGTAGAAGGGTTAGTATTCACTTAATGTTATTCAGCGTGATGACATTGGTTTAAAAACAATTCGATTTCAATAAAACGTTCTTTGAACTAGAATAATCATCATTGTGTTGGTTACACCGTCTTTTCGTATTTTGTATAATTCAAACATACGTATAAGGTACAGAACCAACATTTTCACCTCATATTTTCCGTACCTTATTGCTGAACTGCTATTCGCTGCTTCGTGCTGAATGAAGCACCTTTCGATGTCACTACCATTATCAAGTCCTCAGCGACCTCTATACGTAACTGTTGTGAGAACCGAAAGGCCTCGTTCTGCATTTAGCAGTTCAGCAACAAGGTATGGCAGACTTGGAGTGATGAAGACTACGAACATGAAAAACCTGACTGTTAACATTTTTTTCTTATTAACTATTAGTCTTGTGTTCTGCTTAGTACACCTACAGAGTGTGCGCTCGTGGAGATGATTAGGCGACCTGTTTTTGAAGTTCATAATTTAGCCGAACATTCGGTAGATGTATAAGGTGACAAATATTGAAGTGTTAAGGATGGTCGACGAGAAGAAAAATCAATGAAAGAGATGACAAAAACTGTAGGGTACATACTGTTTGTATGAGTTCTTAAAGCAGTGATAAAGGAGATATCATGCACATTATATCACGCCAATGTAAGTTATAACTAATTGAAAGTTTATACTCCATTCAAAGCTACTACACCGCCTCCTCCACTTCCTCCGTGTTTCATCTCCTCAGTTGAAAAATTTGATACGCTTTATTTTGGCAAAATTGTCTCTTTTGTAACCGGTACAGTGACGTTCAATACTGATCGGTTACACAACCACTTGTTGCTACCGCCAAATCAATGCCAAAAAACAAAAACCACTTCTTATGACCTTCTTGACCTTGGAATCAAAATTATGATACCTTCCTAAATAATGTGTATATAATTATTCCAGATCCCTGCGGGTGGTACTGTAAATGTGCTTTCGGTTTCAACGAACTTGTAATTTGTACCTGATGTCCTTCCTTCGTCCTTACATTTCGTGGATTTTTAGTCCAGGTTTTACTTCGTTGAGTAAACCACGACTTTTTTGTAAATTATAATAAACAATAAACCATACGAGGAACGTGCGGATCCCGTGAGTATGACACATGTGTTTGTCTGTGTTAACGAAGTCAGGTCTGCGATCTGAGGAGCCCACCAACACGTACATACTTCTCAATATCCAGACTCATGATTATCACACTGACATCCGTTCAGTTGCACTCAAACAGTTTATGTAGTAATTTCATTTATTCACGAGTGCCCCGCAGTTCTTACTAGTTTAAAATTAGCGTTGAACGTAAACTAAATTGTGGAAGCGATAAGGCAACATATGTTTTGCATTAGTTTACAGGTACGTTATCCAAGGGAAAGTGCCTATGATTTGTGACGTAAATTGCAAATATATATTTATCTCTGTAGTCACATAGCCTACACAAAGGATTTACAACTTAAAAACTCCCTTGCATGACCAGCTCCATAGTATAAGTAGATTGTCACTTTTGTTGAAGTTTCTCAAAATATCGTAAAACGATATGAAAATTATAGCTACGATTTAGGTCCAAATATCAAAACTCATAGTTATTATAAAAAGTCAAGAAACTGTTGGTCGACCCCAGTATTGGACAGTCCTTCGAATGCCGCTGTATACGATAGTATTCTTGGTTCCACAGTCGGATGAGACAATGGGCGAGATAGGGAAATACATTGCGCTTATGGGTTTTACGTTCGCTACTGTTACGCGACTTGAAATCCTAGACAGGTAAAAATGAAGTACTAGGTAAGTCTACGAAATGTACACAGTAGTAACAGAATTTTAATTCTTCATATATTGGTATATTTTAAATAAATTTAGCCCAAAAACTGAGTCAGTAAAAATAAAAAACGTAATAAAACCATCGCACACTCGATTTAGTACCTATTAAAATACAACCTGTCCTATAATTAATACTTTGTTTCTCTCTCGTGTTATAATGCCATTCGTTGGGCAACCATTAATATAATGGATATTTAAGGGAATTAATTAATTTATTTGTGTTTGCCGTGCCCCACGATCTTGGAGCGCCATTAATATAATAAACATTATTCTGATTATTTATAGCTCAAGACTTGATATCATTTAATAATTAATATTGTAAATTCAATTTATATTACTGAGCAAAAGAAACTCTTAAAATTCTACTTTGTGATTTTATTTAAATATTAAGTTAACGTCTGGGTTATCTGTAGTAATAATAAACGCATATGTAGAATCAACTTAAATAACTAATTTATTTATCATTCATAGTAAGTTATAATCATACATATAAAACATCGATGTACCTGTAAATACGTACATATTTTTATAAAAAACAAATTCAAGTTTAAATATCTGCTGAAACAAAGAAGACATACATGCATATATAAATCATATGAGATAACAATTCATATTCTAATTATTGATGCGTTCATTAATCCCAGATAGTTTTTGTTAACATATTCGTTAATTATGCTTTTAATTCTGATTTATATTCATTACGTTTCTTATAACTTCCCAGGGTAGGAATTCTTTGAAAGAATCAGGTCAGTAGCAGCAGCTTAATAGTAATAATTAAAATAATGGTTACTTGAGTTTTATGAAATATCCATTAGTATCCTGTGATGTCCGGTCTCGGTGGTGATGATGACATGAAGACACATCTCGTTGACTGCCGCTGATATCACAAACACTTGCACACACCCACGATCACTCGCGTCGAAGTAGAGTTATGTAAATAAGTAATGTTTTAGTGTTCGTTTGAATAATTCATTTTACAATGAGTGTTGTATGTTCATTTTAACGTTACTGTTTATGTCTGTTCGCCACTTATATCACCTTTTTATCAATATATGTGTGATTAGATTAGTTAGTTCAATGTTTCATGTTCTATAACGTTTTAATGAGATGTAGTAACACTGAATAAATTTAAGTTCGTCTGTTTTGTACAATACATATGTGATGATATTTGTACGTGTTGCGATAGTATTGTTCGCTTTAAATGATTACTATCTAAGTCCGTTACATCGCACTTCGAAATTCACTATTAAAAGTTTACTAAGTCTGACGATTTCACTAAGTCTGTTAATTTTACGATTTGATGTACTAACTCCCGAAACTTGAGTTATACTCTCCGAACAATTAAAGTAAACTCTTAAAAAATTGAAGTAAAACTGGCTTCGTCCCTGTGTTGGACATATAGTTTTATTAATTCGTCCCTACTCAAAATTTTGTCTCCCGCGCTGTTCACGCCTTCCTTACTCGTGATAGGTCAGTTTTTAGTTTTCCTGGAATAGTTTGTCCCACTATGTTAAGATTCTCCATCATCGTTCGTCTGATAGGTTCTTTGTTTTTGTCACTATGGAAACTGTCCTCTCCACCAGTGTTTTTCGTAGCTTTGGTCTTCTGATAGGTTGCCAGACATCCCCCGATTTTGCTCTGTCGAACGTTGACCTATTTCGTAGAATCTCTAGCTATTAAACGCCTGTCGATCAATCTATTGTCTGACGTAAACGCAGTGTTTTTCTGAGTTGCCTTACATCTGTACTTGGGTCCGTCCGAAGTATTGTTCTCTCTTACACCCCTTTTTTTGTAACTATTAATAATTTTGGACATCTGCTAGCTGGTGAAGTCACCCCAACTTTCCACTCGTAAATTGCGTCTGACACTTAGACGTTATCTCCAGCTGAGTAACATGACTTGAGTTTTGTCCATTCTCTGCTCCACGTATTGTTTCTTAAAGTGCTGTACGTCCGTTCCTTTGTAAACATATTGTTTCCCTTTTTTGCAGTACATCGTATACTGACATAACTTGGCTGAACATCTGCTTCAATTCTCAGTACACGTGTGAGTGTCCTCGCCTACATTGTTTCGGCTGTTGCGGGTAATAATTCTAAACTAAACTTTCCCTGTCATCTCGTACATCCAATTTCTATAGCCGAGTCGAACTTAACGTCTTCCTATTGTCTAGTCAGCGACGCTGCTCTGACATCTTCTCATTACGCTTTATTTATTGCGTCAACTAGAAGTCGTTGAAACAGCTCCGTGTGAACGCACTCCGTCGAGGAGAAAATTTAAAAATTTTTAAATTTTTGCTCGTTACAGTGTCCTCAATTTTGATTTGATGATGTGACCTTAGGGAACAACTCAAATCCAAATTCTGCGCCCTGTACGTCGCCTCACCATGTTCATCTTCCTCAGGGAGGGATATTACCTGTTAACCTACTTTTAATGACTTGTATTACAATTGGTGTACCCCCTTTTAGTTTTAATTGCATCTACGAATTTATTGCTAGCTATCTGGAATGGCTGAACGCATTTAACATCATCGTATTTACATATCGGTTACATATAAGTACCTTATCTCTCTAATTACAAAACAAATCATAAATTCAATGAGTAATATGTACTTTAATTAATCAAATAATCCCTTTACCCTCTAGAATACTATTCACGCAATATAATGTCAAACAAATCAATAGATTTAATGTAACGCTTTACATGAAACCAAAGAAAATCTCCTACACATATACATTTTATGCAGTACAAATAGTCCTACCAATAATTTGTTCTTAAAATGTTATTTAAAAATAGATTGATGATTAACATATCCGCTACTTTAGTTTTATTTATATTGTAGCGTGACAGAAAATCCACTACTTATTAAGTCATATAAAATCATAAAAATTAATTACACCACAAATGTTAAAATAATATTGAATGAGATTTAATGAAATCAAAGGAATGAACCACAATAAAATAAAAATCCTCATTACATTATATAAAAACCACTGTTTAAATATCAAAGAAAGTATTGAAAGCAACTCATATTATAAGATCAGTAATCTACCCAGGAAGCTAGGAGCAGTAAACAAATTAAATAACACCATATCAAGAAGAAAGAGAGTCAGTTTAAGAGTGGTGAACACCAAAATACCCCAAAGATAAGAAGAAGGAAGAATAAAATTTGTGATCAGGAAGAAAACAATACCCTGAAATCTTTAGAGAAAAGCAAGGTCCGTATCAGTAAATAACTTCGATGCTCCAAACTAAACATCAGTCGAGATAACACAAAGTACCTTGGTTTACCCAAGAGTGAAGAATGAAGACAAGAAGACCAGAAGAAGGAAGACTAGAAGAAGGACAAGAATGAAGACTAGAAGAAGGACAAGAATGAAGACAAGAAAGAAGATAAAAACAAGGACAAGAAGGAAGATAAGAAGAAGGACAAGAATGAAGACAAGAAGAAGGACAAGAAAGAAGATAAGAAGAAGGACAAGAATGAAGACAAGAAGGAGAGGAAGAAATAGTATGAAAGAAACACCGTTGTAAAACCTATTATTATTATTATTAACTACCATCAACCCCAAACCCACCAAAACGATTAAAAAGAAAGTATAACATACCAAAATCCTATAAAATGTAATTATTTAGAAACCTAAAGTGTTGTATAGTATTATAAGAAGTGAACCGACTAAAGATTGTGTGATAAAGAAAATAAACAAATCTTAACAGTCCATGATTACTAAAGGTCTGGTCTGAGATAGTGAGACTCAAAATATCAGAACCACCAGTGAAGGTGAATTTGTGTAAGTGTTTTTTGAAAATGCAATAAACTTAAAGTTAGTGATACTATGACTTATCAATATGCTATATAACAACTTTAATATCCAATAATAAACAGCATAATAAAATAATAGAATGGAAGATTTCCAGTATTTTATTATTTTAATGTAACTCTTTATTTACAAGACATTTGTAAAAAATGCTAATAACTAGAGTATGGGTGGTCATGTTTACTGATGAAGGGGATCATAAATAATAATGGTTTAGACCAGAAAGGACTGGCATTAATTTAGTATTCATAGGTTTAAAATGTTTTAATAGACTGTCTGTTCACAGCCATAAAATCAATGTATTTGTAAGAGTTATTAGAAAATAAGATTTATATTATGTGTTTAAAATGAATAATGTTTGCTAAATAACAGCATACATACCATTAATAATGTTTCAATAGGTATGCTATGTTCATTCAAAAAGAGTTAAAAGTATATGTTCAAACCATGTCAGCAATATGTTCAATTGTACTGATGGCTAAATAATGTTCATAATTATTTTTTTTATAACAGTAGTGTTAATTAAATACTACACCTCACAATTAGTTATAAACCATTTTATTTTCATGTAATAGTAACTATGTAAAGTCAGAGGAGTGGTAAGATTAAATTTATTTGAGAAAAACAGAAATGTAAAATTCTAAACTCTAGGCCATTTGGTGAATTCACAGAAACCATATAAACCAGTATAATTCACTTATAAATCCTGTAAACTAGCAAGATTTAGATAAGGTGAATCAGTTAACCACTACTGGGAATGATCCTATGAGTTAAAATGATAATAAGGAAATATACCTTAACATATTGTAAATTTTCAAAATATATAAGTTAATTAATTTTAAAGAGCAATGTCAAATTCAGAGATTAACACAAAAAACCAGTTCAAAAGTTTAATTTATATGTATTTAAGGAAAGGAAGAGAATTATGACTAATTAAAATTTATTATAATAGTATTAATAACAATTAAAATGGAAGAAAAATTGTATGAAGACGGAAATCAGATTTTGAGCCTATATTTTCAAAAAGGAAAGAAATTTGGTAATTTCCACAAAATGTCCACAGATATGGACTATAATATATCAATTTAAAAGGAATGAGATGATTAAACCAATGATAAGGTTCATAATTCATGAAAGTGATGAATAAAATAAATATATTCCATATATAATGTAATTTTGTATCATATGTATGGGTAATCGAAATATGTTAACAATACTTTTTCAAAGATTAACTGGGCCAGATTTTGACCAAGTTAATTAGTCTTTTGTTGAATATCAAGCTGAATAGTTGTGTGAAAAAACGTTCGTTAAAACCGAGTAGAAAATGGTACGACAAATTGCCATTAATATCAGTACATCGAGAGTTAGATGAATTGAACACTTTCTTAACTAAATTTACCAAAACTTTAACGACAATAGTGAAAAATAACACCGAACTTCATGATACGAGTGATATAAAACAGTAAAACAATATATTTGACATAATTCACGCTACAACTCGTAACCACTTTTACAGACAATCTAACCAACAGAAGTGAACACATACCAAATAACTTAATTAACACCAATACACACGGAACACTTCTTCAGAACACACCAAACTACCTAATATACAGATTACACCAGTGCGGGGACATTTCAAACATTCATGAAGATAATTTTGCTGAGCTTTTAACACGACGACTTTTTCCGTGACCTCGGCAGATCTAGTAGCGGCCATCTTTGAATTTACTAAGCCTGCCTTCTTCATCCCGTGGTGACGTCATCGAAGCTACATATGGTCTGACAAAACAATTTTCTTAAACATTATATATCAGAATTATTTGAATACTGTTAAATAATAATTATTAAATTTACTTTAATTGTTAATGTTATACTTTCTCGTAACCCTTCTCTGACTATTAATTTAATCGCTCAAAGAACCTGTCCTTTTTATAATCTTTATAATAATTTTGTCTACTGTATGCACAATCGATAATTCCCTGAGACGGAGTCGATAATTGTTCTCAATCGATAAAAAATCGATTATTTATTAAATTGTTTAATAAATCCATTTATTTCAATTGTTTTTTATCTGTTATTATTTCACAGGCTAATTTAAGGTTATTTATTAAGGCTAAGGGACTTCAAGAAGAAGAAAATATTTTTTTTGAGTGAAATATTGGACCAGCAAGAAAAATCATCAATCGATTGCTGACTGGAGTTAATCTAGTTAACTCCAGACTTGATTCAGATCTTCCAGAAGTGCTCGATAGTCAATAAATACCTTCCTAATTCTTAAAATTTTTACAAAACCTTTAAAACAGCCTTATTTCTTAATTACAAACATTGATTAACATAAAAAAAAATTTTTTTATTTGAAAATTTTATTTTTTATAAAATTTTCCTCTACTATTTTATTTTTGTAAAGACCGGCATAAAGGGTCTTCTTACAATATTCATATTATTTGATCATTTATATACATACACATAATAAATTTTTGCTAACGAATTATTTGCTTCGTTCTAACATCATTTAAATTCCTAACCTATCAATGATATACATTCACTTTAACAAAGTTTATTTGCACTATAGCTTTTTAGTTTAATATCACTTATTTACTTTTAAGTGTCCTTTTTTTCTTGTCTCACTTTGTCTCAATAATTTATTGCTATATGAATAAGTAGTTGTAACTAAAATGTTCTTTGTATCCACTACAATACTTCATAAAATGTCACTCAAAATATTAATTCACACTTATTATCTAACATTTTATTAGTGGTCTATTAACTAAGTAAATTCTTAAGTTACACTTGACATTTTGATTACATATTTTCTTTTGGTTAAGCCAGCTTGAATGAGATAAGCGCGTCATTTACCCTAACGTAGATGACTTATCACCATCAGCTAACTTATTAAGATATGTTCTTCAGCTTTCTCCCTTTCATATCACCTTCTGTTTTCTGGCTCATAATATTTCTTCATTTGTTTTACATTGAATTTCCCACGGATTTTGCCTTCGTCATCGCAATCGACGAGCAGGTATGTAGCATCTCCAAGAATTCGATGTACTTTGTATGGCCCACAGTATAGTTCACAAAATTTCTCAATCCTTTTCTGGATCGCGTCTGATTGATAATAGATCCTTATTAACACCTTCTCACCAATTTGGAATTTTGTAATGGTTTTGGATTCATTACACAACTTAGCTTGCTTTTCCCTCTTCTCTTTCATCTTTACAAATATTTGGTTGTGGTCAGCTCCTTTAACTTGAAGTATGTCTTTGTCTAGGTATTTTTCCCAGACTCTTGTCGGTTTTTTCCCGAGCTGTGCCTCATAGGGTGTCACTTCTATAGTCTCGTGGTACGTCTCGTTAATGCAACTTTCAATTATAGGTACATAACGCGACCACTTTGTATGTTGGTCACACACAAAGATCCTGAATAAATTTCCGAGTTGTCTATTAATCCTTTCAGCCAGATTCGCACATGGGTTTCTAATTGCGGTGAATCTTGGTTGAATGTTTAACTCGTTTAAGCCGTTTAACCATTTTTTAGATGTGAACTGCGTTCCATTGTCAGTAAGAATTATTTTAGGACATCCCAACTCTTTACAATATTGGTGTACTCTCCTTAACGTGGCAGCGGTCGTTGCCCTCCTAAGTGTAAACAGTCGCACGTATTTTGTGAAATTGTCTACAATGACGAACAAATACCTCACCCCGGCGGACGAGATGGGTAGTGGCCCAAAATAATCAGCGCTTACTAGGTCACCCTTCCCTAACGGGACAATGGCTTTCGTTCCACCAAATAGGACTTTGTTACCTGCGTCTTTGCATTTTTGACACATGTCGCATGTCCGTACGTAATTTTTCACCTTTTTCAACATACCGTCTATGGTAAAATGCTCTTGTAACAATTTTGTACATTTCTTCGCTCCTGGGTGTCCACACATCCGGTGTATTTCGGTAATTACTTCTCCGGATACACTGTTCGGTATGTACAGTTTCCATTCCCTCCTACGTAATCTATATAATTTCTCATTAACATATCTATAAAATTTACTTATTTCCTTATCTAAACATTTTTCTTTAATCTTATCTATAATGGTCTTAAGCTTAGTATCTTCAAGTTGATATTTTCCAACATCCATAATTATCTTGCTTACTTTTCTATCCATCTTGATCATCAGGTGATTAATTAAATATTCGCACGTATTGTCGCTAATTTCTTCTAACGTGGCGTCTTCTGGGTTTCTGCTTAGAAGATCAGCAATAATGTTGTCCTTGCCCTTACAATGGACAATATCGAACTTGTATTCTTGGATACTTAAAATCCAGCGTGTTATTCGTGAGTTATTTAAATGGCATTTGTTCATAAAGGTCAATGCCTTATTATCCGTGATAATAGTTAAAGGTTGCCCTAATATATATATATACGGAATTTTTCGAGACATCGTACAATACTCAAGAGCTCCTTTTCAGTGGTGTAGTAATTTCTTTCTGCACCCTTGAATGTTTTGCTAGTAAATGCTATAACTCCGATTTTTCCTTCCTCGTCCAGTTGATATAGCTGCCCGCCGTATGCAAAGTTGCTGGCGTCGCACTGCATGTAGTATCGTTGGTTTATTCGAGGAAACTTCAAGATAACTGTTTCTACAAATAGCTCTTTAACTTGTTGAAAACATTTGTTTAGTTCCGGTGTCCATGTGAGTCTATGTCCTTTTCGTAATAATTCAAGTAACGGTCTGGTGGTTTCGGCGTATTTATCCGTAAAGCGGTTATAGAAATTTGTTAAGCCCAAGAAACCCTTTAGTTGCTTTTGGTTTCGAGGTGTTGGAAACTTCATAATTGCATCAATCTTCTCATCCGTTGCCTGTATTCCTTGCGTAGTTAAACGATATCCAAGGTATGCAATTTCTTGCCTAAAGAATTGCGACTTATCCAAATTGGTGGTCAAATTCGCTCTTCCTAAGTTAGTTAACAATAAATCTAAATGTGATAAATGTGTTTCTAAATCTCCGGAATAACATAAGCAATCGTCTACATAAATAATGGTGTTTTTCTTAACCTCTTCTTCCAATACTGTGTCCAATCCCCTGGTTAGTGCAGCAGAACTGGTACTCAGTCCAAACGGCGTAACTGTGAAGCGATAACATTTGCCTTCGTACATAAAAGCGGTGAAGTTCCGGCACTCTGGCTTCAGTGGTACTTGCCAGAAACTACTGGTTAAGTCTACGGTGGATAAATACTTCATTTCACAACATCTAGCCAAAATATCGTTTATCGGTGAGGCACCCTCGTAGTCCGGAATCGTCACGCTGTTCACCTCCATCGCATCCAGACATAATCGTACTCTTCCGTCTTTCTTAATAACAGTAACAAGTGGGTTGATATAGGCGCTGTTGCATCGCTCAATGACCCCATACCGTAACATTCGTCTAATCTCATCATCCACCTTCCCTTTATATGCTAATGTGACAGGCCATCCTCTCTGGAAGTACGGTGTCCGGTCGGTGACTTGGAACTCGTGAACGTATCCTTCGATCCTTCCGGGGCACTCCCTGAATAAACTTCTATTCCTTACGAGAATCTCTCTTAATCTCATCAACATCCTTTTATCTCCGCAGTCAATACTCTCTACTTTCTTATCGATGTTCCGTATGATCTCTTCTTCTTCTTCTTCTTCTTCTTCTTCTTCTTCTGTGTCCACCACCTCTATATGCATCATTGGCACTGTGCACGCCGCTTCGTCAGCCTCTCTTCTTAATTCGACGACCCTTTTTCCCATGTCAATGAGACATCCTGCTTCCTGGAGAAAATTAATTCCTAAGATACAAGGTTTTATTAAATCTGGTATAATGAGAAACACACATTCATACTTAATCCCTTCGATATAAATATCGCATAATATTTGCTTCCTTATTAATTTCGATTTATTGCCTACCGCGCTAACTATTAAAGTATTGGTCATCGGTAAAATTTCATAAGGTGCTATGTTATGTTTATTTTGATTAAACCAAGATTCGGACAATCCGGCTATAACGGATCCAGTGTCAAGCAAAGCTTGTAAAGTAATATCATTGTTAAATTTTATAGTTATTTCTGGACATTTTATTATTCGTTGGACAATCTCCTCGTCATCATCGCATAACAAGTCGCTTCTTAAGTCGGGTAGTATTATGTTAGTCTGATAACATCCGTATTGTCGGCTATCTCCGCTATTGTACAAACGAATTTTTTTTTTCTTCTTGTTGGCGAGCCGTTTTAGGTTCATTGCTCGAAGTAGACGCACCCTTATTGACGAATTCCATTGTGCTAACAGCGCGCCGATCCCCAGTGCGCTGTTGTTGTGTGTTTACAGGCGGTCTATCACCCCATGCCTTCTTCTGCATTCCGCTTGCTTTGTTCGAAACACTTTCACTTTTTTGTAGGAATTTCTCCCCTCGTTCGCCGTCACATAACTCGATTCCCTATTATTTCTTGGATGAATTTGCGTATATTCTATAATTAAGGATTCAAAATTTGGAATTGTCACAATTCCTCTCGTGACAACAGCGAGCTGGATCTCGCGCCCAAAGTGACGCGCGATTTTGCGTATCAACTGTTTGTCTGTCAGAGTAGGTGATAATTGTCTACTCTCCAATAATATGCGCTCTATATATTGGATCGCAGTAATTGGTCCACGCCAATCAACTCTACCATATTCCAAATGATCTCGTATGCTGTCTTGCCGTTCTTGTCCCCAATATTTCTGTGAGAACGCTTCCTTAAACTCTTCAAAATTGGATATTTGGCTACGTATAACCCGCCACCAAATTCCGGCGTCTAATTCTAAATGCCTACCTATCCACTTGACATTATCAGTGGGGTAGTATAATTCTTGTACCTCGGACAACTCCTTAAGAAATTCCATGGGGAATCTGTCAGTACCGTTATATTTAAGGTCATTGTGGTTAGGTCCATTAACTCGGTTCAATGTACCACACTCACCTTCCATTAACTGTCTCTGTAGTCTCTCCTGGTTTTCTCTTACTTTTGTTAAATGGCATTTTAATTCTTCTATTCGCGTCGTCTTTTCTTTTGTGGTTTCGTCCAACTTCTGTTCCGTTGAACGCTGTCTTCCGTCAACTTCTTCCAATTTCTGCATCATGTTATTGTTTGTTTCGCCTTGTTCTTGTTGTTTCTGCCGTATGGTGTCATGTATCTCGGCCTTTAACTCTTCATGCTTCTTATTGGCGTCTTTGACGTGAGCATCAAATTTATTATCAATCTTTTTGACAGTCGTCTGGGTATTGTGTATCGCTACCATCCATTCTTGACGATCGTTTTCTCGTGTTTCTTGTATCTCTTCGTATTTCTTGTTCGCTTCTTCTCTCAATTCTCTTACTATATCATCTTGTTTCTTCTGTAGTTCGTTGATCTTCCCTTCCCAGGCCTGCTGGTATTCACGTATCTCGGACCGTATCTGCGTAAGCTGTTCCGCTGACTGTCGTTTAATCTCTTCCTTATGCTGGTCGAGCTTTTCACTAATTAATCTACTACTCTCTTCTTGTTTCTCGCTAATTACTCTACTATTTTCCTCTTGTTCTTCCTTCTGCTTATCCAATTTTTCATTGATTACTTGATTACTCTGTCGGATAAAATCCATCAACGTTTGTAGACTTACGTCTTCTGATTTTGATGTCTGTCCTCGCGCCACCTTATCTTCTGGACTCTCTATAGCGCTATTTGGTTCGCTAGGTGTGGTATTATCTTCCGTATTTACCATACCTAACTGGTTATTAACGTCGAACTCTACGCTATCGGAATTGCTTGCCATTTTTGCCCTCCTACGCGTAATCATTCAAACTGACTTATGACACTAATTCTTATTTTTATCTCTTATTATATATTGCTACTTTGTGTACTTCTACTACTGCCTGATCTTTGCCAAACTTGTACGTTTTAATTATTTTTATCACTACGTATCATGCCGTGCGGTTGGGCGCCATTAAATATAATTAATACTTTGTTTCTCTCTCGTGTTATAATGCCGTTCGTTGGGCAACCATTAATATAATGGATATTTAAGGGAATTAATTAATTTATTTGTGTTTGCCGTGCCCCACGATCTTGGAGCGCCATTAATATAATAAACATTATTCTGATTATTTATAGCTCAAGACTTGATATCATTTAATAATTAATATTGTAAATTCAATTTATATTACTGAGCAAAAGAAACTCTTAAAATTCTACTTTGTGATTTTATTTAAATATTAAGTTAACATCTGGGTTATCTGTAGTAATAATAAACGCATATGTAGAATCAACTTAAATAACTAATTTATTTATCATTCATAGTAAGTTATAATCATACATATAAAACATCGATGTACCTGTAAATACATACATATTTTTATAAAAAACAAATTCAAGTTTAAATATCTGCTGAAACAAAGAAGACATACATACATATATAAATCATATGAGATAACAATTCATATTCTAATTATTGATGCGTTCATTAATCCCAGATAGTTTTTGTTAACATATTCGTTAATTATGCTTTTAATTCTGATTTATATTCATTACGTTTCTTATAACTTCCCAGGGTAGGAATTCTTTGAAAGAATCAGGTCAGTAGCAGCAGCTTAATAGTAATAATTAAAATAATGGTTACTTGAGTTTTATGAAATATCCATTGGTATCCTGTGATGTCCGGTCTCGGTGGTGATGATGACATGAAGACACATCTCGTTGACTGCCGCTGATATCACAAACACTTGCACACACCCACGATCACTCGCGTCGAAGTAGAGTTATGTAAATAAGTAATGTTTTAGTGTTCGTTTGAATAATTCATTTTACAATGAGTGTTGTATGTTCATTTTAACGTTACTGTTTATGTCTGTTCGCCACTTATATCACCTTTTTATCAATATATGTGTGATTAGATTAGTTAGTTCAATGTTTCATGTTCTATAACGTTTTAATGAGATGTAGTAACACTGAATAAATTTAAGTTCGTCTGTTTTGTACAATACATATGTGATGATATTTGTACGTGTTGCGATAGTATTGTTCGCTTTAAATGATTACTATCTAAGTCCGTTACATCGCACTTCGAAATTCACTATTAAAAGTTTACTAAGTCTGACGATTTCACTAAGTCTGTTAATTTTACGATTTGATGTACTAACTCCCGAAACTTGAGTTATACTCTCCGAACAATTAAAGTAAACTCTTAAAAAATTGAAGTAAAACTGGCTTCGTCCCTGTGTTGGACATATAGTTTTATTAATTCGTCCCTACTCAAAATTTTGTCTCCCGCGCTGTTCACGCCTTCCTTACTCGTGATAGGTCAGTTTTTAGTTTACCTGGAATAGTTTGTCCCACTATGTTAAGATTCTCCGTCATCGTTCGTCTGATAGGTTCTTTGTTTTTGTCACTATGGAAACTGTCCTCTCCACCAGTGTTTTTCGTAGCTTTGGTCTTCTGATAGGTTGCCAGACATCCCCCGATTTTACTCTGTCGAACGTTGACCTATTTCGTAGAATCTCTAGCTATTAAACGCCTGTCGATCAATCTATTGTCTGACGTAAACGCAGTGTTTTTCTGAGTTGCCTTACATCTGTACTTGGGTCCGTCCGAAGTATTGTTCTCTCTTACACCCCTTTTTTTGTAACTATTAATAATTTTGGACATCTGCTAGCTGGTGAAGTCACCCCAACTTTCCACTCGTAAATTGCGTCTGACACTTAGACGTTATCTCCAGCTGAGTAACATGACTTGAGTTTTGTCCATTCTCTGCTCCACGTATTGTTTCTTAAAGTGCTGTACGTCCGTTCCTTTGTAAACATATTGTTTCCCTTTTTTGCAGTACATCGTATACTGACATAACTTGGCTGAACATCTGCTTCAATTCTCAGTACACGTGTGAGTGTCCTTGCCTACATTGTTTCGGCTGTTGCGGGTAATAATTCTAAACTAAACTTTCCCTGTCATCTCGTACATCCAATTTCTATAGCCGAGTCGAACTTAACGTCTTCCTATTGTCTAGTCAGCGACGCTGCTCTGACATCTTCTCATTACGCTTTATTTATTGCGTCAACTAGAAGTCGTTGACACAGCTCCGTGTGAACGCACTCCGTCGAGGAGAAAATTTAAAAATTTTTAAATTTTTGCTCGTTATAGTCCTTATGCAAGATGTTCTTGCTTCTTAACAATATTTTTTTTGTACATGTAGTCCAGATTACGTACAGGATCTACATGAAATTTAAATTTAATAATATCCTTGTAATAACAGAATAAAAAATAAGATTTCATATCAAATTTTAATTTTTTTAGTCTTGAGGCCTGCGAGAAATTTGTTCCCTACTCAAGATAGACTAATAGGTTAAGCAAGTCAACTGTAAAGAAAGATTCAAATTTAATTTTTTTTTAACTACCAATGTTCTGTCTTTATTGGTTTCCAAATTATTGAGCAAATCGTACAAATATATTTCAGCTGTCGCGCTGCGTATGACCTGTTTCAATTAACGCATTTTACTATTACAGAAATCGTTAGAAATACAGTTTGCTGTAATTTAAGACGTAAAACAGTAAGTCTCTTCCGTAGCATGTAGGAAATCGTAAATTAAAATATATTAGCGTAATAATCCCTAAATAAATTGAATTATGTGAAATAAATCGTTTCTTGAATATACTCATGTTTTTCTCTGAAATAGAAGATATTTGGTTTATTCTTCAATAACTGTTTTCTTTGGATAAAATCTGTGCATCCTCTGGCAATGGTCTACCAAGAGTGCAAGATATAGCACCTGCTCCATAGATCTTTTCTGAATCTACACTTATACTTGAATCCGACTTTGCTCTCCATATATCAGTGTCTGTTGCCTTCCCTATGGTGCTTGATGTTGATCATCTCACATTGTAGGCCTATGTGTCGACGCGGAAATACTGGCAGTGTTACTGTACAGACGTATTTGACGAAATGTCCTCATTCGCTTTCGATTTCCAGCGAATGGGATACTGTCCCATTAGTCACAATCATCTCGTGTTACTCCAAACGCCTGATATTATCATCTTGTGTATAATATCATGTCTGGTGAGAGGTAATATAAGTTGCATATGTTCTAGATATATCTGATGACCAACCACACGACAGTTTGTAAAACATGTTTGATCATTATGAATGTTAATTACACAACAGAGATATTTTTTAGCTCCAGTTAAGTGAAGTTCGATAGTATATTCGGGCCAATCATTGCCCTAACATTAACTACGATCACCTGGCGTGCATCATTTTACAACCACACTGAGACCAACTGTTACTTACTTACTCTTTACGATGGAATGAAAAAGTTTGGTGTTCTGTTCACGGCTTCAAACTATACATAAAATATCCATTGCATGCATGGCCGGATTAAGGCTATGGGGGGCCCGGGGCTATTTAAGAACAGGGGCCCATGTATGAAATTTTCGCGTTTTGCACAATACTTTACTTTTTCCAGACGATCATTTAGTAAATATAATAAACAAAATATTGTTCTTAAACCGTATTTTTACTCGCATATTTTTTATTTTATACTGACTAAATAGATGCTGAAACTGTTTACTATTATTTTATTTCGCAGATCTTTTTACAATAATCAGCAGTACAAATAAAGTAGAGAATACAAAATAGAGAGGCACTCTCCTTGTCAGTGCGGTTTTTAATATTTCGCTTGCTCGGAAAATTTTATTTATTCGTTCGAAAATGAGAATTTTTTAATTGTCGCGCATGGGGCCCCCCGACAAAAGCGGGGACCGGGGCTTAAGCCCCCCCTTAATCCGCCACCGATTCCATGGTAGAACATAGTAGGTTTTACTAGTGCTAAACTAGAAAATTATTTAAGTTAAACAATTTTAATTTTCTTACTCAACATACGATAAAGTTACAAAAAAAAAACTTATTAAACTAAGACAAAGTCATGATTATCGCAGTTGGGTACCAACAATCGCAGTTGGACCTACTATCCCACACAACCAACAGAACTCTACATTCTTTGTTAGAACTACAGTATATATATTGGATTTGGTCATTTCGAGCTTCATATGTAATTTATGAATTTTTACAGTGTATAATATACTTTTCAACAAGCAGATTGCGGCACTTTATACTTAAGGGGAGTCGCTACTGAAAATTCTAAAATCTTAAAAAATGGTATTTATTTTTATTTGATTTTTTTTTCTAGTTAAATGGTGTCCAAAATGAATACAAATATACATAAAATTATTGTTTTTTTATTTTGGGTACCCCAAAAATTTTTTTTCGAAAATATTTTAACATTTTTTGAATTTGATATATCTCAAGATTGAAGTGACCAATTATGCTGTTCTTAGTGTCACTTTAAAGCTAAGAAAATTATCTAAAAATTCTTGTATTTTCATGACTGTCCATTACTTAGGCAACTGACAATTATCAAAACTACATAGCAAATGAAGTTTTCAAGATTTTTTCCAAATATAAAGTAATATTTCATGACCAAAAACTCAAAACTGAATAAAAATACAAGAAGTCTTAGATAATTATTGTGACGATTTAAATTGTAAAACAAATAAAAAAAAATTAATAATAAAAATATAAAATGGGAAGAATTCACTCAGCAGAGCGGCGCATTTTATAACGTGTCGGCTACGTTATAATCCAGGGAACCCATGATAATTGACTCTAGCCAATTATACAGGCTGCCTACGTTGTAACAAACTGAAAAATCAAACACATCACTAACAATAATTATAATTACTCTAATTAAAGGAAACAAGGGGAGGGAATATAGCTGATTTATGCACTCACTTTAGTATGTAACAAAAATGACATCCCTTTATTTACATATGATAGATAACACATTACAAATAAAAATTTTACTTACACAGAAATTGTAAAGGCGTTTTCTGTCTTAAAAATGATCATACAGATAATGTATTTACCTCGGATCCGAGTCTCTTTAAACTAGTTAAGAAGTTTCAAATTTACTCTACTTGTTTAGACGCTTACATTATTACTTAAATACCATTTGAAGAATGGTTTTATTTAGTTGAGCGATGTTTCAAAGTTACACCACAAGAGTTATGTTACAACGTATGATTTCAGAAATTACTGGTTACACCATTTTAAAGCTTAACGCTTAGAGATTGTCTTTTAAAAGTCTTTTTCATTTATAATTACTTATATTTTAAATATACATCATTCACGGAAGACGAGCTTCCGCGTCACCTCTTAGTTAAATGTTATCTGTCCATGTCCTGCCGCGTGATTCTTCTGTACTCTCTTAGTCGTGGGTTGTCATCGGGGTAGTCTTTCCAGTGGATGTCCTCGGAGTTAATTAATGATGAAATGGATGTTATGGTGTCATCTAGCGTGAAGTCGTCCTGATCCTCGGCGGTAGTGTAAATGCAGCTTAGGTCTTAGTCGTCACTATTCACAGTTATTCACATCACATATTTAATGGCACCGTAGTATTGGAGTTTACATATTCTTTTCACATTATGTTGGAATTACCCTTAACTTGAACCATATTTGATCGTTTATTTTAATTAACAGGAGATGTCACCTTATACACTCATTTTCTTTTTTCACATCTTTGTTTTAAAAAATACTCACTACATCTTAGTTACTTATATCTAGCTCGCCACACTTTTAGTGGAAGCTAACAATCAAATAAAATAAAATAAATAAACATTTTGTGCAGAGCCCCGCTTGGAGCTGTTTACAGTTTGAAAGCCGCATCATAAGTCCTACATTGTTACAACAGGAAAGTTGCAACGACGCGGAGTGAATACTCCGCCATAATATAGTTCCAACTTTTAATTAGTAATACAGTCTTACAGTTCGACAAAATAAACAATCGAGACTTTGCTTGTCTACAGAATTTATTACAACTACTACTAGTGACTTTAAATTATTAATTATTTACATTATAGTTTACAGGTATTTCTTATTTAATGTCGGGTTGGTATGCAAGTTGGATCCGGAATACACAGGTCATAGCATGATAAATTTAATAAAGGGTTAACAGTTTTATTTTTTTAACTTTTGCTTTCACAGTTTTAATTAATTATTTTAGTTAAATTTTCTTTTTTAATTCTCATTACTATTATGAGTTAGTTCAGGGGTATTTGGTTTAATAGTGCGATTTAATGGTTTTCACGAACTTCCCATTTTATATTTTTATTATTAATTTTTTTTTTTATTTGTTTTACAATTTAAATCGTCACATTATATGTAGAATAACCATACAAAATATCAGAGCTCTACATTGTATGGTTTTTTAGATATACCAACTTTTGTATCTAAAACAGTGATTTGCGGAAAACGCCAGTTTTATAAAGTGCTAACAACCAAGTGGTAAAAAGACATAGTTATCAATGTAAAATGGTTACCTTTATATTTTCTATGGTATAGAATAGGTTTAAAAACTGTAGCTTACACAAAAATACAAATACAACACTCTTTATTTTAGATGAAAAATGTACATTTGCAAAGTAAATACACATTTTCTTACATAACACTGTTTTACAATGTTTTCAAAATTCACCAGGTCCATATGATAAACCCTCTTTTTCTTGTCTTTTTCTTCTTCCTTCAGCAAAGCTAATTTCTTTTTTTTCTGAATACTTCATACTTAGTTGATTTCCTTTTCTCAGCTAGATTTAGTCTCCTTTTATCTAGCTGTCTAGCAATTCTTGCCGTGTTTGTTCCAGGGCTTAGGCCACTTGCGGTTTGAACGTCTGTAACTGTCTTCAGATGCCCTGTATTGTATTCACAAATGACAATACTTATGGCCATTAGAAGTGTGTTTTTAGATACAAATACAGTTTTTGGACACTTTGACCACAGAAGATGATGCAAAGCTTCATTGGGATTTTGTGTCTTCCCTGACACACATCTATTCAGTAAACTGTCTGATGCTAACCTCTGATATACAGGCAAGGTTCTAGCAGCAACGTTTTCAGTAAGAGGAATTTTCATTTTCTCATTATGTGATTCTGGAGTTTCATTTCTTGCAACATTTACTTACAACAATAGATTTAGTTAGACACTCAGGACAAGGAAATAAACATAAAAATGAAGACAACAGTTTTGTATCAACTAATGCATAATGAGGAGCTTCACTATTTATACGAAGTATAAATACCATTTTGATACCTATTATATAATGCAAAACCAGTAGGAGGATTATTATTTTCACTGGACTTGCAGTTTCATCACTAACATCAAACCTCAAAGGTGAATCAGCATTATTGTCTACACAACACATAACCTCACTTTTTTCTTCACTTCTTGCTACATTCACACCGCTGATGTTAGCCCACCTCCTAGCAATATTTGTCTTATTTCTACTTGATAAGTTTATCTTTGCATTCTTTCTTCTACCCATTATTAAATTTTTGCTAATAAAACACATAATGTATGTAAAACAAAAAAAAAACTGTACCACACGCTTGTAAATACTAATGTAATTCATAACCAATTTGAAGTAAACAGCTGATTGTTTTTAAAGGTAAACATGCTGTTTCTATGGAAACATTCCTACACAGAATGGAATAAACAGGCCTACTATATAAAAAATGCATACTGAAGTTGTTAGATGTGAAAAATAGAAAGCAATAAACATTTTATTCTCAGACACCATATCTGCAAATTTTTCACGCTGACACCACTTCAAACAATTGAATTTTTCACACCTAAAAAATATGATAAATATTCATCTACCATTTTTTTTTAGATAAAGGACGACTTAAAAAATAATATAAGTGAACAAAAAATTGTTTCAATATTTGTTGATTTTTGGTGATTTTTCAGTAACGACTCCCCTTAACCAAACTATTGTATATAATTCTGATTTTTAACTGTAACTATTATGGTTGTAATTACTGTTGATATACTTTTCCGTCAATGAGAAGCGTAGCCATGAATGAAGAGCAGCCCAGTCGTCATAACAGTGACCACTTAACAGTCCCGGGTTTTACGGGAACTTCCCAACGGTTAGTAACAAAGTGACAGTTTCTGTTCAACTGCCCTTTAGTGAATGAGCAGACGTGTTTGGTAACACGATTCTGTTGGCTCAATTACTTCCACTTTATAGATTCTTTTAAACAAACCGTGTATTGTGCTAATACTCTACTATACTAACCATGCTACTCGAGTATTTCGTAATTTACGTGTTGCCAACGTTGTTAAAAATGCAAAATATATGTGCTTTTGCTTATATATGCTTATAGCATTATCACTCGTGCAAATTAGCGAAAGTAAGTAACTTTAAGTATGTTAGAAAAATGAAAAAGCTTTTATTATGAATTTCTGAAGTGTTCATTTTCATTTTGGGGAGTTTGTCTAGACAACGAAGTTGTGGGAAGTTAATCACGTGTACGTATACGCAAACGCGCGCTCGCGCAAGCTTACGCTGTATGAATCAGTATAAGAAATTCAAATGTTTATACACAGATTTTGAAGGATACGTTAGAATTTATGTAAATTCCCGACATATTCTGCGTCAACCTTAAGCGTGTAAACAAACACAAAAGTATGAAATAAAAGAAATTTGTAATAATAAAGTATTGTTAAATTTAGAACCTCTTCTTAAAATTTTCCGAAGAATTCTTCGGAAAATTTATGGCCCCAAGAAAACCGAATATGGGTACAAGCATAGACCCAAAGAAGAGCTGTACAGGGATCTGGAAGATCTGGAAACGGCTTTCCGAAGGAAAAGACTGAGATTCCTTGAAGATGTGGTTCGGATGGATCGGTCCAGATTAAATAAACAAATTTTCGACTATATTTGGCAGCTTTTCAGTCTGAACGGATACACCAAACAACTAAAGGAGGAAATGATGAAACTGGGTATCTCTTTGAACGACTTTGTGGATAGAAATATAAAATCTTGAGGTTCTCTGCGGTGAGAAGAAGACGAGAAAGGGGTGGACAGTGCGAATGAGGGCCTTCTGGCAGGAGAAGAAAAGGAAATGATATAGGCGTGGTCCACGGCTGGCCTGTTCGTGTAAAAAAAAATAAAAAATCGGTATGGAGAACCATACACGACTTCCATGTCCTAAAACATATATTTAAAATCATTTAAATATTAATTAAATAAGTGGATGCTTGAATTCTGAATAAATGACGTATCAGCTAAAATGGTACCCTCATGTCAGGTGGGTGAAGACTATCCTCAAACTTCGTGAGGAAGGACTGTAATTTTGGATAAAACGTTTGTAGGTCGAACGATGAGCTGGCCAAAGGGAGCTGCGATCTGATTCCTGTAATGAAATTGGGCTCTCGCTGCGAGTTATCGGCCAAGGGTGAATGATGTCTATAGTGTTATTAAAGTCTTTTCTGTCAATACTATACTGGTCATTTTTCTTTTTTAAAATCGAGTCTTTGTTTCTTTCTTTCCATTCGTCTTCTGATTTCCTGAACGACGATTCTGTTCACCCGTATAATTATAAATTTCTTAGCAAAACATTTCTTCCTTAATACGTTTGCGTCTTCTGTTTAACACCCACCATTCTGATCCATGTCATAACGCTATATTCCACACAGGCTAGTAAATAACTAGCCATTAGAGAGGTCAAAATATTTTCCAGGAGGGGCAAACAATTTTCCAGAGGAGAAAAATATTTATATATTTTTCATACATACACACATGCACATATTAGTTTGTAATTGTTCTTATATTATAATAGAAATAAATACAAAGATTGTATTAATTTATTAAAACATTTATTGCTTCAAAACATGCATAAAATTAATGGCTTGTAAAAGTTAATGTTTTATCTCCATTAAGTAGTGCTCATTTCCAAAGTTTTAAAATTATGATGTCCGTAATCAAAACATCAGAGCAGGTTTTAGTCTGTATGGGGGTACACCGTGGACAAGAATTTTTTAACATTCCCTGTGGAGCGTTGCTCAGAGTAAAGCTGCGAATCTATAGTGTACGTTTCACAAAACAAACACGCGGAAAAGAAGGAGCGCTCCCAAGTCTCTCATGGACCCTGAGCATCTTGCAGAGGGTTCATTCCCTAAAGACGAAAAGTCTGTTTATGGACCGTTCCTATGTAAACATGTGCAGTTACACTGGCGAGCGATCCACAGGAAGCAAATCACTGATCAAGCTGGACACCTTTTCGGCTTGCACGCGTTGTGTTGGTGTGGGTTTTGGTACTTTCCATTTAAAAAGCATGCAAACGTAAGAAAATAAAATGGAAACGTAAACATTACATAATTGAGATATCCTTGCCTGCCACGAACGATATATTTTCTCTCATACATGATTTAAATTAAAATGAAAAATATAGAATTTTGTTAAAGTGAAATGAAATATTTCCATATAACTACTTCTTTTCTTTTATAAAATAACTACTTCTTTGTTGACAATAACGTAGTACACATATAAAACTTATAAAAATTTACTTCCTCCATCATCAACTACCATTTTAATTTATAAAAAAATTACCCCCTCCCCCATTCAACTACCCTTTTCATTTATAGATATTTCATCTACTTTTCTACATTTGATTATTATGACCTTATTTTCAGGATACTTTATTTATCAAAATTAGGCACTTTACTCTTGTCAAAACGTAAAACGTTGCCGGTAAAGTACCCCTTTCCCCTAACCGATCTTCACCAAAAACAATAGGCCTTGAGTCCTCTACAATTCAGGACTGTATGCAAAAAATTATTTGATTCTGTTTGAATTTGTGGCTGTTATCGTTTGCTATAGAAAAAATTCTACACACAGACACTTTTCGAAATATCGGTATGGAGAACCATACATGACTTCCATATTCTAAGATTTATATTTAAAATCATTTTCAACCAAACAGACAGGCTGTGCCTTACCTGCCTTTTTATTGCTGTATTAAATGAAAAATATTATATTACATTAAAATGAAAAAATTATAATTTTATTGCCTGGCAACAAAATTATTTTATTTTTAACAATTACCATTGTTTCAAAAAGTTTAAATAAATTTTCAAGTACTTTACTCTTGTTAAAACGTAAAAGGTTGCAGGTAAACTACCCCTTCCCCTTAACCGATCTTCACCAAAATCGAAAGTCATTGAGACCTCTACAATTCAGGGACGTATGCAAAAAATTATTTGATTCTGTTTGAATTTGCGGCTGTTATCGTTTGCCATAGAAAATACGCTTGATAAAAAAACGTTGCAGGTAAACTACCCCTTCCCCTTAACCGATCTTCACCAAAACCAATAGGTCTTGAGTACACTACAAATCAGGGCTGCATGCAAAACATTATTTGATTCTGTTTGAATTTGCGGCTGTTATCGTTTGCCATAGAAAATACCCTTGTTAAAAAAACGTTGCTGGTAAACTACCCCTTTCCCTCAACCGATCTTCACCAAAAACAATAGGTCTTGAGAACTCTACAATTTAGGGCTGTATGCAAATAATCTTTTGATTCTGTTTGAATTTGCAGCTGTTATCGTTTGTTTCAAAAAGTTTAAATAAATTTTCAAGTACTTTACTCTTGTTAAAACGTAAAACGTTGCAGGTAAACTATCCCTTCCCCTTAACCGATCTTCACCAAAATCGAAAGTCATTGAGACCTTTACAATTCAGGGACGTATGCAAAAAATTATTTGATTCTGTTTGAATTTGCGGCTGTTATCGTTTGCCATAGAAAATACGCTTGATAAAAAAACGTTGCAGGTAAACTACCCCTTCCCCTTAACCGATCTTCACCAAAAACAATAGGTCTTGAGTACACTACAAATCAGGGCTGTATGCAAAACATTATTTGATTCTGTTTGAATTTGCGGCTGTTATCGTTTGCCATAGAAAATACCCTTGTTAAAAAAACGTTGCAGGTAAACTACCCCTTCCCTCAACCGATCTTCACCAAAAACAATAGGTCTTGAGAACTCTACAATTTAGGGCTGTATGCAAATAATCTTTTGATTCTGTTTGAATTTGCGGCTGTTATCGTTTGTTTCAAAAAGTTTAAATAAATTTTCAAGTACTTTACTCTTGTTAAAACGTAAAAGGTTGCTGGTAAACTACCCCTTCCCCTTAACCGATCTTCACCAAAATCGAAAGTCATTGAGACCTCTACAATTCAGGGACGTATGCAAAAAATTATTTGATTCTGTTTGAATTTGCGGCTGTTATCGTTTGCCATAGAAAATACGCTTGATAAAAAAACGTTGCAGGTAAACTACCCCTTCCCCTTAACCGATCTTCACCAAAAACAATAGGTCTTGAGTACACTACAAATCAGGGCTGTATGCAAAACATTATTTGATTCTGTTTGAATTTGCGGCTGTTATCGTTTGCCATAGAAAATACCCTTGTTAAAAAAACGTTGCAGGTAAACTACCCCTTTCCCTCAACCGATCTTCACCAAAAACAATAGGTCTTGAGAACTCTACATTTTAGGGCTGTATGCAAATAATCTTTTGATTCTGTTTGAATTTGCGGCTGTTATCGTTTGCCATAGGAAATACCTTTGTTAAAACATAAAACGTTACAGGTAAACTACCCCTTTCCCTTAACCGATCTTCACCAAAATCAACAGATCTTGAGAACTCTACAATTCAGGGCTGTATGCGAAACATTATTTGATTCTGTTTGAATTTGCGGCTGTTATCGTTTGCCAAACAAACAAAATTACCCTTGCTAAAAAAAACCCGTTGCCGGTAAACTACCCCTTTCCCTCAACCGATCTTCACCAAAAACAATAGGTCGCGAGTACTCTGCAAATCAGGGCTGTATGCAAAAAATTATTTGATTCTGTTTGAATTTGCGGCAGTTATCGTTTGCCATAGAAAAAAATCTACAGACACACAGACAGACAGACAGACACACACACACACACACACACAGACACTTTTCGGAAAACGACTTTTTTTGATGTTTTGAGTGTAGTAGAATCAGAATCTGCAATAATCTCGAACACGATTTTTTTTGCCATCACCATACTTCCATTCCTTAAGGAATATGGAAGTAAAATGACTTTTTCATGTTTTGATGGTAGTACAATCAGAATCTGCCGTTATCTCGAACACGATTTTTTTCGCCACGACCATACTTCCATTTCCTTATGGAACATGGGAGTAAAAATAAATAAAAAAAGTATTGTTAAACATGTTTTAGTAATAGAGCCGAACGGTTCCACTGTGGAAGATGCCCACGTGAAGTGCTAGTTTCAATGCCATTTACACAGAACAGGGTGGTTTTCTATGTTGAAGGAAACATCTTTGGACGTTTGTCATAAGCGGTATTCCTGTTTAGTAAAACCTGGCTAGATATACAGTAATATTGTGTTTCTGTTTTTTATTCCTGTACTGGTTTTAACGATATCGAGTTAAATTTACTATTCACAGCATTGAATGTGCTTGATGTAACCGTTTCTGTACGCTATACTGTACATTCCGTGACTGAAACTAACAAGATCAGTCAGACCGTAAGAAGCTCGGTACGATTTAACGCAAAGAATTCTTACACACGTTTAGCCAGTTTTCGTGCATTCAGTGATGGTTGTTATACTGATTAAAATTCATTAACCCGGACCGACCAGCAAACGTCAAACCGATTTATACGTTTCTAAATTCAATTTGATTCGATTGTTTGTGATCGTAAACTCGTTGGAGTATTTTTTGTTATAAAATTGCATGTTTGTAAACAAAACACGCTTCCTTAGTTTTTGTTTTGTCTTAATTTTTATTACGTGTTGCAAAGCGCACGCATAGATAGGATCGTTACGAATTCGTTTTCTTATCGTAAAAAGATTACAAAGTCATGTGATGGGAATTTTGTAACTGCAGCAAAAACGGCCTTGAATGTGTTGGACAATGCAATCGTACAGTAGTCTCGATGGACGAACGATATGACATTTGTTCTGATACTGCTGTTGTGTGCAGGTGTCGTACTCGATACGCTACCGAAGATGATTTACGCACAGTATTCGCGTCTTAGACCACTCGACTATGACACCCATACGGCTGCCCATGAGACCGAAGATGTTAAAAAATGTGTAGTTACTTTCGCTGAAGAATTGTATTTTGTTCTTGCATGTTCCGTATGCCATGTTAATGTTTGATAAACGTATTACAGACATTTCATTCTCACTTTCTAGAATATATGAAAAACCGTATTATAAAAATAGTTTCATAGTACATACTAGTAATACAGTCGCCGGTACCTCCATCACATTCTTCGAGCTATGTTTTTCGCTGTTGCCTTGTAATTCAGTACGCACGTAATAGTCTTCTATATTACAAGTCTTCCCGGTCTAAAATTTGTGCATTCTATATTTTACATAACGGTTTACCTCTAGTCTAGATGTTTATCAGCATTAGAGGTCTAATAACAAAAGTTTTTGGTTAAGCCTTGGGTAGCATATGTTGTTTTCCCGTACACTGCAGAAATAGAGCGAAGTATTTTGGAACTGGAAAGTAACTTTCACGGCTATTTTTGTTAACTAGTGCATGTTTTCAATAAAACATAACGATTACATTATATCGTAAATTTTGTAAGTAGATGAAACAAATAAATATGACGATGAATGTCTTTAAAACTAGCTCCAACCCCTCACGCCTGTATATCCATCGATTACCCAGTAAGTTATGTCTGGTCCAACGGAGCCGTCAATGCTAGTTTTAGCTAAAACTGGCCTTTCTTCAGCTAAAACAGCTAGTTTCAGATAAAACATGTAATGAAATTTCGTATTGTGTTTTCCGTTTTGATGAATAATGATTGAGCAATATAAACCCTACCGGAAATCGATCGTTAACTTGAAAGCGTTCAGTGTTCCTGTTTAAAAACCTTATACTGTTGTTGTAAATTAAAAACTAAGATATGTGTGTGATTTATAAAACAGCCGCGGACTCTGCAATGCTCCAGCACGCCACTGTTATTAGTATCAAATTATTCTAAAACGGATAATAATCACTGTACATTATGTTCGGTAAACGTTTTCAAATAAAAATATCCAAACGAACTGCAATAAAACACATTTATTGACGTGCAGAATAGCATCGTAAACTAGTTATTGCTTAAATGGTTTTGAATATAACACAAATTTAAAACGCATAAAGTCAGGTTTTAAAAAGCAATTAATTATTAATAGTCTTATTAATAAACACTTAAAAGTTCGTATAATGAATTGCACGCAGTTGTAACAAAGAATTATTTGTAATTACTAATTTCCATACTGCACTTATTTTCATAGTAAGCCTAACATGAATTCAAGAGCGGTGAACGGTGAGACAATTGCCACCATTGGATGCACGCATCATCTTCGTCTTCCCCGTTTAGCATTTCCGCCAAATGTAACATTTATAGTGTCAATAACATTAACCTCCTTGCTTCCTTCCAGTGCAGTGTTCTGTTGTAGACCGAGGATTAATATACGCTCAGTTTCACATATTTACGGGTGCATTTATGAAAAACTATGTTGACAGTATTCTTGATCTGCCATTTCCGTTGCTTTTTCGTAATTATGAAATCGTACGAACATGTAGGTGAAATGAAACAGGTAACATAGAGGAATAAAAAAATTTCATTTTGTATTTTAACAGAAGCTATACTATTAACTACAACTGTTACATTAGAAATTAAATTATTTTTTTGAATATACAAGTCGTTTAGTGTCACCGTAAAAGCTTCGAAACGAACAAGTTGACCCAAACAACAGACACGGCATACGCTGCGCACAACCTGCCTAATTACTACATATTGTCTTCTCGGTCTCAGCGACCTATTTGATTGCATATTTTACTATAGCGCGCCACGTACACGCTAAAATTTGCACGCCGTAAAACATGTTTTACAACTGTCGCGCGCCAGTGTTATGAATATCTACTTAACTGTCATGTTTGTAGCAGTTTCCCGTGCAAAGCGTAAACATTATATAGGATTTACGTGCGACAGAATGAACTTGGGTTTTTCTTATGTTCATACGCTTAGTATTTCTTTAAATTTACTCAGCGTTCAACAAGAAATCCACGTGCCATGGTAAATATGCATGCTTGAGTATGTTAAAAATATGTGTATGTGTTTTGTGCACGGGCGTATCTATAGCTTTTCTAGGGGGGGGGGGGGGGGGAGGTTATAGCCAACCAAATTGTCAATTCTCCTCTCTCTCTCCCCGAGTATACGAGTACTTTGTTATGGTTTTAGGCTGTTTTAAGAAATAACAAATTATGTCATTGAAGAATTTATTAAGGTATTTTAGTTTTACATAATTAGGTTCAACCTCTTTCTTCTTTCAGCTAACCTATTTACAATTTCGTTGGGTTCCAGTTCCACCACCACATCCCGGTGAATGCTCATGAGAGCGAGGCCAATAAGTCTCTCATCTCCCATTTTATTCCTTAGGTAGGTTTTCAGCCTTTTAAGGGTAAAAAAGGTTCGTTCAGGCGTCGCAGTTGATACTGGGAGCGTGGCTAAGATCTGAAGCAGTTTTTTAATGATTGGAAAGAAAAGTTCATCACACTGATCCATAGCTTCTAAAGCGGTGGTGGGTTTTTCCAGTGCGCACCAGTGGTTGTGCCAGAGCTCATACTCACTTAACAAGCGTTTCTCTTCATCTTCATTAAGGAATATTTGTCCAATTTTCTTTAAAATTTCTTTTGTTTTTTCATCGTTTTTGGTCCGGTCAGGTAGAAGCAGTTGAATTCCTGCAATTGTTTCCTCGTGAGGTTTAAAGCGAGCATCAAGCTCGGTGATTACATGTTCGGTAAATGGGTAAAATATGTTTCGTCGATAGTAAACTTCAGCCGAGTCCCCTGGTACATTACTGCGCTTGGTTTGTCTTCCAGTCACTCTTGGAACAATTATGTCACTTGGACTTAACTGTTTTGCTTCCTCAAGAAGGGTTGAAAATTCACTTTCATTACGGATGTTTTGTAAGGTAGTTTTACTGTCTTTACATAACTGCAAGTGTTAGTTAAATCTACATTGACTCTTTGCAGTATTTTGTTTAGGTTTGCTGTGTACAAGAAAACTTTTCTTAGAATTACCAGGGAAACTATAAATTGATTACTTTCCATGGAGACATGCAATTGGTATGCTTGGGTGGCGACATCCCTTCCAGTTTCTTGGAGTGCTTGGAGTGTTGCAAGTACTACGGGGAACATCTCAGCAAACCTTTTGACGGCTGAGTGTTTTTCAGTCCAGCGTGTCTCACAAAGCGAGATGAGCGTTGAATGAGGCGCTCCAATTTCGTCCGCAGTTTTCTTTAAAAGGCCATCTCGAAGTGGTGATTGTCGAAAGAAGTTGATTATACTTTTTATAGTTCCGATGCAATTGCGAATCATAGGTATCTCACATGAATGCGCCAAAACTAAGTTTAGGGTATGGGCCGCACAATGTACGAACAGCGCTCTAGGGTATTTGTCCATAATTATTCTTCTAACGCCCCTAAATCGGCCGCTCATGACAGCGGCTCCGTCATAACCTTGGCCAACCAAGTTCTCCAAATCTAAGCCAAATGACTTGAGTCTTTGTATCATCGTGGATGCTAAAGCTGGTGCTGTAACATCCTCAACGTGGACAAATTCAAGGAAGTCCTCCCGGATAACAGCCTTTCCAGATGAGCAGTCTACATAACGCAAGCACAGTGCTAGCTGTTCATGCCGCGATATGTCTTGGGTTTCGTCTGCGAGTACAGCAAAGAAGCCAGACTGTTTGACTCTCTTGATCAGTTGCTCTTGAATAGTATTTCCACACAATTCAATTAGTACATTTTGAATACCTGACGATGTGTACATAGCCCGAGTATGAATGCTTTGAGTAAGTAGGTGATTTTTAAGTGCTTCATCGCCAGATCGGGCACGAAAACGAAGAAGTGCTCGGAAATTTCCGTCATTACGTGCGGGCTCTGCAATACCGATTTCACCAGAGTCTTGTTTTCCCCTTAAGGACATTTCCTGCCGCCCACAAAATAAGATTGTGTCCACTATGGCTGTAAGTCTTTTTCTGTTTTCTTCCGCAATTTTTTTATTTTCCACATTAATTGATTCTATAACATCAAGCGTTTGACCTTCCATAACCCTTACGAAATGTTTTGCCCGTTCCACGGCAAATTTATGATAATTGGCATTTCCGTGATGATCAAAGTTCTCCAGCGCTTTCTTCCAGTTATTAAATGGCTTAGCGACAAAGGCTCCAAGTTCTTGACCACCGCTACCACCTTGCGTCCGCCCAAACAAAACATACATTTTGCATAATGCTCCCTGTGCAATATTTGAATACACTAACCATGGATTTTTTGTAGTCCAATGACGTTGAAAGGAAAGATTTCTTTTACCAGTGACGGGAAAGTTAAAAGTCTCTGGAGGGTTCCAAGTTTCTTTCAAAGCTTTCAACTTCTCTTCATCATTTCTTGGAGGATAAGACAAATATTTGCTAGTATCGTACTTGTGTATTAACGAAGGAGGAGCCAGGCTAGCTGAAAAAGACAAATTAATGCATTAAATGAAGCATAATAAAGCTTACCTACTACCCCACTCCAAAGATATTTACTTAAGAAAGGTACACTAGACTCTTACTAATCCGGCCATTCCTTGCACGCAGGGATTCCGGATTGGCGAGAGTGCCGGATTACTGAGATAAAAATGAAAAAACTGTGATTTTTTTATTAAAAAAAGTAATTTAGCAAATATGTTCTATGTCTATGCTATGTAGAAAATACATAGGCCCTACATATTAAAACTCAACCAACTCGCATATAATAACTTAGGAGAAACATTCTTATAAAATCAAATAATTATACAAATAAATTAAAATACGTAAACAGCGGCCGGATTACAAAGGGCCGGCTCAGCAAGAGTCTAGTTACTTACCAAGGCCTGTTTCACTGCTGGTACTCGTTGAGGGGCCTGGAACATCTGGATTATATTCCACAGGCGGAGTGGTTATGCTCTCCTCCTCACTTAAACCGTCAAGTGTTTTCTCCTTTTTCGGAAAGAATCCCAAGAGAGATTGCTGCAACGTGCGCTTCATTTTTCGTTAGCTAAAACAATACATTTCATGCGTAAAGAACCATACTCTCTAAACCTAAATTAGTCAAAAAATTAGAAAGTAGTAATATTAAAATTAGTTTGCTATTGACAGTTGGGACTGATGAGTCATCGACTAACTGTTGCCTTCCTGTAACCCATACGTTACATTACGGTACATTGTGCTTATATTTTTTCAATTTTAAAAACTAATTTTTAAATATCTACATTTACAATTTAGAGCTCTTTTTGTAAATACGTAGCAACTTTAACGTTTACTTGTTCATTTTTCAAAAAGTTTCTTATTTTGTTTAATGTAAAAATTAACTTAAAATCATGTTACAGAAATATTTTGTTAATTTTCAAATAACAAAAATTAATAAACGAAAGTATTATTGTTCAATAGTATCAATTATATCAATGTATTTATATCAATTATAAATTACTATTTAACTATAGCCTACAGACAATTTCATTTATAAAGAACTAGCGAGTACCCGGCATGCGTTGCAATGCCACTCAAAGAAAGAAAGTGTTTGTATATATATATAATATATAAAGACTTCGTTCGCGTGGTCTTCAATTTAATGCGATAATATATTTAGAACAGAATCTATTCCATTGGGTTGCCATAGTAACCAGATCTAATAAGTTAGTTTTTTAAGACTCCAAAGGACCCCCCAGAGGATCGTATCAAAAAAAAACACCTGTCCTATGTTGGTTCTCCCGTTGCGTAAAATATTTGTGCCAAGTTTGGTTGAAATCGGTCCAGTGGTTTAGGAGGAGATGTGGAAGACCCCAAAGAACTCCCAAAAGAACCCCATCGAAAAAACACCTATCCTATGTTGGTTCTCCCTTTGCGTAAAATATTTTGTGCCAAGTTTGGTTGAAATCGGTCCAGTGGTTTAGGAGGAGATGTGGAAGACCCCAAAGGACCCCCCGAAGTATCATATCGAAAAAACACATATCCTATGTTGGTTCTCCCGTTGCGTAAAATATTTGTGCCAAGTTTGGTTGAAATCGGTCCAGTGGTTTAGGAGGAGATGTGGAAGACCCCAAAAAAACCCCAAAAGAACCCCATTGAAAAAACACCTATTCTATGTTGGTTCTCCCTTTGCGTAAAATATTTGTGCCAAGTTTGGTTGAAATCGGTCCAGTGGTTTAGGAGGAGATGTGAAAGACCCCCCCGAAGGATCATATCGAAAAAACACATATCCTATGTGGTTCTCCCGTTGCGTAAAATATTTGTGCCAAGTTTGGTTGAAATCGGTCCAGTGGTTTAGGAGGAGATGTGGAAGACCCCAAAGGACCCCGTCGAAAAAAACACCTATCCTATGTTGGTTCTCCCGTTGCGTAAAATATTTGTGCCAAGTTTGGTTGAAATCGGTCCAGTGGTTTAGGAGGAGATGTGGAAGACCCCAAAGGACCCCCCAAAGGACCCCATCGAAAAAACACCTACCCTATGTTGGTTCTCCCGTTGCATAAAATATTTGTGCCAAGTTTGGTTGAAATCGGTCCAGTGGTTTAGGAGGAGATGTGGAAGACCCCATAGGACCCCATCGAAAAAAATTCATAAACCTTCGCGGGCGTGCGCACAACAACTCACCGAAGTTTCATCGCAATCGGATGAATGGTATAGGAACGCATACGGGACAAAGAAAGAAAGAAAGAAACAAACATTCATTTTTATAGATATAGATTCGCAAATATTTATGCTTGTCTAATACCGAAAATATTGGTATTTATTAAGTTGGTGATATATTAATAGATTAATTATTTATCAGGTTTAAAAGTAAACTGTTATGGTTTTAAAATCCGTATTAACTGACCTTGCAGCGTGAATATTGTTACCGGTACCATGTTTATCCACTTGTAGGAGCACGTGGTTGGAGCGAATGAGCATGTTACATGGCAACACTGTTCCTAACAGGAACTTCCTGTTTCATTACAACTGTCAATACCAAACTAATTTTAATAATAATACTATAGTTCAGCATACTATTTACTATTACTTAGTAGCAATTTCATAAAAGCATTTGGAAACTTACCTCCAATCTGCCAATCAGCAATATCACACAACACGTAATTTTACCTGACAAAACACACGTAACGACGCGACAACTGCACGCGGCACACTGACTCACAAAAAATCACCCTCGAAGGTTGCCACTGTTGCCAGATGATACAACTCGTAACTCGTCCTCGTACCAATATCTTAAAAAGCTTTTAATTTGGCTCCATAACCTCATATTGACTTTAATCTTTTAAAAATACACTTGAAATTTTGTTTATTTCTATTATGTAAAGAGTTCTAATCAATATTTACAGCAGGTAAGTTGTTAATTGGGATAAGATATCCCAAAATCTCAAGAAATGTTTAATACTCAAAAGAATGAAGTTTTTCTGTGAACAAATTCATTCTATCTAGTGTAAATTTATTTTTTCGATGGGGGGGTTTGAACCCCCTAAACCCCCACCCTTATATACGTCCATGGTTTTGTGTATTAAAAATAATTATGTACATGAAGAGAATTCTGCTTAAAATTTGTTTTCAGCAAATAATTGACTACCATTTCTCTTTTGCCTTTGTTTTTTTTTTTAGTATCTTATAGATAACATAAATACGGTGTATGAATATAAGATTCATGTTTCGGTCTACCTTTGTACCTCCCACAACCACCGTTCTTTCATTGTGTTAACTAGTCACCGTATCATATGATATGTGGATACTTAGAAGGTTCGTCTCGGATGGACAGCGGTCACATTTTGTTCACTGTCGACCTAATCGTATGGTCTTCAATAAAGTGAATCTTCTCTTCATTGTGTTGATTTCGTAGAAAACCCGCGCGCGTGCGCTTGTCGTAACCGATGATGATATACTACTACTACTACTACTAGCCTATCTGCTTTTACCACTACCACACACGCGCGCGCGCGCGCGCGCGCGCGCAATGTGTATTTTCCATTTTGAAAGTCACTTGCTTATTTGTAACGACTGAAAGTAAACACTGTAGACATTAAGGAACTTGAATATAATTTTTTTTTTTAAAGTAAGTCGTTTTTTTTAAATATTTTGGTACCGTTTTGTTTCTTTCCTCAATTTCATTCACTTTTATCGTTAATCATTACGCATACATTTATTTCGAAATTTGCGTTCATTAGCACTTATCGTCTTGCAGTATGTACCTGACCAGTTTATTCATTGTGTCGTCCAGTTTCCACACATTAATTGACGTGTTCCTCAAGCCGTTAGTAAACGCCGAATATTCAGTTACAATTTTTTTTACCTTTTTTGACCAAAATCTAAACTAGGGGTAACGTCTTTTGTTATTAACGTATTAACGTTTGCCATTAGTATAGTGGCTCGTCCCAGTTATGTTCGTCTAATCACAGCGTATTGGCTTACGAATATGCTGCGCGGAATTATGTAATTCAAACGATCAGATTCTTTACGTCCAGGAGCCTGTTCCACCTCGGTTTTTACGTATCTCTGTGACTCTGTTGTACATATAGTATATCCATTCGTTTAAAACAGATAATTCCATAATGAGATTCTTGCCTTAACACAAGATATGAATATACATAATTTTGTATGCCACATAGCTCTATTTATTCTATTTAGTTGCCAAAAGAAGCACTAAGTGACGGTAATTCCGTTAATATTGTTTCGTTTTCGTCCTTATTTATACGGAGATGATTATATATCTATATCAAGTGTCTGTGAGAGTCACAGAGGCTTGGGTTTAAATAGCTGGAAACTGACGCATGTAATCGGTGACAAGTGTCTGGTATTTGAACACGTGTGCTCGACGTGACGAAAGTAAAAACCAACGATCTATAGTAAAAACAGTGTTTTCGCACTTGTTTTCGCTTGCCGTTTTGTGCAAGCACTGTATGAAGTCTGTTTTGATCCATACCTTAACTGTAGGAATATTTTACTACAGTTAAGACATAATAAGACAGATAATTAATGAGTGTACTAAAGGATATTCTTGGTTGCAGTTATCAAGCTAACATTAGTTTGCAGCAATTAAAATTGCCACAAATATTTTCCTGCCATTCTTTTTTTCGTTTCTCACATCTAACACGATTCGGTTTATATACGGACGTCTTGGCCTGAATGTGCCCTTGCCAAGCGAGAAGCTCATCCACAATAATGTATGTGCCCAACTTAGTACGCATCCTGGCTGAACAAGTGTTGTTCCAATTTTCTTATTCCGTACAATAGTAGATCCCAAGTACAGGTCAGCGGACCTGTTGTACTGCCGTCTCAGTACTATGTGTGGATGGTTTGCTGTTTCCATCGGATTTGATGACGTTGTACTCCTCCACCTTTGTCATTCTGGACCGAACGACTCCGTTTGATTAATGAAAATATACTAATACTTAAAATGTCTGTCGATGCCAAAAAATATCTGACATCTGTGTTTTCATAATCTTCATTCCACGCTTTGTTTGTGATTTTGTAAATCCGATCTTATCTCGGAATCTTTCCCATCGAAAACCTCTTTAAAACTCTTCTAACTTTAAACTGTGTTAAAATTCCTTATTTCTTTTTTTTCTTCAGTAGGTGTAGTGGCGCTGTTATTTCTTCGACAACTGTGACTCCAAGCTCAGCTTAAAACATTGGCTCTTCACTTTTGTCTCAGATGTGTATGAAAGTTTTTCTATCTTCTTATTTAGATCGCCTTGTGTTGTTTCTTTTCAGAATCTGATATCACTATGTTAGGACGTTTACGTGTTTTCTTCTTACGTCACTATCCGCAAAAATATTTTGGACATCAAGGACCGAACAAAATTAATACAGAATAAGAACGTCTCGTCTGAAAAAATTGCGCATTTTCAGGTGGATTGTACGCCAGATTATGATAAATAAGTTGACGGAGTAAACTGAAAATATTTATATTGTTGACAAAAAAAAACTACCAAGGCATCACTTGTGTACTGCCCGGTTTATTAATATGGTGGAATACTGATGACAATGAATAATGTTTACTTCCATGCCTGATTACCTAAGAATTAAGTCATTCCAGACGGTATCAATAATAGAACGCGATAATCAAAATAAATTTTATATCAATCGAGCATATCTGGTGTATGGTAATATGTCAGTATTAATATTCCGCGAATTTGCTTTCTGGAAAACAAACAAACAAACAAAATCAGCGCTGGAGGAAACGCAATCCGCATGGTCGCGATGTAAGTGGAGTGGCGCTTCAAGTTAATGTTATCGCGGAACAAATGACATATGAAAATTATAAGGAAGCGCGGCATGATTGAAGTGAACCTCCCCATTGCATCATATGGCCGCCGTGGCGGGTGCAATTCGGAAGAGGGGATATATATAGTTAGACAAAGTGTATTGGACTTCACTAAGGCAAAGGTAAGGGAAGAGCGCGGGCAGTTCAGTTCAGTGTGCGGTTGAAGTGATAAACAGGTTGTTCGCGTCTCGTGCCGCGCATACACACATACTGTGATACTTGCATTTTATCTGTGATATTATTTTTTTTACTATTCCTACTGTTTATTGGTGAGTATACATGTAGAATAACGTGGAAAACTATATTATTATATTAGACAGTAAAACTTGAAAGGGTAAATAATATTTTCATAGTCATTCCAATTTAACTTTTTAATTTAACCGCACCGAGTTTTTGTAATTACCATCCACTGTAAGCGAAGTTTAAATATTCCGTAGAAAGACTTGTAGATTTGTAGGCCTGTTTAACTTACATTACTTTAGGCCTACAACTTTGAATAGGTACAAAGTTGATTCAAGTTGTGTGTATTGTGTTAACAAGAAATAGTTGCTAAACCACATGATAAAAATGTTTTATATTTATTTGAACTTAATGAGGAATTTTGGAACGCCCACAGTGAATACCCCAAGTTCTCGTTTGTTAAGAGTAATAATTGTATCACAATTTTAAATGTATCAAAATTAAAAGTACAGGTGTTATAATCTCATCAAATTGCTGGTATTAAAGAACACAAAAATGTGAACATTTGGTGTCCCATGAAAGCTGTGCGTCTGTTATATTTTGTGACCTGAGTTGTCATTCTTCATTGAAATAATGACTGAAAATTATTGTCCAATTCTGCTGTGAGTAGAATGTAACTTATCAAAGAAGTTATAAATCAATTCTTGTACTATATTGGTGTGTATTGGTGTGGTATATTGGTTAGCCCACCTTATTGTATTTTAAAAGACTAGAAAGCATTGTTTTCTCAGTAAAAATTTGTTATCAATAAGCTTTGAAATTTTAAAAACTGTTAAATAATGATTCTAATAATGCCTGCACATACATCCGTAATGTGCCTGTGCCTGTATCGTTCTCAATTGTGTGTGTGTGAACAGAGCAACTCAGTGTACATAATAATAATGTTTATATGTATAGGTAAATGAATGAGTTGGTTTTATATAAATTAACTAACATTTCAGATCCAGATAATCTTTATCTATATATCAGTCAGCTAAATTTTTAGTATCAGATACAATTCCATTTTTGCTCATAAGAATACCAGAATTTTTGTATGGAATCTAAGGTTCTTTGTTATATCACTTATTTATACTTTCATCCCATATTTTAATGGTTGTAACCATTAAACCACACGAGTTATTGTAATTATGATAATATTACATAGCATACAAAAGCAAATAACTCTATTTGAATCTGCAGTTATTATAACTACATATAATGTACATCTGTACATTATATGATATGTGATATATCTGTACATATGTATCTATACATATGTGATATGTATATCTGATTATATTAACATCACTATTTAAAAGTGATATGTCCTGTTTAAATTCCCCTATTAAACCAAAGTCCATAATTGGTGGACTGTATGATTGATACCTCAATTTCTGTTATTTAAATCCCATTTTGAAGTGGTATTATATTAAATTTTATGGATTATTTAAATAAGACAGTAGCCCTTATAAAATGAAACAGTCCTGTGTTGCCACTGGATGTTTGCTAAAATTTAAGGGAAATAATTTTAATGAAAGTAACATCACATACTTATAAATTAAAAGGTAATATTGGATGGAATGAGAGTATAAATTTGACAAAAGATACATTAGTTCATTTATAGTCATGTTTTACTAATGACGGTGTGTTGTTTGACTAATTATGTAATTGGGTTTAATTTTTATTATAATTTTTGTTCAGAATTTTGAGGATACCAGAATTATAAATGTTTTACAAGTATAAAAAAAACTGCATTATGTGGATACTTGATGTTGAATATCCACTGATAATGTGGATAATTGGCATTTCTCAGTTATGGATAATGTGTATGCACGTGTGTTTGGATGCATATGTCAAGTTGGTGGTTGTAACACTCAACTGACACATTTGTTATAATGTACAGTAAATTTTGTTAGTTAACTGTGTTCAGAGTTAAGTGTACCTTCTAATGCAGATTGCATATGCTGACATTTTAATCTGTTAACAAATAAAATATATATTTTTTTAGTGTTGTATGACTTAATATTAATAATCTGTGGCCTTGTTTTAAAAATATTCATGAGCATGTTGGCGTGTTCAGTAGGAATTTGCTGCTAGTAGAACAAAAAATGCATTTTATGCGTGGAGTGTAACAGTACCCTTTAAAGAGTACTGCACTGCATGTACTTGGTGCCAAAAACATTTGCTGCACAACATGCACGTGTACACTTATAGCAGTCTTATGCACCAACTTTGGCAATTTGCTATCTAGATTTAATAAATTATTAGATTGTTATCATGATTCAAAACGTCTTCAATGATTTCATAACATAATTTAGTGTGACTGCCAATTTGTTGAATCGTATATCATAAACATGTTATTTAAATACTTAGGTGACATTTTGTTTGTGTTGTGTAAAACATGGTGTACTTTGTTGCAAGTATACACGTTTAATTTATTTGTCTCATTATTTTTGTAAACTGTACATTATTCAGGGTGTAGAGGATAAGGTCTTCTGCCTGAGAACAATATAAAATGTATGAAATATGAACCCTCTGAAGTTTGTAATACTTATACAGTTTCATGTGAAATAAGTCTAATACTTAATTATAAATCAGAATATTTAAATCTTTAACATGACAGTATAATAACAATTTATTACTCACATATACAAACATGTCCATGACATTTATAAACTGTGTTTAGTTTCACTTATATTATTTATGAGTTCTTATGAGAAGTGTATGTTAATGTAATTCATAAAGCTTAAAATTGACAAACATTTTATGCATAGTGGGAGAAATTTTTGTGTATGTTTGTTAGTATTTTAATGAATTAAACCATTGTTTGTTATTGTTAATACTATTTTTATCTTAACCTGGATTATTTATTTCATTGATAATCTATCTATGTATTTGTATCTTTTATGTGTTTCAGATATTATTAGTAATTTTTCCAAGGGCAAATAGTTGTTTTGTTTAAACTATTGTTATTCACCTAAGAAAACATGAGTCGTTACAGTATTTGTATTTTGTTCTTCGCCTGTTTTATCATTACTGGTAAGCAGAAACTTATATATTTTCTAACTCCATCCTCACCTTTTATATGAACAATAATCACATGTCCAGACACTGTGTACAGACATACAATATCATAGATTTTAATTTGCAATGTTTTCAGATTTCAAATTGTCTACTTTGTTTACTATTTTATGTAAATATATTTTACAGTTTTAATTTCTTAGCACATATTTTGCAGACATATTTTGCTTACAGATTTTACAAGCTTATATTTATTTATAATAAGTATGCAGATTTTATACTTCCAAATATTAATACATGAAGGTCAATTGTTAAAATATATATGTTCATATATAAATACACGTTTGCACTTGCAGTGAATACATTTAAACCCAGGTCAGTGACAAGTTCATTACAACTTTACATTAAATGAATTTTCACTTCATACATTTCTATAAAAAAACTTTAACAACTGGATCAGTTTTCATATCAGTAGCTACTTCAAGAGTTATCAAAACTCATTTCAAAATGCTGTTCAGAATTAACTGAAGTGTGTGTCAGATTGAGGAATCTGTGATTTATCACAGGTTGATGTTATTATTTATCAGAATGTTTTGTGATGTGATCATGTGTACAAGAACTATATCTAATAAAAAATTTGTGATTGACATCGTAGAATTTCTTGGATATTGTAGACTATTTCTTTTCTTGGCATTGTAGAATTTTGTTGTAATATATGCTTATGGTTGTATATCCCTATGCATGTATTTAGTAGCCATTAGCTAATATACATACATGAAATTAAATATACATGTATTTTAATTAATTATTAAATAAATCTTCACACAACTGTACCATACCATCTCTCTCTCTCTCTCTCTCTCTCTCTCTCTCTCTCTCTCTCTCTCTCTCCCTCCCTCCCTCCCTCTCCCTCCCTACCTCCCTCCCTCCCTCCCTCCCTCCCTCCCCTCTCCCTCTCCTCCCCTCTCCTCTCCTCTCCCTCCCTCCTCCCGATCCCCCTTCCCTTTCCTTCTACATCTCGGCAGCATGAACACCATTCCTATAGCTAGAGTAATTATACTGTTCTTGTTTTTGCAAGAACATAATATTCATTTGTACTGAATGACAGTATTCAATTTTAAAATGCAAATAACTCTTTTTTACAGAGTATATTCTATTTTCATGGTAATATGTGGTGTACGAGTTTGACAAACAAGGTTTTTGTGTTTTTTCTGTTGTTATGTATACATTTTTTGCAGAAACTTATGAATTATAAGTACAAAAAGATAACTACATACAGTCAAGTACATGACCTTGTATTGTTTTCCGCTAGGGAATAAAATAATAAAGAGAAAGTGGATGGCATTGGAGACCACCAGAATGTTATGTTCCAAGAACATTTAGCCACAAATGCAAACTATTCTAATGCACACACACCAGTTACAACAAAAACAATGTAACAAAACTTATGTAATATTATTATTATTATTATATCCATATTCATCACGTTATTCTTGTTCTTCAAACTGATAATAAATAATACTTTACATTTAGAAAAATAATATGATTTATATTGTTTTTACAATGTTTTGTGAACTTTTTTAATTTTCAGTCATCATCCTAAGTATAATTTATAACATACTGTATAAATATATAAACTGTTGGGACATTTTATACAGTTTATACATATACAGTTTATACATTTTATAAACTGTTGGGACATTGTAAAAAAAAAATATTCTTGTTTCAATATATAGACTACTATTAATATTTATTATTATTATGAAACTTCAATTACATTAGTGTATGGTACATAACAACATATATAGAGTTGTTATAAATAAATATATAGTTTTGCTTGCCTGCTACTCACCAGTGTAGCATAGGAACATTTAATTCACAGTTAGCACAGGAATAAAAATAATATTTGTGTGTACTGTAATTCATGTTTGTTAAGACAATAATGATTGTGTAGAGTATATTAAATAATATTAGAAAGAAGACTTTAATAATTTGCAATAAGAAAAGTCATATTATACTGTGAGGCTTTAGAGTACACATAAAAGCCAGAACAAATTTCCAGTTATGTAGTATTATAGATTACAGAACACACACACACACAAATTTGTTACACTCACACCTCTGTATAAAGTATTTTAAGAAAGACTCTTTGTTTTAGATTTGTTACTAGTTCCATATATTAACACATAGAATGTACTTTTTTTATCATGGCCCAATTATCATGCTTAGTAACAGGCACACAGTACTTTTCTATGTAATCAATTTTTTACATAATATTGAATGAGAGTTGACAGAGAGGGGGTGAAAATATAAATCATTAGTTCCTCTAAGTTACGATCGTGCTGCTGGACAATGAAGTAAATCTAAGATTGTGTGCTATTACCACTTTTAGTAGATATGAAATTTTACTTGAATTCTTATAACAAATTGTATGTTGAGCAAACCAAATTTCATTTGTCTAGTTTGAAATACAATCAAACTTTTGAATAAGAAACTTCTAAATAATACATTCTTCATGTAACATTCTTTATGTGTACCATGAAGTTTGAATAAAAATACAAGTATAATTATGTCCATGTAATGTAGTTCTCAATAACGAAATCGGGCTGAATTTTTGCAGCAACTAACGACTTTTGAATTTTTGCAGCAACATGAAATCAGTCTGTTTTGATTCCCATTTAGTTGTACAAACAGGCTACTGAATAAAAGATTCAGTATACTTACTAAAAAATGTAAAGTACCGTTTACCAAATGGTAAAAGCTTAAGAGCATGATAATGTCTTTCAGCCGCCAGCTAAACGCAACATTATTATGGTTACTGACTGACTGATTGGTTACATACCTATCTACAGCTATGCAGTGTTGTTTGCTTGTTAGGTCTTTAATCTGCGACGGACGTTAGCACGTTAGCGGTCGCGGTTTTAGTTAACGATTCCCGGCTGGTAAATGATGACGTCATGCAGCGTGATGCGTTACAGAAATTTCCAAATGATGGCCAGCCATAAGACATTATCATGTCAAAAATGTGTAGTTTTGTTTTGTTGAATAGATATGGCAATGAAATGGAAAGATTTTATTGTTTTTCTTTCATTCATAAGTTATTCTTTTCTGGAAAGTTTCTATTGTGATAGTATTAAATGTTTTGCATCATGTAAGTTAATTTTTGTGTAAAATTAATTACTATATTGAAATAATGTCAGGTCATCTTCATTTATGTAAAAGTCTAGTTAATGTTCAAGATTCAAAAAAAATAATATCTATGTTATATAGTGCTGTTTATATAGTGGATATATAAAAATATACTAAATGCATCTACCTATCCTTTTGTTTGAGGGAAGTAAAAATGAAAGTTTAATAATATGTGATGTTATATTACTATAACTTTTGAATCAAAATGCACACAAAATGAACTGACATGGTTCTTTTGCTCCAAGTAACAAATACTTCTCAGTAATGAATTTTTCAGTGGGACGTTATGTTATTCAGAGGTTCTACTGTACTTGAAATCTTGTTGAGTTACTTAACTTGCACTGTGACAACCATTTGCTTTTTATGAAATCTAAATGGCACTTAACTCTCGTTGGGAAATTATATTATGACTACATAGTGTGCTTGAAAGTTTGGTTGCATAAAAAGTCATTATAAGCAACATTGATTCAGATCTAGAAGTCTTCATTCTGTGTGAATTTACCAGGTGACCTTGCTGTAGCTCTGCATTACTTCCTACTTGTTGAACCGAAGAGAAATGTTATGTTTACTTTCCGTGTATGTGTACATGTATATGTATGTGTGTAGTGAGTGTATTTTAAAATGTACCATAATAAATAAAAATGTAATTGTAGCTTGTTATATACTCGTTCATTCTGTAAAATGTGGAAAATCTACATCTTTTAGTACTTCTAACTGTTTTAGTGAAAAGATTAGTTTAAAAATATTTTACTAACTTTATTATTTTTAATTTGGTGAGCTTTATTCTTATAATGAACCATATTTATTTTTTAAAATCTTTAATGTAATATTCATTCATTTTTTATAATTTATGCCAGTATTGATCAGAATGTCTTTATAATTTAAGAAATTTTACACATTAAGCATATGGAATATTTGTGGATAAATGAATAAACAGTGTGTAGAAAGTATAATAAACATTGAGTTACATAATATGTGAAACAGTAGCCACCTGGCCTACCGAATGTGTTGTAGCAAACTGCTGACCTAATGTACCACTAACACACAACTGCTTGACAACTGTCACACTACTCATCTACCTAACCAAACTTATGCAAACAATTTAATATTGATTGTTTATTTTCTGTTCAAAAATTAATTAACTTTTATATTCAAGAAACTACAAATATATTCTAGCTCTTTATTTCCCCTGGTGTATGAAAAATCTAAACACCACAATCATAATGTTTTATTTTCTTTTAAAATCTGATTTTTTACTAAGTTAGTGATATGTTTATATTCTATTACTGTTTATATAGTAATTTGTTAGTATGAGTATTAGGGAATGTAACAAAATTTTGCAGTTTTAAAATTTCTGTTACAAAACACATTACACTTATTGTAATTATGTATGTTATACACTCAGTCTTTATTGCCAGAATGTCATAACATGTGTGTAACATCAACAAACTTTAGTGCTCAAATTGGATAATAAAAATATTACTAGTCTGTAGTAAGCACACTTTAAATAAATTCAGCTTCAATTTCTTAAAAATGTTTTCTTCAGTAACAAAATTTAGAGTGACTGATTTCCTGTGCCATTAATATTGCTTTTGGTATATCACTATTCATCTATTCACAACATTTACTGTAATAGACAAAGCAAGAAGAACTAAGTAGAAACACACACACATACAGAAGTGTAAACATAAATATATTTCTTTGTCAGAAAATTTACAACAGGTCATTTTATTATTCATTAGTAATATTGATTATTATATTTTGTAGGAACACTTGGAAGTCTGAGAGTGTCAGTCCATGATATTTCATTACTTGAAGGAGAAACAGCATATTTTAATGTATCATTAACGTAAGTAAGGTTAATAAGATTGTAGGCTGCCAATTATAGATTAAATAAAGTAAAAATTAGAAAAGTTATTTATTATTAGTAGTAGTAAATTTTTATCACTGAGAAGCTTTTAGACGTTACTTAAGTAGTAGTTTATGTTATATCATAATTGCTTATAACTTTTAAGCAATTAAAGTGTTTTGAAAAAAGTACATAATTAAAGTAAAAAAGTAATTTATATAAAAACAAACTTATGAATTATGTCATAATCCCCCGTGTATTCATATCAATGTTGAATAGTGTGTGTCATGTTTGTGTAAGTTTGTAATGAAGTTAGTTAAATAATGAGATTTATAATGATGGCGTTTACATGGTGGAGGTTATATGATAAAGTTTATAATGACGTTACTTAAATATGGTAGTACATCTATTCATATCACCATATTAATGTATAGAAAGGTACAGAAAGTTGTGTTAATTACAGTGAAAAGCTGAGTGTGTCTGCAACAATCAATGTCACCTCAAAACATCCAGATGTCGCGGATGTGAGTCCATCGGTAATACAGTATCCACAAGATTCACGTGAGCTATCATGGCAGATAGCTTTGACTGGTCATTCAGCAGGACATGTGACTGTTGGAGCAACTGTGTCTCCAGAGAACATTACTCAGTAAGTCTGAAGCATATACATGCTCATACTCAGTTAACTTTTTTTAACTAAATATAATTATTTCACTACGACTCGGAACACAAAACATTTTATGGGTAAAAACGTAAAAGCTTTACCTTACAACCTGAACCGGTTTTCACTTTTAAAAAGCTTCTTCAGAGGTTGCCGCTGGTAGTGAAATAATTATATTTAGTTAAGAAATGGACACGTCATGGACAACGAAATCCAAGAATTTAACTTTTTTTATTTGAAGGATTATACAATAGTACAAGTATTATATTAAAGTGTAGTAGTGTCATCACACAATGTATAAATAAAAAGTTTTAATTCCAATAAAAATTATCCTAAGCTCTGTGAACTTCAGTTTCCAATTTACAGATGTTTATGAATTTATTTATCTCACAAGAATAAACATTATTTTCTTTTATGTCTAAATTTGCTTCCAGTTTGATTGTACTCAGAAAATGTTATTAAGTAGTGAACGCACTGATTATAAATTCAAAATGTTAAAAATTTATTGTCATTTGTCGAATTAAGTTTTAATAAAAATAATATGGTACTATAGTATTTTGTATTATGTTGAAGAAATGATAAGACTTCATGCATATCATTAGTAAAAACTTTTTTACATGTAGTAAAAATGGAGAATGTTTTTATATATATAAAAGTGTGCATATGTCTTGTATAAACTGTAGTGTGTAGTGAATTCATATTGGTAGCTTGTCAGTATATTGTTTTGAAATATCAACATTGTAGGCTTACTGATATAAATTTAGATAGTTAGTATTTATTGAGTTGTATCGTGCACAAAAGAATCTTAAGTTCCAATGTAGAGTGTATATGCATAGGTAATAAGCCAGTAATAACAGAGGAATGTTGATGTTAGTTAATGTCTAATGAAATCTGTTCCTCTTGCATATATGTATTCAGTTTCGACATAGTCAGTGTTGTGTCGCACAAATGAAAAACAAAACAGGTTTTGCAGCGTATCAATAACTGTATAGCAACCAGTATTAGTGACGGTGATTAATGATGTGGGACAAATAAGTGTAGGTGAAAGTGAGGACAACGATAGTCACATGATGCCCTCTAAAACTAACTCTATGTGTGCTTTATAATCAATATTTCTCATTCAGATACAATTGACCTATCCATGATGAGTTGAAATTATTATGAATTTCTATATTTTCTTGTGAATTTAAAATAGGCATTGGGTAAAAGTAACCATTCGCTTTCATCAAGGTTCCAAATTCCAAAGTCTTTGCTTCTAGAATTGGCAGTTATTTTCACAGAAGACAGTGAAGTTACATATAGATATAAATTGAAGTAACTCTCGTATTATCATAATAACAGTTCACTAGAGAGTCAGATAGCACATGGTATCTAAATTTTCTGTAATACTTAGTGGATAAAACTAAATATTCTAATTGAATCAAAACACAGATAAACCCCACAAAATAACTTGTTGAAACAAAACTAAATAACATAAACAGAATTTCATTATCACGGTGGCAAGATAGCAATGTTGTAGTATTGTCATTCAGTATACGATTGAAAAAGTTTAATTACAACAAAAATTCAGTGAGCTGTGTGAACATGAATTTACATTTCGCAAATGTTTGTGAATTTATTTATCTTACATAAATAAACAAACATAAAGTGTGTGTGTGTGTGTGTGTGTGTGCGTGCGTGCGTGCGTGCGTGCGTGCGTGCGTGCGTGTGTGTGTGTGTGTGTGTGTGTGTGTGTGTGTGTGTGTGTGTGTGTGTGTGTGTGTGTGTGTGTGTGTGTGTGTGTGTGTGTGTGTGTGTGTGTGTGTGTAAATTTAAATGTATTCATATGTAGAATAAGGTAAGTTATGTAAACACAAAAAATTGAATATTTTTTTGACTTGTGCCCATGAACATGAATATGGTCTAAGTCATACACTAGTTCTTCCACTAAAATTTTAAAACATGTTATAGAGTGCAAACATTCCTGATATGTAGGATATATAAACTGATTTAAAACAGAGTGTAGGTAACCTAGATTCAGTATTAATGCAATAAAATTTTAATTAACAAGGTGGATTAATATTATTTTTAAATATTACAAATATGTGGTAATGTTTACTTTATTATTTAATTATTTACAAGTATCAGTATATACTCAGTGACGTCATTTGGTTAATATTGTACTCCAGTACATTTTTGTATACATTGAAAAAAAAAAAGCTGGTGGTGGTGAACAGCCAGCAGCTTATTTGACATGAGAAGTGTCAGTCCATTTGTTATACTGTTGTGTTTAGTGATAAATTTTATTATACCTGAAGTAAAAAGTTAGCTAATAGTTATTTGTACTTAGCATTTGATACAATGGCATTTCATTAAAAAAAAACTATTTTTCAATTAGTGTTTGACAAATAGGCCTATGGTGTTCTTGTTCTCCATGTAGTCTCAGTCTGAAGATTGGTGAGTGGGCATATTCTGAAGTCATAATGTTTTCTCTGGATTTTCCTTTCACACCTGTGTCTGCAGCCACTTCATCCTAGAACCTCTTCTTTGGTCAGTCTTCTCCTAACATTTATCCCATCAGCCTTTCTCTCGTGTGGCTATTCTGCTGTATTCAACATTCCAGCCATTAATATCATATATTTTATGTATAGTTTATATTATGAATATTAAAAGTGTTTCCTTTTACATTAAAAACTTATGTTTTCTATATGTCTGGTTTCTAGAATCGACGATGCATTTGTGCGTGTAACAGTCCAAAAGTCAGAGGAGCTCTCGGTCATCAGTCTTGTTATTGGTTGGGTATATTTTTTTGCGTGGTCAATCTCATTTTATCCTCAAATATATGAAAACTTCAAGAGAAAGAGGTATATAAAAATGTATATATGTAAACTCATATTATTAACAAAAGTACATTTGGCATGTGAAACTATATACAATCTATGTACTGTCAATCTAAAATGAATTCATAATGCTTTAGTGATTGTTATTATTATTTTTTTATTATTATTGGTATTATTAATGTTTTATGTGTTTAATTTGTAATATTGCAGAGCTGCAAATCCATAATCAGCTGATTTGTAGTCCAGTGTAACCGTAAACAATATTTCTAACAATCTTCAAAATGATAGATTAAAAATGTTTATTCATTTAAACCAGATGTATTCACTTTTATGCCATAGTTTTTTAAATTAATATACGATCAGGGCCGTCTCTACCCAGGGGTGCAAGTGGTGCAGCGCACCCGGGCGCCGAGGCATCAGGGGCACCTCGGCGCCGGATGTGCCGAGAAATTATTTTACTCAGCTCAAATTTACCTACATTCATCATTGTACCTACCTATATATAGTACCTATAATTATAATTATTTTAAATCTAACAAACGGTAATTTTCGAACATTAAACAAACCGCATGCAAGCAATATTGAATCTAAAGTGAGTGCTTTAACGATCAATTTACTTTCCAAAACAAACCGCCGCGCCGCAACAGCCGGCCGGCACCGACAGTGGACAGTAGGTAGGCAGTCAGTCTTACTCTATGCGAGCCAAATTAAATGTAAACTCTGCGCAAGAAAGCATATTATTCTACTGAACTTTCTTTGATTTGCCGCTCGACTTTTGTCGGCCGGCGCCGTGCCAAGTCTACGAACTACGAACATTGCAAATTCAGAGATTGAGATTATTCGACAAAATTATTGTATTTATTTGTGTTGTGAGACTTGTGAGTTGTGAATGTTGTGATACTTACGAAGTGGCTGGAATCTAAAGCCGACTTGGACTCAGCTTATATGCTCAGCAAAACTTAGCCGGAAGGTGAGTAAAACCTACTTGTTGATTTATTGAGTGTTTTTTGTTTTGTTTTACTTTTTAGGTTAGGTATAAAGTAGTGTTTTTATCTATCTACAGTAGCCTTAGAAGTGGGTAGGACCTACCTACCTGCTACTGTGACTGAACGGATTTTTTCTGGTTTTCACCATTCGATAGGTTGATTCAAGAGGAAGGTTTAAATTGATTATTATTTTGTGAATTTTTGTGTAAACTTATCGAATTATCCCGTGTGAAGCGGAGGCGGGTCCGCTAGTTACCACATAAATGGAGGTCAGTGCAAGAGTCTCACTCAGATCAATGTTTTTATTAAGTAACTAGCCGCCCCGCCCCGCTTCGCACGGGCTGAGTCGATAAGTTTACACAAAATAAAATAATCATCGAAGAACACGGTAGTGTGATTGGCTCAGGAAGTAAAGTCGAGCCTGAAGACTACCGTGTTATTATACATTGAATTGTTCGTTTTTAACCTCCAAGAAAATTTCAATATTTTTTAAATCTTTTATTCTCATACTTATTCCAATATAAAAATATGGGAACATATGCTTATTATATTCCCAATCAGTAAAAAAAAATTCATGGCTCTATAACAAATAGATTATTCGAAAAAAAAATAGTGAATTTTTAAGAGCTCTAATTTATTTGTTTTACTATTATGATTATTTTAAGACTAAATAAAATACCTGAGTTACCTGACCTACCTAAAGTATGAAGTTTATAAAAAATAAAATAATCATGTTTTTTTTAGATGTCCGAAGGCGAAAGAAAGAAAAGAAAACTTTCCGGTGCACAGAACCGAAGAAAAAAACAGGAGAAAGAAGAAAATGTTAAGAAGGTTACTAGTTCCATAGAAAGATTTCTTCAACCCGGTAAGTGGTTTTGCACTCATTGTTGATCGAAAACTATAATGGCTGCTACGCACAGCGCCCGGCTAGATACTTAGCACGTATCAATTTAAAAAAATTAACCATTTCTATAATTTATTCCTTATTTTTTTTTAACAGGCTCATCTTCGGCTTCCGAAAATCTGGTGGTATTAGAAGAAAATCAAAATGAGACCGATTCCGCAAAGCCTTCTTCGCCGTCGCCGATAACTAGCCCCGCAGAACGTGTCGATGAAATGGTTTCCGCAGAGCCTTCTGCGCCGTCACCGATAACTAACTCCGCAGAACATGTCGACGATGCGGACAACGTAGTATCCTCGGAAGAGATTATTTCCAAAGATGCGATCAATGACGTTGCTTTATGGCCTCACGTAATAAGAGATAATCATAGAATAATTTTACTAGACCATGGACCAGTACAGACAGTTAATTTTGTGTATCCAACAAATAGTAACAAAAGATCATTTTCAGATATATATTATAATATATTACCTAATAATGAAATCGTCAAAAGAGACTGGCTAGTTTATTCAAAATCAACAGATTCTGCTTATTGTTTCTACTGCAAACTTTTTAATATGGATGTCAATGCTTTTAATGATAAAATTGGTTACAAAGATTGGCAGCACTTGACTAGAAGCATAGAACGGCATGAAAAAAGTGGCGGGCATTTAATGAGCGTTAAAAATTGTTTAAACTTAAGAACTGACATATCAAAAGGAAAGACTATAGACTCTGAAAACCAAATGATAATTGAACGCGAAAAAAAGAGATGGGTAGCTGTAATTGAAAGATTAATTCATCTTATTTATTTCCTAGCAAGGCAATGTAGCACTAAGAGGTACATCGGCAAAACTTTTTGATCCTAATAATGGCAATTTCTTGAAACTAATTGAATCTGTTTCTAATTTTGATGATATCTTAAATGAACATATTTCTCGGATCCAAAAATCTCAGAATCGCATGACTCATTATTTAAGTCATAACATTCAAAACGAAATTGTAACTTTAGTGGGAGAAAAAATAAAAAAGACAATAATTTTAGACCTAAAGCAATCAAAATACTATTCTATCATTTTGGATTGCACTACAGATGTGGCTCATGTAGAACAGATCCCAATCTTTGTTAGATTTGTTTTTCTTAATGCCTCTACAAGGAAGGTTGAAGTTAGAGAACATTTTCTGGGTTTTGTTCCTATAATATATACTACTGGTGAGCAGTTAATGACATTTCTATTAGAATATTTGTCATCGTGTGATATCAATTTACAGGATATGCGCGGTCAAGGCTATGATAATGGTGCCAATATGAGAGGGAAAAACAGGGCTCCAGAAAAGAATACTGAATATAAACCCACGCACATTCTTTATCCCTTGTGCGGCACATAGTCTTAATTTAGTTGTAAACGATGCCGCTAAATGTTCTCTTGAAATATTGAATTTTTTCTCCATTGTTCAAGAAATATATGTATTTTTTGCTGCATCAACCGCACGTTGGCAATTACTCATAAACGAAATGCCTTCTTTAACTTTAAAGGCCTTAACCACTATCCGATGGGAGAGCAGAGTTGATGCCCTAAGAGCCCTTCGATTTAATTTAGGAAAAGTATATGACGTGTTATACAAAATTTACTGTGATAACACCAGAGATTCCGATACAAGAAACACAGCAAATTCCTTAATATCAAAATTAATGTCTTTCAAATTTATATGCTCAATAGTAATTTGGTACGACATTCTCAGTAAAATAAATATCGTTAGCAAAGCGTTGCAGAAATCAGACGTTATTCTCTCAGTTGCAGCAACAATGCTTAATAAAGTGAAAGATGAACTGACAGAAATACGATCAGAGTCCGCGTTTAGAGAAATGGTCACTACCGCCAAAACGGTGGCCGAAGAGGTCAATGCTGCTACAGTCACAGTATTTCCCGAAACGACCCGTCCCCGTGCTAGGAGAAGAATGTTTGACTACGAGGCTGTAGATGAACCAATAACTGACCCAGAAACTCATTTTAAAGTACATTTTTATTATTACCTATTAGACACAGCAATTAATCAATTTAGCGAACGCTTCAAGCTTTTAAACGATAGTAATACAGATTTTTCTTTTCTGCAAAATTTACAGAATTGGGGTGATTTTGATGCTCAACAAAAAAAGACGCTCTGTAACAATTTACAAAATAAATTGAGCAATGGTTTAAATTCCGATATCAATAAAGACGATCTCTTCGACGAAATCAATATTTTACCAATTTTCATCAGCGTTTGCACAACCCCACTAGTTAAATTGGATTATTTATTAGCAAATAATCTGATTTCCCTCTTTCCGAATTTAAACACTGCAATAAGAATTTACTTAACATTACCAGTGACAGTAGCACAAGGTGAAAGATCTTTTTCCAAGCTAAAATTAATCAAAAATTATTTGAGGTCAACGCTATCGCAAAAAAATTTAACAAATTTAGCCATAATATTGTGTGTATTGAACATGACATCAAGATTGAAACCCGGGAGATGGTGAATGATTTTGCTGCTCGTAAAGCAAGAAAAATTAATCTAGTATAGTAATTTAATAATAAGGTTAGGTACCTTTTGAGGATCACAAAATGTCTGTAAAGAGACTTTCTTAATTTGTTACTTAAAATTCTTTATCATAGTTATATCCTGTTACTTTGTTGTTGATTGTTGTGTAAATTACCAAAATAGTAAGAAGTGAATATTTTATAATAAATAAATGGTAATAGCATTAAAATTGCATATTTTTACTGTGTAACAACCCTCCCTTCCTCCTTCTGCTGTCCTCCTTATAACTGCTACACACTGCCCGGCTGCACAGCCACCGGCAGTCAGCCGCGCTTTGATAACCGCCTGCAAGCCGCCGGGCACTGTGTGTAGCAGCAATTACCAAACCTACACCACTGAAGGGGGGGGGGGTGCTGAAATGGTTAGGGGGCGCCTGAGCTGGGTTCGCACCCCGGCGCCAGATAAGCTAGAGACGGCTCTGTATACGATGGTAATATGTAAACAGTGTGTGTGTGTGTGTGTGTGTGTGTGTGTGTGTGTGTGTGTGTGTGTGTGTGTGTGTGTGTGTGTGTGTGTGTGTGTGTGTGTGTGTGTGTGTGTGTGTGTGTGTGTGTGTGTGTGTGTGTGTGTGTGTGTGTGTGTGTGTGTGTGTGTGTGTGTGTGTGTGTGTGTGTGTGTGTGTGTGTGTGTGTGTGTGTGTGTGTGTGTGAATTTTATCCTACAGCATTAATTTGTTAATACTATTTGATCATTAATTCAGTACAGTATTATTATTTTAGTTGAGAGAAATTTTTTTTTTTAATTATTTCTTACAGTAAAAATAATATTGTCTTACACAAAATGTGTAAATCATCAATAGTATAGAGACTGGGGAATTAAGTTATGAAATTGTTTTCTGTATAAAGTTGAGTATTCCTTATATAAAATAGCTTATGAATAATATGTGTATATAAATATATTTTAAATGAATATATTTATGTTTTTGTGTGTGTTTTTTTTCAGTGTTGTGGGACTCAATTTCGACTTTTTGGCTCTAAATTTAGTAGGTTTCTCATTATATGGCCTGTTCAATTGTGGTTTATATTGGATTCCAGAAGTAGAGGTAGGATTTTTTCTTTTTCTAATGTAATAATTGTAGTTTGTAAATACTTATAAAACACCCCTTTATGCTTAATAACTAATTTTGAAAGTAATAATTCATTTCATAATAAGAATTCTGGTACATAATAGAATCTCTGTAGAAGTTGAGACACATGCACAACTCGGGCCCAGAGTACATAAACAATTTTGTTTCTTGTTCTCATTATCCAATACCCCAATTCTCTAGTATATTTCTCATACTATAAAACAGGTTAATTACCTTCTGTCACGTTTCTTTAAATCCAAATTGCAGGATTACTCGAGTTTCAATCACAACTGTGTCATTATCAGATCTTATATACAAATATGGTTAAAACTCCATTTTTCGATGTTTGTACATCATGTCAGATAATAAAAACAACACGTACACAGTATAAAACATTAAATAAAATAACACAAAATAAATATAAATATAAAACAAAGCGTAATAACACACAAACCATGCGGCCGTCACGAACCTGTACAGGAACGCCTCCACGGTGTAATCCGTAATCCTCCAATTTGGATTCAAAGAAACGTGACAGAAGGTGATTAACCTGTTTTATAGTCTCAACCGTTTTTGGAGGCAAATAAAATGTTTAAATATTTCTCATATCTTTTTACAAGATGTTTCTTATATCTAGTTTTTGTTATAACTCCTGTTATGTATGTATAATTATTATAAGGATTAAAATGAAAGTTAAGATAGACTTTTCTATGAAATTACAAAGTATTAGATTTGTTAGTTCAAGTAATTAACACTAATCAACATTGAAAGGTTTGTTTTGTGGATATGCATATGTGTGTCCATGTGTACATAACACATACTTTTATGAATTATTCAGTATACCAAATTATGTCTTATGTAAATAGTAAGTGCAAATGGGTTTTTAACCAATGTCCTCACAGCATGCAGAATATAAGTAAATTGACTGTTTTGTTTGTCTTAATTTTTGTATTATTATTGTTTCTGAACTTACGTAGTACTAAATGTTTGATATCTTCAATTATAGACTTATTTTAAGACTTGCTGCCCTTTAAAAAGCAGCTGATGATTATCTGTAATTTGGGAACTTCATTTTAAATTATTTTCTTTTTTTAGTGTAGAGCCTATACAGTTATGTTCTGAAAAATACAAAATGATCAAACATAAAAGATTCAATAATAGCTTGATTGTTTAGACATTCGCTGCTTTCTTATAAGTTAAAAAGGAATCAAGTATAAACATAAAGTATTTCAGTGTCAATTTCAATTAATTTATTCATTACCTCTAGTAAATAGTTGTTATTAATCCCAATTAGTAGAAAACTCACACACTTTAGCAGATGGAGTTCTTGTTTGATCTGCATTACATAACTTGGTAACACATATGCGTTCAGACAGTTCTGATAAATGGTATTTTGTACACTGTGTTTAATGTTGGAGAAATTAGTGCTAACAGAGTGCATCTAGATGACACCTATTTTATGGTCACTTTGAAAACAATGGTGATGTGCCTTGGTCGGCTTTTGATTTCTTGTATAATACGAAGATTCTTCAATAGAAACACGTTTAGAGGCTGTAAAGAATTTTTTATTCAACGATTTTAAAAGAAGTCTCCATTAACATTAAGGCATGAGTCCCACTGTTGTACTAATCTGTAGATTTCTGCTGGTAAAATTCTTGCAGCTGTTTGCAGAACCATTCGCTAACAGCAAACTCTACCTCAGCGTCCGATTTGAACTGCCATCCTTTTAGCGATTTCTTTAATGGGCCAAAACATGATAATTGCATGGTGATAAGTCGGGACCATAAGGTGGATGTTGTAAGACTTCCCACTTCATACGACCAAGCAGATCTTGAATTGTCTGGGCTATATGGGGTCGAGCATTATAATTCAGAAGAATGACATGACACCATTTGTGAGTTTCCTGGGATGTTTATTCTTGATGCAGACCCATAAGGGTTTTAAGCTGTCTGCATATTGCTCAGCATTGATGTTGACACCAGGTTCTTTAAAATCTAAGAGCAGCACATCCTGATAATCAAACCATATGGTCACCATTACTTTTCCCGCCGAAGGTTGGGACTGACATTTTTTCACGTTCGGAGATTGTGCAACTTCCACTCCATACTCTGACGTTTGGATTCTGGTTCATAGTGATAACACCAAGACTCATCACTGGCAACAATTTGATGTATGTAGAAAGGCATTACCTTATTGTTCATATCGCATCAAATGCTGTAATGATAAGGCCGAACGCAAATTTTTCTGCTCATCAGTAAGCGGTCATGGAATCCACTGAGCAGCAATTTTGTGATAGCCAAGACTATGAATGATGGAGTGAACAGTTCCCATGCTGATGCTCAACATTTGAGAAAGTTCTCTAACTTTGATGCGTGTAAAGCAGTTTCCAGCTGTCTCACATTTCCATCTAATGCTGCAACACATGCAGCATCCGGATGCTGTAGATCCGGGACGAGCCAGATCTTTAGTGGATTCTCTTCCTTGTCGAAATTTATTGCACCATTCAACCACTGCCGTATGAGAATAACTATAGTCACCATATACAGCTTTCATTCTCGTATAAATTTCCATTGGCCTGACACCCCTCAGTGGCCAAAAACTGAATAACGGCACGCAGATTATCTTTGAACTGATTTTCTATCATAGATGCCATTTTTCAACCCAGTCGCAATGCTTAGGAAAGAGCAAACTTCAAATATTTTTGACAGACGCATCACTAGTACTTAGACAGACAATATAAACAAATGAATTCCATTGCTATGGTGACAAAATCACGGCTGCACAGATCAAACTGGTTTCTATTCAACAATTCTCATACTAGGACATTGCCTTTAAGGCTAGAGGAATCTTTTCGTTTACACGTAGGTCTAATACCAATATGTCTTTTAAACATCTGACAGCAAGAATGTTAGTAACTTAATATTTATGTAGTTTTTAAATTGAGGTTTTATGTAGATGTTTTCTGTACAATTGTACAAGGTTTACTCGATGTGTTATAATTTGTTTTCTTGTATGTTGTTGTTTCTTACATGATTCATATGACGTCGGACATAAATTATGATGGTAGTTGGCAAAGTTATTATAAAAAATAAAATGGTTTATATTTGCCGTAAACCTGTTATAATTTTTATTGTTACCTCAAAATTTTAAAATATTTGTTTAATTTTTTTTAGGCTGAATACTTTAGACGGTTTCCAAGAGGTTTAAACCCAGTTCTGCTTAATGATATTGTTTTTGCCGTTCATGCTACATTTGCAACATTAGTAACAATTGTTCAGTGTTTGTGCTATGAGGTAGGTAAAATATTTATAGCAAGTAATTGACAATAGATTAAATCCTTTGTATTGTGTTTTTTCTTATTAAAATGTACGATCTATATATAAAAAGATGCATTCATTGTACAACAAGCTGTGCAGAATTTTAAAAATTGCTTATAATCATATATGCCAGCGTTATCAAATAATTGAGTAAAATGTTCATTAGGGGAACTCTGAGATAAATTAAAATGTATATATTTGTGCAAATAGTACATTGTAACATCGCAATGTTTGTTTCTTTTACAGTCTGCTGATCAGCGAGTCTCCACAACAGCACGTTCAATTTTATCTGCATTCTTTTTGATATTTGTTACAAGTCTGGGTTTGGCTTTATTTAATGTAATTGAGTGGTTGGATTTCTTATACTATTGCTCATATATCAAACTGACTATTACGCTTATCAAATATGTTCCACAGGTAATTTTTTACTCGTATACAGTATTTTAAGAAATAACATTAAGTACAAAAAATATTACAAAAAACTGAATGTATTCACATAATAAAAACTAATTTATATAATGGCGAATTAAAAACATAAATTATGTAATTTTGAAAGAACTAAGTGTCAGTAGTCTAACAAGTAAAAAAGTTATTTCTTCCAGAAGAATAAAGTTTTTTATTATAATTATTTATTTTTTAATTCCAGAAGAAATATTAAAATTGTGCTGTTTTAAGCCATTTGTTGTTAACATTTAAATGTCATTAGCTTGAATATATAAAATAATATTGTAACAAAATTAATATATTGGTGACAAGGGGTATTTACAAGGAATCTCAAAATATACAAGATCTGATTGTACAATAAGTTATGTCTTACCTTTTTATCACATTTGTATGTAAGTTATCCTAGATTTAATAACAAACTGCGAAAACTGTCTACTCTCTTCTCAGTAATGTTTTTAATATATTTGAATTGAACAAAACATACTTCCCTTCTTCTTTTCAGGCTTTCATGAACTATCAGCGCAAAAGCACAGTTGGCTGGAGCATCGGAAATGTACTGTTAGATTTTACTGGAGGAACACTCAGTATGGGCCAGATGCTGATTAATGCATACAACTTCAGTAAGCATATTCAGTGTCATGATAAATTTTTATTATAACCTAATTATCTGTGTATGCTAGAGCTATACAAAGCATAGCACATGAAAATACAGTTCTCATCTATTTATAATATCAGTAAATTTTAAAAATCAGCCTGATTTTCGTTTTACCTAAAACCTATTTAGTAATCACAACATGAATGCTTTTCTTGTTCTTCACACAGTAATATCATTCTTCCAGAAATCTGGCCTAGAACTATCACTTATTGTGATTAAAACAGAATATTTTAGATTTGCGTATTAATAATATTATATATAGGCCTACATAGTTTTTTTCAAAATCACATTGTTCTTCTTATATTTTGAATGTTGAATAATAAGTAAAATACTTTAAATTATCTTGTATATCTAAAGACAATAGTAAAAAATGAAAACTGTCAGAACATTGTAAATATAAATCATATTCTTTAAAAAAAAGCATAAACACGCACACACACACACACACACACACACGATATTAATAATATTTTTAGGAGAAGCTACTGCATAGTCCCAAATAGATTTTTATGAATTCCTATACATCATTCATCAATAATTATTGTCAGTAATGTGTGCTTTATAAAAAATGTTCAAAATTAAATATAACGTGCGTAACATCAAAGACTGTAATGCCTGCCTTGTGTGGTAGTTTTGTAGTAGGTGTATATCGTACATTGTAAGGAGGTTGAACATCTTCCCAGTAAAAGATTATTTACTTTCTGGATATAAGTATAAAAATATTTAATGTTATATTTAGAACATATAAAGCAGTTCAACTGTATATTCCTATTTAATATTTTTATCAAAATATAAAACACTCATATGGAAAAAATACCCAGAAGTATGAAAAAATAAAAGATGTAGAGGGTTTTGTACTTCCATGCAAATAAAATACATACTAGCACTGGTCTTTCTGTTGTTGTCAAGATTGTGTGTGTGTGGGGGGGGGGGTGCAGAAGTGTCTACATGCATGTACATTCTTTGAAAGCACTAAAAATTCTTTTTTCTGCATCAATTGGTTTTGCTCACCAAGAACAATAACATGAGTATATTGACTGACCCATATTAAAATTACAATTTTAAAAAATTTTAAATTAAAATTTAATTCAGTTAAGTTATTTTCTTCATATTCCTGCACCAGTTGTACTTTCTGATCCATGAGCTGGCTAATTTTTCATAGATTAAGTGGTTTTTTGCTTTTGTCTGGCTTCTGAAAACTACATACGTATTATGTGCTGCAGAATTCTTAAAATTATGAGAATTATTTCAATCCAAATTCTGATGAATTTCTGACTTTTGATAATTATAATGCATGCTTCCTAATTTTTTTAGTATCACTTCTCCATTTACCTGTTAATAATTCAGTGTCACTCTCACGAAATTACTGATATAGGTAATCATTTTGTAGCATAGTTATAAAGTCAAGTATATTCTTCTTCTTATGACACTACAGCCTTGTCCATACAACCTCCAGTTTTCAAACTTTTATAATATTTAAAATCAAGCATATACTCATTAATTTGTATTCCACTTTCCATACATAATATGTTCGGTTATTGTTGGAGGTATTTATATTTTCATTAATGTAATGTATTAGTGTATGTTTCAAAATAAATCACCATATACTTTAATTCATTGTCTTATTAATGGTTTATCAAATAGCATATCTGTTTTGAATATAACATTTTAGTATTAGAAAACTTAATAACACTCCACTGTGAATGTTTTTCATTCACATAGATTAAAAATTATTTATTATTCCATTTTACAGATGATTGGGCATCAATTTTTGGTGATCCAACAAAATTTGGTCTTGGCTTGTTCTCCGTAGTATTTGACATTTTATTCATTGTTCAGCATTACATTCTGTACAGGTAAGTTTCAGGATGACCTGAGTTTTTTTTTATTACATGCATGATGACATGATCATGGGTGTAGGAATAGACTGTTGTAAAAATATGGTGTTCTGTAGTAGTAGTACTCAACAGGGGCCGCTAAGTGGGATTTTGAACAGTAGTAGTGGGTGATGGTATGCTTAGTTGATAATGTCAGGAACCATTATTGTTAGTATGTGTACAGTTCATTTCATTCAAATGTATATATAATCCTGTGAATGATCAATGAATGATAGGTATAAGTGATTTGTTTCTTGTTCGTAATAATGTGTAGTCTACACGTTTTTTCTTACTGGAATTTTAATGAAGGAGAGAAAAACACACGGGCAACATAAAATTGCATATTTCCAGGAAGGCTGGGAAATTTGCAGGAATAATAGAAACTTATAAATAAAAAAAAAATAGTAAATACTTTAACTATTGGAGAGCTTTAACAGTAAAAGTTGTAGATTATAGATAAGGAAACATGTCATTATATGCATGAAAACTTTTCTCAGTAGTTTTTGTTGATCCAAAGGTCATCCCAAAATAGAATACCATAAATAAACAAAAAATTATTGGTATGTCAGTACATGATTAGGTTTTTATGTTATGTGATTATATTTCGGTTAAACAGAGTGGTGTGGTTCACAACAATTTTAACTTTTAAATTATAATCCTTTTTCTTCATTTGTACATATAATTTAGCTACATGAGGTCTGTCTGGAAACTATCTATTTAATATCTCGATAACATACCATGTGACCTTAACAAAAATCCATAACCAATTAAAGGAGGCTTTCCCACTTGTGCATGAATAATCAGACTCCCATTGGACCCCTCATTCGACAGTGATATGTGTTGTGTTTTGTGTGACCAACGCAGTCGCAGTGAGACTGAGCGAGGAAACTAGGGAATCTCCAAAAGTTTTGCTTCCAACTTCGACATTCATCCAAGGGGGACTTCCAGTTGATTAATAGGACCTCCAGTTGACTTTGGGGAGGATTTTATAAGTAATACTCAAACTAAAATGTGGTGTCAATGCTTTCAAGTTAGCTACAAATACATAGAAAGCAATCCACATTCTAGAAGCAACATCAGCGCTATGTTAACTGTTTTTTTGACCCATGAAGTTTAGTCCATCATGAGTACATTACTCCACTCATGACTCATGATAAACTCATGATGATAACAGGATTTATTGGAAAAATGTTTAATCATACAAGTTGTTCAGATACTTTGAGTCCTGGTTTTGCTCCCTCCAACGTTTGGCTTTTTTCAAAGCTAAAATCACTACTGAGAAAGGAAGGAGATTTAAGACAGTGGCCAAGAGTCAGGAGAATAAAATGAGACAGCTGATGGTTATTCTGAAAGAGAACTTTGCAGACATGTCAAGAAGTGGAAGAGATGCTGGGATAACTGTGTGGAGTACTTTGAGGGGGGACTAAGCCCCCTGTTGTGCTTACATGGCTGGATATGTTCTGGACAGACCTTGTATAGACAGTGTCATTTTTTATTTGTGCTAAACATTTTCAAAATGTTATTTATTCACCCTGTTACAATCATAATTTATTTATGTGATAAACAAATTCATTCAACTGAATAATTTATATCACATGTTATTGGAAGTCATTTCAGAAAAAAGTATTTTTTTGTAAGTTTTGGTCTTGATTCTGTTTTGCTGTAAATTTTCTTCATTAGTAAATGATTTAAAATTAATCAGATTCATGAGTAACTTCTTTCTTTTTTAGTTGTATTGAATTTAATTGCACACAGTAAATAATAATTTTTTCGTATTCAGAACAAAATCAGAAAATCAACAAAATCAGGGTCTTTATTGAACACAGTAGACTACATTGAAATAGTTTTGCTAACATGAAATTAAGTAAACCTTGTTTCAAATTAACCAAATATATCTCTTACATTATGCATCATATTTACATCTCAATTTTTAATTTGATAATGACTTTATCGAACTATAGACTATATTTTGAATTGAAGAGAAAATGTTAATATAATTAAATAACAACAGACCTAGGTATGGACTGACATATCTGTAATTTGTTATGTTATTTACCATTACAACAACATTTTAAATCGCTAACTATCAAAAATTGGTAAAAATGATTATTTTTCTATTTGTAAGAAATAAATTTAGTGTGCATTATTGTACATATATATTGTGCATGTATAAATCTGTTGTCTGTGCATTATTGCACCCTCTTCATAAAGACCTTTAGAAAATATGATACACTAATTCACTTGATTTTTCCTGTAACATATTGTCTGGTGTAGACTCTCCTTATCAACTTTAATTATTCAGATTCCAGTAAGTCATGGTATGTAAACACGTTTTTAGTGTAACAACTCAAAGTAATGATCTTAAAATCATTGTTTAATGGTGTATTAATTTCACACTAGCTTGATCCTTATCTCAATTATACCTTTGTATATAGGAATACAAAATTTGGCTACAAGATTCACTGAAAAAATTTTAATAATTGAAATAATTGAAAGACTATCTGTATAGGCCTATAGAATTTGTAAGTGCTATTATTAATCAACTATAAAAAAATCAAAATTTTCACCATTGAAAGTTTTGTTGATTTTAAATCTCAAACTCGAATGTATAACCTTGCTAATTGAAAAAAATACAATTTTAAAGCAGATATTTTGTTACTAATTATATATTATTTAACATAAATATTCTAGTTCACCCACGCTCAACTTTACACAAGACTATTTGTGTAAGTGTACTTTGTTAGTGTGACCATTTAAAAATTAATTTGGTAGTTTCTGTTACCAAATTTCATCATTTTTTAAAAATAAAAAACTAAAATAATTAAAATTGTTTTCTTAATTTAATAAATGTTCATTTTGTTCTCACCTCAGGATTAGATGGAAGTCTGTTAGTATGAGCACAGTATGAAGACCAACAGGACGGCATTAATTACATTTTTTTATTTTGTTATAAGTTTTGTTATTTATTTTGTATATAGCAAAAAAAAATTACTTCTCTCTCTTTTCTCTCTCTCTCTGTCTCTCTTCTAGTTCTTCATGTTATGTATATATTTCACCACAGTTTTTTATTTTAGTATTGTATATATTTAGTGTACTTTAAGTGGAAATTTGTGTAGTAAGTAGTTCGTACAAATAATTGTGTCATAGTCTGTGATTGTAAAACCAAATGTGTTTTGTGAGACATGTATATACATATTTTTTTATTTTTGTGTAGAAAACTGAGTTGGAAAAAAACATGAATTGTATCTAGATATACAAAGGCACTTGTTAAAAAAGCTTTTAACATTACATGTACATTTCATAGTATCTGACAATAGTGTGCTTTGGTTTATGACAGGTAATATTGGGTTTGACAGTTGTCTAGTCATTTTGGTTGTATGTAGAAGCTGTGATATGGCATTTACACACACAGACAGACACACACACACAGAGGTTTTGGTGCAAAATATTGAATCAAATTTGTGATCACATTTTAGATTTCTTATTGAGAGGACTGGCTTTGACAGTGGTAGACACATAATGCTCAGCATAAGATTATCAATATCTCAAGTTTTCTTTTTTTGCCTTAGATCTGTAACTATTCCATGTTATGTTTTGTTTTATGAAGTAGGTTAAGCCTACTACAGGAAATTTAATTGACATGAGAGCGTGATACACATTTCTTCATTCCAATTTCTTCATACTCATTAGAACATTTTTTAATTGGTAACTACTTTCATTATTTATTATCTTTCCAATTCTTGAACACTATTTTTAGATAAAATTTCAATTAACTTTTATCAGTGTCTGATGGAATTTTTGCTTGTTTATAAGCTCTTTCAGGATACAAAGTTGGAAAAGTTCAATGTGTTACATTGAATGTCACATACAATGTGTCATGAACAACAGAACCCAAAAAACAATAATTTCCTTTCTTTGTGAAAGAGAAAACATGAAGGTTGTAATATTGTTGGCTCTTGAGTATCAGTTACAGCTTATTATGCCTCTGGGCTTGCCTTATTAGGCAGTGATATGTTAACACGTTTATATAACCTTCCTCGTAGTCAATGTTCATGATGATCACTAGAATCTCTTGTTGCCACAGTACAATTTCTGTTAGAATATTCAAGTGGACATTGATGGCCAATGCAGTTTTTCCATTACTCATCCAGTTTGCTGACTTTTTTTTAGTTCAGCATCCACAACACACAATACATTCAGTCTCTGATGATGATAGACTTGAGTTTGTTGAGTCTGCTACAAACACCAAACACAAATTTGTCACTTTCATGTGAAAATACTTATTTTTATAATCACACACACACACACACACACACACACACACACACACACACACATGCAGACTATATATTGCATCTGTTTTTGGTGTTCAGTATTGAATGTACACAGTGTGTGTAATGTCACTGCCACAATCAGCCAGCTCTCTGTGATTACTGTCTGTTAAGACTGTTATATACATATGTTTTTATAATCATCCAATTGTGTTCTTATTTTTTGTATAGACATACTTTTTTTGTAATGTTTGCTCAATTCATTTGTTGTGGTATACAACATACATACAGAACATTTTGCTGCCTGAATAAAAAACCATCATGCTCAAGTATGTTTAAAATTGTCTATAATGTTAAGTCAGTAATAATAATAATTGTCTATGTAATTGTTAGCTTGTTAGCTCTGATTATATTTAAGGAAAGTAACATGTTTGTTAGTCTGTGCGCGCAAGCATCTATAAAGTATAATACATTCATTGAACATTTGCTGTGTGATATTAATCACATAATCTAGATATGATGTTCTGTGTTTTTTGCATTGAATTTTTAAGGGAGTTGTTGACCGAGTCACAGATTCTGTTGTTTAAAGGTTTTTTTCTTTTCGTGTGTTTATATAAGTTAACTGAAGGCAAAATTTGTATTTCAAGACAAACAGAATTCCTATCGTAAACATTAAATGTTTGTATAATCATTTTTCACATTCATTGCTTCTTCTCTCACCAGTCATCCTTTTCTTCAAAATGTCTTATTAAACCTGTTAAGTGAACAATCGCACATAAAATGTGCATTCGTTGTTAACTAAAGTTTTATGTTGAGTTCCTTTCTCTGTCACCATATTTGTATACTTTTATATATGTTAACATCCTTTATAGATGCTTATTGTTAGTTGTATTTATTTTATTTTAATATAAAATAATGGAGAATTAAAATTATTATAATATTATAAAATTAATGGAGAATATTTTTGTAATATAAATGAATCTGCAAAATATTAAATTGTAAATACATTTCATATTTATTTTGTAAACAGTATTTATAATAAATATTTATAACCTGTAATGAGTGAATTTATCAAATGTTAATATAAACAAACAGCACCATGTTTATTTTCTAAGCAATAACTAACAATCACATATTTTGGCTCACAAATGGCTGGAACTTATCACAAAGACTTTTAGCATCTAAAAAAAAAAAAAAAAAAAAGGACTTAACAAACCGAAGATATATATACAAAAGAACTGTATATTTTTACAATGAAATTATCGTTGGAAATACGTTTCTTTGAGATTTTGTACATTATTGGAGTTGGCTTACTGTTTTAAGAAGAAGAAAAGGATACCAATTTTTAGAAGTTTATAAAAAGGAAGAATAAAGAATAATTTTTTCCAAAGGGATGCTTGCCTATATGCCAGCAACATTGTACAAAATATGTCTAACTGTATTTATGCATATTCTAGTGTCGTCTTACACATTGCATGTGTCATACCTATTGATTGTAAGCATAATCAGTATTTCTTTGTTCTGCATGGCCGATAGATTAGCGGTTAAAAAAAATTAAATAAACATAATTCTAAAAATATATTTTAGTATTGTACGATCCAAAAATAAAATGTTGCAGAATTAAAAAAAAAAAGTTATTGTGTATACTTCGTAAAACATTATGACAAGGACTGAAATAGATGTCATTTTTATCATGTGATAAGAGACTCTTATTTTGATAAAATATTGTGTGAGGTGTACTTTTCTGCCTTCTGGATATTTCATTGAATTGTTCAATCATAGACAACCATTCAAGCATATACATTACCTGAGGTTGTGTGCAGATTTTGTGCATTCTGTTTAATGCATATATAAAGAACCAAGTTACATAAGCAGTTGTTTGAAAAGTTTTGTTACAGTAAACTTCAACTACATTGTATATTTTATATTATTGTTTATAATCTTGAAAACTGAAACAAATAGAACTCAGAGTTATTGATATTGGGCAGAATATGTTATATATTAACAGTGATGTTAATAAGGCCTGATATGAATGATATGGTTACAAATATTTAAGGTGTAAGTCAGTAGAATTTATGAAAAGATTAATTTTTACAACTCCACTAACAACAAAGTTATCTTTAGATACTTTTTCAGTTAATCGCTCTGGCTCTCTTTTCAGCAGGTTATTTTCTTTCCATATTACGTGAACTTCAGTGTTAACTATTGATTTTTGTAATTTGTTGTGCAAACAATATTGTATAACAGCCTTATATGCACTTTCAGTTATTCATAAATGCTCTTGTATGATATACTGTATCAATAATCATTTGTTGTATGCTTGAATCTTCTGTAACATAAGTACCTAATAAATGAATCCATGTCAGGCAAAATTAGCTCTGTTTTTGGGTCTCAGTTTTGTATATATGTCCGTCTGCTTTATTAGTTTATATAATGTATATAATGTACAAAACAGTTTTGCAAATACTTGTTATATTTCAGACACCTACAAAATTAAAAAAAAAACATTGCCCTGTACAACAAATCCTTTCTAAGTACAGTAGATTACTGTACTTTATATTAAAAGATTAGTGTACTGGCAGTATACTGTAACTGAATATAATGAAGATAAATTTTCAAATCTGGTCTTTTAAGATATTTGTAAATCTGGACATATTTGAAACAGATCTCCATCTATAGTAGATAGTCTATCCATCAAAGAGTTTCCAACTGAACCAGTTCACTGACATAATATTTATGTAGTACACAGGTAAAACATAATATTTTTTGTTCACACAGGTAAACCCATCAAAAGTTTTGCGTTTCGAGTCGTAGTGAAATAATTATATACAGGTAGAACAATCGAACATAGAGAGTTATATTCTAATTATTCATCTTATTATTGTACCTTATTTTTAATGACTAAGAACATTTTTTTCTGTGATAAGGTTATGTCTATATTCATATGTTTTCTCAGACACAGTCAAGATGTAGCTAAATCTAACATAAAATTTAAACTGTTAATGAAATTAATAGTAGTATGTAGTATATATTGACATGAAAACTCAATTAACCCTGCTCCCTATTCAGGAGCTGCATAACTCGCTCACTATTTTTAACAAAGTACATTATTATTACATCAATTTTTATATTAGATAATATTTTAATTGTGGGGAAATTACAAAAATCCCTATTTTCCACTATTTCCTTGGTAATATAACAATCGTAGAGGACACAATCATACAATAAACTTAAAAATTAGAAACATTTGAATTTGGGTTACAGTTCATTTCAGTCTGACACACTGCTCGATTTTCGCATTTTTTTTTCAAAATTTTGGTCCAGCGGTTCCAAAAATTTTAAATTTCCAAAACTGAACACTACATTCATATGTTAGTTAAAATTCTCTTTAATTTGATACCACACATGAATTTTTGAATCTTCAAGAATGAACACTGTTCAGATTATAGTTTAAATTCCCTTTAATTTAATTCCCCACATGGGCTTTTGCAGGTTTTTCTCACTTTTGACCCTCCATAGTTTTGCCTCCTACTCCCCTATTTTTTGGATAGATAAATCTAAAAAACAATAGGGTTCTGTAAGGTACAAGTATGCACACGCATGCCAAGTTTTCTGAAAATCAGTTAATGCATTCAAGAGTTAACATGAGACATATCAAAAATAGACAGACAGAAAAATGCCAAATGGTCAAGTCAAAACTGAGAAATCACTTTCCTCGTCCAGTTATTAAATTTATCATGTTCAAATCAAGTTCATGTTACAGGCAAGTTTTGTTTGTTTCAGTACTTAAAAATTTCTACAAAATTTTAAGCATCATTTCAAAAAGCAATTTTTTATATCATTGTTGAACTTAATAAAGATTTGACAGAATCAAAATCTGCTGTAAAGACCCTTCTTTAAAGAAGTGTAAACATTTAAAATAATTAAATTCAGTACATTGAAAGGAATTAATGATTATTTTATTAATAACAACAAGATGCAGAATAGATTAAGCAAATAAATTTTGATACACAATCTTCTATAGCATGTAAACATAGTTAGTGCGAGTTGTGTGTCATAAATGACAATGTAAAATTTGTACTAGAGTGACACATTCTTGAAATGAATAAGATATAATAACCATGGGCTTAAAAAGGGAGGAAGCAGGGTCCAAGGCCTCTCAAAAATATTGGTATGGAGAAACCATACATGACTCTATGTTCTAAGATTTTTATTTAAAATCATTTTCGAAATGAAATATTTCCATAGAAACTACTTCTTTCTTCAGCCTTAACCACAGTACTGTGGTCACTAACATATACCACCTCAAGTTAGCGCACTCGATTTTCACTGATGATGGCAGTCGATGGCACTGCTGAAACGTCCGGTTTTGCAGAAAACATTGGACCACGGCCAAACAGCCTAGGAAGGAATTTTTAACAACAAACTACTTCTTTGTTGCCGATAACGTAGTACACATATAAAAAATTATCCCCTCCCCCTTCAACTATCATTTTCATGTATAGAAAATTACCCCCTCCCCATTCATTTATAGATATTTCATCTACCTTTTACAGTGGATTATTATGACCCTCTTTTCAGGATACTTTATTTATCAAAATTAAGTACTTTACTCTTGTTAAAACATAAAATGTTGCAGGTAAACTACCCTTTCCCTTTAACCGATCTTCACCAAAATCAATAAGCCTTAAGTTCTGTACAACTCAGGCACATATGCAAAATACACTGGTCATCAGTGTATTTGTAACATAGATCAAAATATCATTTTTAGTATACATTTGGCTTGCAAATAACGAATAAACAATCAAAAAAGAGCCAACCCGTCACATTCTTATGTTGCAGTGCTATATGTATTGTTCCTGTACAATATATTTCTGTTTTCATAATACGACTGTTAGCAGCATTGCATTACTGTTGGGTGGGGGTGGGGGTTGATTTCCTTTGTTGTCTCTGCTTACTCCTAATCGTTAGTGAGACAGTGCATAGTGAGGTTGTGTGAGTTTACAAGTATAGTTTTCTTTAAAAATGTCAAGTGTTCAGAGCAGATTGTGTAAAAATTCACCAGATAAGTTTTGTTACGTTTGTGGACGTTATGTATTGAAGTCACAACATAGGCCTATAACAGAAGATGTGAGAAAAGCATACTTTTTGTATTTTGGTTGCAAGGTAGGGGACCAAGATAAAAATTGGGCTCCCCATATTTGTTGTGTGAGTTGTTATGTAACTCTTATTCAGTGGGTAAGAGGTAACAGAAGTTCTATGCCATTTGCTGTACCTATGGTTTGGCGTGAGCCAACCAACCATTTTTATGACTGTTATATTTGTCTAACCAATACTGATGGATATTCAAAAAAGGAAAAAATAAAAAATTTACTACTAGCTGTGCCTTCTGCAATTAGACCTGTTCCTCATGGAGAAGGCATACCAGTTCCAGCTCCACCATTAAATTTTGAAGATGTTATCATTCCATAGCTCAATGATGATGAAGATCTTTATACTGAAACTGAAGATTTATTGGAAAACAATGTTGATCCTACTTATTTGCTTCCTTCGAGTGACCCTCATCTCATTCAGCAAAATAAACTAAATGACTTGGTCTGTAACTTAAGCCTATCAAAACAGCAAGCTGAACTTCTCAGCCAACTTCTCTTTTGGAATGAAGACTACAAGAGTGTAATCTTTTGGCAAAGGAACAACCATTACCTCCTTCAGAAAATGAAATGCTAACTTCTCAGTGTTTTATAAACTGGAGGGTTCATGTGGGGTTGATGGCTGAACTTGGAATACACCATATTACTACACAATGGCACCTTTTTATTGATTCCTTTAAATCTATCCTGAAAGCTGTTGTACTTCATAATTGAAATAAGAAGCCATCAATTCCAGTAGCTTACTCAGTTTCAATAAAAGAAACTTATGGAAACATGCTTGCTATTCTAAATGCAATTAAGGCAAATCTGTGGAGATTTGAAGGCAATTGCCATATTAATGGGCCTCCAATGTGGATATACAAATGTTTACTGTTTCTTATGCTTATGGAATAGTAGAGATATTCAAAAACATTTTGTAAAGAAAGTTTGGCCAATGAGAATCTTACGATCCAGGAGGCAAAAATGTCTTGTACGATCCCTTAGTCGACCCTAAGAAAGTACTTCTTCCACCCCTACACATCAAGTTGGGATTGATGAAGAATTTTGTCAAAGCCATGGATAGAGAAGGAGAGGGATTCAAGTATCTGACTGAACTTTTTCCTCGACTTAGTGAAGCTAAGATCAAAGAAGGTGATTTTACTGGACCTGACATAAGAAAAGTGATTCATGACCCTGAATTTGAGAAAAAGTTAAACCAAAAAGAGCTAGCAGCATGGGAAGCATTTGTGAAAGTAGTAAAAGGATTTCTTGGCAACAAAAAAGAAGAAAAACTACAAAATCTTTTAAAAGGCTTACAAAGCCATGGGTTGCCGAGTGTCTCTAAAAATACATTTCTTACATTCGCATATGGAGTTTTTCCCCAAGCATTTAGGGGCAGTAAGTGATGAACATGGAGAGAGGTTTCACCAGGATATTAAAACCATTGAGGCAAGATATCAAGGCCGCTGGGATCCTTCTATGATGGTAGATTATTGCTGGTTTTTGAAAAAAGAAGATTTGACGCCACATAAGAGGAAAAGTGAATAAAAACTAAACCAGACCTTAAAAAATGGTACAAAAGTATTTTTTTTCTTTGAAATAGATGTATGTAATAGATTTAGTTTAGTAATTAATAAATATATTCATTGTATATTAATACGTCTGGATTTTCACCATTTATTTTCAGCTCTTTCAACAAAATTTAGGAGATAACTGTAACAAAAAAACTGTACGTGATACAGTTTTTTTGCCGTCATTTTCGGATTCATCGGTGCAAAATACATAAGAAAAATGATATTTTATTTGTGTTACAGAAAAAAAATATTTTTTTGTAGACCTGTGATATTATTTGATTCTGTGTGAATTTGTGGCAGTTATTCGCCATAGAAAAAATTCTACAGACACACAGATGCTTTTTGGAAAATGACTTTTCTTCATGTTTTGAGGGTAGTACAATCAGAATCAGCCCTTATCTCGAACACGATTTTTTTCGCCATCACCATATTTCCTTTTCCTTATGGAACATGGAAGTAAAATTGAGTTGGAAGAAGAAGGCCTCTGAGAATTTTTATGTTTTGATACATGAAACCTCTTATGGGGAGAGGGGGTACATATGTTTCTCATTGAGTTATAAAACCTCTCTAGTGTACTTTGTCTCTACACTGCACTACACTAGTTTGTATATCTATAAAAATCCCAGATGAATGGGGCAGAGCATGTTTATCCACCCCAAAAAAAGGAGATACAATAAGTGTCAATGAGTACGGAGTCTTGTCACTCTTACCAGTTACTACATTCATGATTCTCTCCTAACCACACCAGTTTATAAAGTAATCATATAGGTCAACAACTGGGATAGTGCCAAGTAGGATTCAGAAAAGGATGAACGTGCACAGAATAGATCTTCACTTTCAACACATGAATCATAACCAAGACACAAGCAACTGAAAGAAGGTTATCTTGATGAGTGTGGACTTTAAAAAGGCATATGATTCCAGACATTGATAAGTGTGCCGAAAGAATTCAAAATGGATGATAAATGTTGGTCAAAAAGGCTTATACACCAAACATTACCAATGCCTGATTACAAATTAAATTCTTAGGAGAATTATCAGAGTCTTTTAAATCAAAACAGAAGTGAGAAGAGGAGATTGTCTCTCCCCAGTCCTGTCCTACTATGACTTAGAGAAGGTAATCTATGAATGGCAGGAAAAGATGAGTCAGTACAACTTTCTGAATGGAAACAGATTAAGCCACCGAAGGACTGGGCATAATTTGAATGTCTCACCATTACATATGATTTAGAGAACCCCAAGAATTTAGAAATTGCATCTAAACAGATAGAAGACCTGAGAGAAACAGCAGCAAAGTGAGTTTTACATGTATCTTTTGAAAAGACACTAATAAACCTGGACACCTCAGATCCAACCTGAACAATGAGGACTTAATATGGTGATACCAAAAGGCCTCAAAAGTTCAAATATTTATGTGAGAGTCTGACCCTGAACATCAATGAGAAGGCACAATTAAGTAGGAGTAAGAAAGATACAGTAGAGCTACCATTCAGACTATGCCAAAGACTTACCAAGTCAAAATCACTGGTCTATCAGGCCAAAATCAGACACTACATGGTAGTTAAATGAGAATGTTTATTTGTGGTAGATATAATAGCTAACAAAGAACTCTCAGAAATAGGAAAGAAAGAAATACAATTTTTAAGGAAAATCCTGGAACCCAGAAAACTATCAGCAAATTAGTTTATGTTTTACTTGAGATCAAACCAAGAGGTTTATACAAAGTCTGAGAAAATGTCAATCATCATAAAGAGTAGGCAAATGGCTTTCTGTGGGTATCTTAGAAGAATGGAACCAGAAAGGATGGCAAACAAGATTCTCACCTTCCATGAGAACAGAACAGACAAGTACCATGGGTGAAAGAAATCTGTCAGGATCTGTGGAATAGGGGAAAAGATATAGGAAACAGAGAAGTGTTTAGAAGGAAATTTCCACAGGTGAAGGATCAGTACAAAGAGAAACCAGGAAGAAAAGGGTGTTATCAGAAGAAGAATGAGCAAGAGGAAGCCAGAGAATTGAGGAATACTGGCAAATGAGAATAGAACTTAAGAAGGTAGGGAAATTGCAGCTCATAGATGGCTGAAGCAGAAAATGGAAGGAAGGAATTATTAATATAGTAGTCTGTTTTTGTAAACCATAAATGTGGTTTTGTATCAAACTATAAAATTATTAATTTTTTTTATGAAACAAAATTATATTTTTATATATACGAGGGCTATCCAGAAAGTAACAGACGTTTTGACCGACCGTGGCGGTGGGCGGGGATAGAGCCGCCATCTTGGTGTCAGAACGTTCCTACACTCAGTACGCATCCAGCTGTGGTAGCGTGCGGTCTGTGCCCCTCTTACTTTGCTCTATGTGACGTGTTAAAATGTGGGCTGCAATAGAAAATCCCGCCACTTGTGAGGTGTGTTCTGTGATTAGGTTTTTGTTGGCAAAAAATCACAAACCAATTGAAATTTATCGCCAACTTTGTGATGTGTATGGAAAAGGAAGCCGAGTGAGGCAATGGTGCATTGATTTTAAAAATGGCCGTACCAATGTTCACGATGAGGACCGCAGTGGTAGACCTAGCCTTGTGACTGATGAACTGGTGATGAAAATCAACGACAAAATTCGTGAAGATTGTCGTTTCACGATTACGGAACTTTAGAAACATTTTCCCCAAATTTCATGGAGTTTGGTGCATGAAATTGTGGTGGAAAAGCTTGGTTACCACAAATTTTGTGCTAGGTGGATTCCGAAAATCCTAACGGAAGACCACAAAAACAGAGACTGGCTGCAGCACTAACTTTCCTCGAAGATTACAACAAAAATGGTAACAAAGTTATCGATCGTATCGTAACTGGGGACGAGACTTGGGTGAAGCATGTCAATAGTGAAACAAAAAGGCAGTCGATGGAATGGGGACACACAAATTCTCCCAAGAAACCAAGGAAGTGTTTGCAAATGCTGTCAGCAAGAAAGATCATGGCTACTGTGTTTTGGGACTCTGAAGGAGTGATTCTCGTTGATTTTCTTGAACGTGGCACAACAATTAACTCAGAGAGGTATTGTGAAACACTGAGAAAGTTAAGGCACGCGATACAAAACAAGCATCGGGGAAAACTTAGTGTGAAGGTTTTGTTTTTTCACGAAAACGCACGTCCACACACGGCCAATCGTACCCGAGAGCTCTTCGATAGTTTTGGATGGGAGGTGTTCGATCATCCACCATACAGCCCGAATTTGGCGCCGAGCGACTATCACCTCTTCCCAGCGATGAAGACATGGCTCGCTACACAATGCTTTGATACTGACACCGAACTGCATGCCGGTGTAAACCAGTGGTTGAAATCACAGGCGGCAGATTTCTACAGAGACGGTATTGAAAAACTTGTGCCACGGTATGATAAGTGCCTTAATTTGAATGGCGATTATGTAGAAAAATAGCTTAAGAGTGTACCTTTCAAATGTATATAATAAAATTTTGTTTTTTCATTTTGTACATTTTTTATTTCAAAACGTCTGTTACTTTCTGGATAGCCCTCGTATAATGTACATAAATCTTTTAAAAAATTCAGATGTAACTTTACCATCTAAGCCTAATAACACATTTGTGGTGTGTGTGTGTGAACACCTAATATTTCAGTTTTTCTATTAGTGAATTTAGATTGCAACTTTATGTTTTTCCCCCTCTTCCCTCCAAGTATTTCGCAACTCTGTCCACGGTGATACCTTGTTTTTAACAAGAAAAAAAGAAGCACAGGATTGCTTGTGCAGTCTACAAATTCCAGATTATTTCTTTTAAATAAAAGAAAATTAAAATACGTATTAAATATATTAATTGCTTAAACTAAGAATTTATTAAATATAGTCATTATCTCACTGCTAGTACAACACTAATCCTTCTAATGATTTTAGTAACAAAAGTGTTAGATGGTGATTGTACGTAATTCAGCTTTTCAGTATCATAACATCATTAACGTCTAATGATGTTGCAGTAACAATGATAGTATATGACATTTTGATCTAAACAATTACTAGGCTGATAAACGATTTATCAGTTGACTCAATAAGCCAAAAATATTAGGATTTGTCAAAATATATATTAAAAGGTAGGAATGAGGATTGAGGCAACAAGCTGAAGCAATCAATTTATTTTTACAGTAAGGTAATATTATTTGCACACTTATGATGATGAGACATAACTATAATATGATTCCTGCTGATTTATTCACTAGGCCTGCATACACAATTTTCAGACAGTTTTCAAGATAAGCTCCTTATACTGAAGCATCATATTCTTCCTTTATCTGTTTTCCATGCTTATCCATGTTTTTAATGCCAATGTAAATATATGTACATTGAAATTATAATGAATTGTTTATATGTACATTCTTAACTGAAATTAATTGAAATAACTAGAGATGTACCGACTAGTCGCCGACTAGTCGGGTAAGTCAACTAGTCGGCCGTTTTTGTAGTCGGCGACTAGTCGGCCTCAAATTTTTATGTCATTACATTAATAAAATTAGTATCTTTAAATTAATATAATAAGGCACAGACAAAAATACATGTTTTATACCATTATGTTCATTTTAATCAGTCACATTTCTTGTTTACAGTTATTGCTTACTAATAAAAAACTAAAACTTATAAGTTTAATAAAACAATGTAAGCGTTCAGTTAACATAAACTCAGCATTAATATAAACTCAAAAACATAAACTTCTATGTTAAATCAACATTGTTAATAATTTTTTTCCTTTGGATTAACAATTATAAATATGAACAATCGTTATACTTAATTAAGTCTCAATAAGTATTAAAGTTTGTAACCACCTAATTTTAGTCTTTCTTCACCTTTTTCTGTCATAATTAGGGATTAGTTGAATATGTCATAATATTGGTTATTAAACTAAAGTGTAATATACGTAATAACAATAACATCGTCAGTAATAACTAATTTGAAATATTCAAATACTTAATAATATATATATAAAACTTTCACAATGAACTTACTATTCGTTGTCACTTTCCCAAACGTTTTGAGGTGATGTACCTCTTCTTCAGTGGGAGTATACTGAATGTCGATTACAGAATAACCGTTACGGAATTAGGTGTGTGTGGTGGGGGTTGGTGGTGGGAAGGGATTGGCGCTGAGGTTCGAATTGTGTGTATGGATCAGTGTATCGAATAGTGTATGTGATTTATAATGTAATTGTTCATTTAATATGTTGTTTTGTGACAGTACGAAAAGCCTGAATTCGGATTTATGGTACGAGTGGTATCAAACTATTGTATTTCATTATTTTTGCACACACATACATGGGTAGGAGTTTTCCCTTTGTCTAAAAAGACAACGACGCAGATTTCAGCAGAGCAGAACGATTCCAAGGTCAGGAGCAGACGTGTGAAACCGAACGCATACAATGGCGGTATAAGTGAAGACAGACTCTAAATATCAATTCTCATTGGTCCACAAGGCTGGACGTCATTAAAAATATAAAGATGACATAACAACAATGACATGACAACAGGGCGTTAGCCGTGCGAAACAAAAGAACAATGACGTGATGCACTCACACATACGAAAAGATGTACACTGCATCCGCCCAGTCTTCATACTACAGCCGAGACGACAACACCTAGTAAAAGGTCGTCCGGCAACTAATACCAGCAACAGTGTAAATTGCAAGAACATGTAACGATAATCTCAATCAGTGATCAAAATGTAAAAAAACAGAGTTTAAATTCAGTGTAGTAACCATCAGAACTATAAGCAATATGCAGTAAAATGACAGAAAATACAGGCCGGCGAAGAGGAGATTCCGAAAAGGTCTACGCCGCTTCTGAAACAGGAAAGTGCACTAATTCTTTTACTAATTACAATACGTTTTGAGCTCAAACATGAAAAAATCAATTCAATTTAAATTGTCTTTATTTTAAAGAAGAACGAATGAGTGTGTGTGTGAACGCATGGTAGAGTGAAAGGCTGGCCTACAAGGTAGACATTGGTTTGTGGAACGTACTTTTATTACCATCAGTAAATTTGCAATAACGACTGACAAAAGATATTAAGACAAAAATGAATAAGTAAATAAAAATGAAACACTGAATATTAAATATCGTTGTAAGGGTAATTTGTAGACGCCATCTTGTTTTGTAGGAAATAACGTCATTGTAATCTGTATTAAAAATTTGTAAAATTGGCTTGAGTAAAAGTAATGTTCATGTCTAAAAACACTAATAGAGTTTTTATTTCACACTCCACTGTTTCCGCAATCTCGCCTATAACGAACCTGGACCCAATAAATAAAGTAATGAGAGCAAGTGAACCATGAGTACCGGAGCAGTATACCATAATTATGTGGTAAGTACGATGATTATGTACTTGGTAAAAATAAATAATAAGTCATGGTAAGAGTAACTCTACAGTTTGGTTGTAGTGTGTGATGTCTGTATATTTCAAATTGTTCAGCTGTGTTTAGTTTTCTACTTTTAGGTAAGTAGTGTAATATTTCCATGTTGTGTTCTATGTTTGTGTAACTGTGGTTTTCGTTATGTAAATGTGTGGCAAATGTGGAATGTATGTAGTTTGTGGTGAGGGCTTTTAAATGTTCAGAAAATCTGGAAGAAAAAGATCTTCCCGTCTGGCTGATGTAGAATTGGTGACAATCATTACAATTTAATTTATAAACCCCTGTTTTGCTGTATGTGTCATTGTCTTTATTAGTGTTATTTTATTTGTTAGTATTACTAATTCTGTAACGGTTATTCTGTAATCGACATTCAGTATACTCCCACTGAAGAAGAGGTACATCACCTCGAAACGTTTGGGAAAGTGACAACGAATAGTAAGTTCATTGTGAAAGTTTTATATATATTATTAAATTAATAAGTGAACGAAGAGGATGAATCAACAAGATAATTAAATACTTATATAATTTAAATTTCTGTATTTATTAAAGGTAAATTGTGATGAAGAAATGTCAGATTTTCGGCTCGTTCAGGAAGAAGCCGATTTCTTTTTGTCTCATAAATGTTTCCAGCCTCAGAGAAAAGCCTCTCACTATACACTGTGCTGGCTGGACAACACAAGTATACTTTAGCAATACGTGCCATCTCAGGGTATCGCGTACAATTTTGTTGCCACCATATGAACGGATCGTCATTTCGGTTTATTACTGGCGATGCACAGTATGCCTCAAGTTCGTAAGCTGAAGAAGATTTTTCATCGCCCTCAACCTTCTTTGATACTATTTCTTGGTAACACTCCCAAAAATTACGGTGAACTCTAACTTCTGATTGAGAGATTGAAGAGTTTAGTGAATCATTATCTGCATTTACTTTTTCAGAATCATTTCTTTCATTTGAACTATTTTTTAGTGCTTCTAGTAAGAACTGGGATTTCACTTTATGCACATTTTCTGCTTCGAAAAATTGTAGTTTGTACCTTGGATCTAAAAGTGTTGCGAGTGTAAAAATTTTATTATCTTCTAACTTGAACGTTCTTTTCAAGCCATTTTCTAATTTTCTAATTCAGTTTTCAATTGTATTATTTCCTCATTTTCATCAATATAACTTTCAAGGTACCTTAGCAGAACTTTAAGATGAGGAATGACTTCGGAAATTGACGAACAGGCAGAGCTAATGATTTTGGTCACTTCTTCAAATGGCTTTAGTAAAGCGATACAGTTTTCAAGAAGTTTCCATTCATAGGTCAGCAGATGATCGATTTTGACACTGTGCTCAGTTATGTATAAAGAGACTGTACGTTTTTGTTCTGATAACCGAGATAACATATAGTATGTGGAATTCCACCTGGTCGGAACGTCTTGAACAAGTTGATGATTTGGTAAATTTAATTCTTTTTGTATATTGTGGAGTTTCTCTTGTGCTGGTCCTGAATGGTTAAAATGAGTAACAATTCGTCTCGAATTTGTTATAACTTGTGCAATAGTTTTTTCAACTTTGAGGGCATCGTTGATCACCAATTGCAATGTATGTATGAAACATGGAACTGCCTGGAAACTGGAATCATCGATCGCTTTGACCATATTTCTGCCGTTATCTCGCACTATATTGGTTGGATTGATATCCCATAAAGTAGGTATTTCTTCTAGATGTTGTTTTATATTATCAGCCATGTGTAAACCGGAAAAATGTTTCATTTGTAATACCGGTACTGCGTGTTGAAGTTGGAAATTGTCGTTTAACCAGTGAGCAGTGAAACTTAAAAAGCTTTGTAAATTGTTGGTGTTTGTTCATAAATCTGTAGTGACAGAAATTCGTATGGTACTGACAATTCCTTTTTTTATTTCAGCTTTCGTCTCTGAGTAAATATAGGGTATAATATTGTCGGAAAAATATTTTCTACTAGGCAAATTATACTTTGGTTTTAATTTCTTCATCAAACTAGTGAAACCCGTATTTTCGACTATAGATATTGGTTGGTTGTCAAGCGCAATCATCTTACCAATAGAAATATGTATTTCCCTCGATCTCGAATCGTCAATTGACCACTTGACAGCTATGGATTCCTGTATCGTTTGTTGAGATAGTTGACATTTAACAGCAGAAGTTGACGCAACCGATGCCTGTGACGATGAAAACTGAGACGGAGATGGTGAACGCTCCGTGGAAGAACTCTTTATCACGGCAGTTAGCTGCGCCATCAACTCACTATGTTTGTATTTAATATGATTAGTCATACTAGTGTTATTGGCCGATTTACCAACACCACCACGCGAAATCACTGCTTGACATTGATTAAAAACCTCCGCTCAACAGTCCGTTAAGGACCAAAGCGTACCGCGCGGCTTTTGTGTTAGTGTGACGGTGTATGGCTAGTACTACGCGCCACCAGCCGCTAGTTGCGGTATTCACAGCCAGGAGGCGGCGCTGTTATCTCAGCGCCTACTCAGTTTGCCTCACGACGCTGAGTGCACGCCGTACAGAACCTCCGCCGGGAATTGAACCCGGGACCACGAGCGCATCAATCGCCCGCGTTAGCCATTAGACCACCTGGAGGTCTATTACATTGATTACCTTGACATTGATTACATTTCACTTTACTCACTTCACCTACTATCTGATCAAAAAATGTCCAAATACGTGACTTTCGCCGCGACATTATGATCAAAAAGCTATGTTTTTATTTTCTACACGGAGACAAATAATTTTACGCACTATGCAAACAAAGCAAACTCGTGCACTGACCAGGAGCAACTTGTGAAAGAGGCCTCGTGTAGGGGAGTGCTTGCCGTGTCCGAACGCCACACAAATACAACAAAGACGCACGAAGTGTTTTTGCATGCTTTTACGAGCAGATTTAAAATAGTCGGCAAAGTCGACTAGTCGGCTTTTTCTCAGCCGACTAGTCGGTAGTCGGCTAGTCGGCCCATCTCTAGAAATAACTCTTTATGTTTTGGCATGTACAATTAGTTTTTTGTAAGTTTAAATCTGTTAAATGAGCCAAAACGTTATGTTTTTTATTCTTTCGGTCTGAAGATATGTTGTAGTACAAGACATGTGCTCTTGGATTACATGCACAGGTATAGATGGATGGATATATGTAATTAGATGTATCTATCTCATAGATAGATGGGATCATAGTGATGATGGTTATAACAATTAAGTAAGAAAGCAGGATTACTATGCCTGATAAATAGGAGCAACTGACTGAAATTATATAATTGAAGGTAAGAAAAGAACCATACCACCATATTAAATAACAGCCATTTGAAGAATTTATTGTTTATCATTTTTTATGAAATTGTTTTTTAGAAAGAAAAAAAAAACAATGAAAATAGAGGCAGATTAGACAGTTACATACTAATATTATTCATTAGTAGAAAATTTTTACGAGGGTCATCTCAAAAGTAAGTTTCCCTGATTTATAAAAAATAAAAAACACATGTAAAAATTAAGAAAAAAACATACTTTTATTCAAAAACTTGTTCTTATTTTTCAATATAATCTCCAGCCTTGTCAACACACTGTCTGTAGTGTAAAAACAGTTTTTTAATTCCTTCTTTGAACCACTGAGTGCCCAGATTTAAGAGCCAGGTGTCGACCACCTGTTTCACTTCCATATCTGTTTAGAAATGTTGTCCTCCCAGATGTTCTTTGAGATGGAGAAAAACATGGAAATCACTCAGAGCCAAATCGGGTGAATATGAGGAACAGTCAAAAATCTCCCTTCAAAAGGACTCCAACAAATTCTGCGTGACTTGCGAGGAATGAGGACGAGTGTTGTCATGGAGCAGAAGAACTTTATTGCTCAACAAATCTTTCCATTTCAAGAACGATGTGTGCTACCAGCATAATTGCTTATAAATTGTGAGTATTCATTTGAATGCTCATGCACTCAGGTCTGTACACTGAAAGTAAGTGACGATGATTTTTTTGAAGCAAAAAACAATCACATTATGCAGTTTGCAATCGGACAAGCTGGTAAATGGAACGTCCATGATTTTTAATTTTGTCTTGTTACGTTGCTACGGAACAGATGAGGTTTTGGTACTACTGCCACTACACACAAATAAAAGTTCTCCAACCTTCGTCAGCCTGCTTGTGTCCTTTCCCTTTGAAAGAAAAAATAGGGAAACTTACTTTTGAGATGACCTTCGTAGTATGAGACTTCAAAATAAATATGACTGGAAAAAATAAAGGATAATGTTGAGTTCATTTGATTGTCAACATCATTGACATTGTCACTGGTTATTTTGTTAAAGGTCATACAAATTAATTTATATAGACATCCAGTATTAATTTTTAAATTATTGTAACTTTTGTGAGTTGAAATAGAATGATCTCTTCAAAATGACAGTTTAAAAGTAAAAAAAAGATTATGTCTGTTCTCTTTGTATCTGCATTAATGGATTGTAGTGTAACAGTACATAATGACCCAGTACCATGATTATGGGTTATATAGGTATTTTCAATGTTTGTATTATGTAATTTTTAAACACAGAATGGTTAGATACATTGTCCCTCTGAAAAAAGGAACAACGCAAATTCAGCCAGAGTAAGACACCAAGGTCGCCGATGGATGTGCTAAAGTCAAAAAAGACCATGGCGGTGTTTGTGACGAAGGACTACAATATGAATTATGATTGGATAATAACACTGTTCCGTCATAACAAAAAACAATGACGCACTGACTACAACGCATGTAACCAGGCGTTGTCCTGTATGACAAAGCTTGATGACGTAAAAATACACACACACAAGTGAAAATTTACATTTGCCTCCGTCTCAATTCAGCGTTGTTCTTCAAGGGATCAACAGCGATGTATCGCTGTATGATCAGTTTTCAAATTAAAAGCTTAAACAACTAACTCATCAAGTAAAATTTCCTATGGTGGAGCGATAGATGCTCAAGTGTAATAACTATTAGAACATAACATGTAGAGTCAGTGTAAAACATCTTTATGTAAAACAACCAACATGAGGCGAACACCGGCCATACACCTTGGAACCGACAAACACCAGCGAGGGAGCAGCGTAGACCACATCTAAGAGAAGTCCATTTTCCATTTCTTTATTATTATAATGAGCTCATTAATTCAAAAAATAGAACAACTGAACAAATGTACTGGTAAAAAGACGAATGCGTGTGAGAGTGTGTGAGTGAGCTCATGGCCATGAACATATATGCCGAGGGCATTGGTTTGTGTTTAAGTGAGATTTAAACATGATAAGTAATTAGAGCTGCAGCTAAAAATAAAAGTACATAATAACCTTGCTTGACTATAAAATGAGAATCGTAAGAATTAACAGAGTAAATTAAAATAGCCACCATTTTGTTTTTATAAGATTGTATGACGCCATTTTGGCCACGTGTTTGTATATTCTAAATCTATTTGGGAAATTAAAAATTTTGATAGTTAATCTCAATAGAATACAGTGTTATCATTTGTGTCACCTTCTGTGTATCAGAAATCTCGCTGTTAATGAATCCTGGCCCCTTAGGTAAAAGCATATTAAATAAGAAGAGTATGAGCCCGGCAGTGACTGAAATTGGTAAGTACACACATGTGCCATATTATGGTACTATTTGTACATATAAATAAAAATAGATTATAATGATTAAGTGAGTAATATCACAAATGGCACCCGAACAGGGACTTTATATAAAATTACTTTATATAAATAAGCCAGATTCAGAGACATAGAGGGTGACGAAATAATCCAGAACCTAATAAGAGAGGTTATGGAGGTTATGTTGACAAAACAGAGCAAGTAGTAATTGTGTAACTAATTACAAGTAGAACGAAATAGTAATTCCAACATTTAAAGTACAAAAATGGCAGAAAATAATAATAGTATAGAAATGGACAGTACAGACACGGAATCCATTTTATTAGGAAAACATGTTAGCTCGACACCTAGAGTAGCTGAAAATAAAATCTCATTAGAAGATTTATTCACGTTAATCAGTGATAAATTCGAACAACAAAATAGTAAGTTTGAAGACAAATTCAATCAAATGAATAATACATTTAATGTAAAATTAGATAGTTTTGAGAATGAGCTCAAGAAGCAAAATACTTTACAAAATGTCAAATTAAATCAAGTAGAAGAGAAATTAGAAAAATTTAAAAATGAAATACAGAAACAAAATTGTAACGTTGACAAGGTAGACAAATTAGATAGAAACAAAAACAAGGTAAGTGGGGTAGAAAATTGTGATAATATAAATAAAAGTATGATGTTAGAGAATGATTGTGTAGACAGGAGTAGTAATAATGAAATTGTATGGGGAATAGAATATAATAATGATGGAATGATAGTGTGTGTTAAAGGGTTAAAGACAGTGTGTAGAGAGAGAATAATTGTAAAAGAATTGCAGGGGGTAGATTTTTCCCTTAATGGTGTAGTAGGGGGTGAAGTAAAGACTTCACGTGTGTTTAGGAAGGACGAGAGTGCCTTCAATATATATTTGGAAGACGATAGGTCTGCAAATAAAGTTGTCCCTGGGTTTTTTAGTACACTTCACAGGTGGTGCAGTAATTGTGAATTAGTGTCCCCTGCAAATATTGAAAGAGAGAATGTAGCTTGGTGTGATAGAGAGAGATATATTGAGAGAGAGAGTGTAGAGAGGTATTGTGAGAAATATGGTGAGAGAAAGAGAGAAATAGAGATTTTTAAGATGAGTAGAACTTATGAAGAATTTATGGAAAGGTTAGGAGTAGAGAGGATTGATAATAAAAGTAAATACTTACCTTGTAATGAAGCTGATATAGCAGTAGGAGAAGATGATAATGGAAATAATGACTTTATAACGTACCTAGTGGTGACTAATTATACTGGAGGTGACAGGACAATAACCAATCGTGACAGGTTGTATGATGAATTGATAGGTAATAATCCTATTAATGATGACGGTTTTGTAAAATATAAGAATTTAAATAAGTGTTATATTAATGATGTTAATATAATGTGTTTAATAAAAAATAAATTGTACAGACCAAAGATAAGACTATTGTTTGACGATGGAGGCTAATTATTATAATTGTGTTATGAACATTTAATTATGTGGACAGTGTTTTTTTTTAAATGGCCTGATTAGGACTGATTATGGTAAATGATTTAGTGATTATGTGAATTGTATATTTTTGTGTATTGATGTCTATGTATTTGTGTATTTTTGCTGTTGTGTATTTTATGTATTTTTTATGTAAACATGTATTGTAGGATTTTAAATAACTGAAGGAAGTGTAAATGATATTATGAGATTTAGATTCTAAAGGGTTAGTAAATGATGAAGCAGGTAATAGATTTGGGTATTGAGAGGTATTATTGTTAGTAGATAAGTGATGAATTTTCTAGTGGTATATTAAGTGGAAATGTAAAAGAGTTTGGGAATAGTCATAAATAAGGGCATTGGAGTTAGTTAGTTAGAGTTATTGGGAGTTAGGGAAAATAAAGTGTTGAGATATTGATAGTATATAAAGAGGTGTTAGATATTTTAGGGACACAGTGGTTAGTGATTATATGTAGAGGTGAGTAAGGTGCATGGTAATTATATTTGTGGTTGTTGGTGATATTTTGTAATAAGGGTATTGGTGTAGGAGTCTGCAACGAGAGATGTTGAGACAGGAAGGGATCGTTGTGTGCCGGAAAGGGTTATCTGAAAGGGTCAGGAACCGATAAGGGAATGAGTTGGTTAGAGGGAATACACACATACTAGTACAAAAAAGGAGCGGTGCCAGAGGTTTTAAATGGGATTTGTGAAGGGGGTTATTATAGAGATATTGGTGTCAAAATGTATTAATGGTTAGAAGCGGTTAGTGTAGAAAAAAGAGGTGAGTAAGGTTAGGTTGACAGATGCCAAAATAAGACAGAGAAAATAGTGAGTAATAGAGTCACCCAAACGAGTAAGGATAAAAGGGTTAGAAAAGGGAAATTCATGGTAGGAAGGTAATTGTAACTGAAAGGTAAGGATAAATTTGAAATTGTTGCATAGAATATGATGAATGTCAAATAATTAAAAGTTAATAGAGAATTGTTGAAGTAGTAATGTGATAAAGTTTGGTACAAATCATGTAAATTTAAATTGTTTAATGTAAGGTAAATGTAACAGTGTTAATATGTAATGTACAATGTTTTGTGATGTTTTATTATGTTGATGGCAATAGAGTGTGTGGTTAGGAGGTCGTTACAGGGGTAATGACGATAACAAGTGTTGAAATATAGTAGATTTTTAAAGTTGGAAGTCTAAAGTTACAAATGAAGTTGAATAAAATATTCTAGTAAGCTGCCATTTACAAAATAGAAGAAGTGAATCTAAGTTGAGTAACAAAATTTAAATAATAAAAGTGTCTGCCATGATAGTTGTAAGCTGAATTTATAGAAATAATGAGGTGAAGGTATTTTGGGGGTATATTAAAGAATTGTTGATGTATTGTGTTATGTGTAGTTATATATATGTTGTTTATTTTCTTACAAGGAAGAAATTGAGTTTGGTGGTGGTAAAAAATCAATGTATTTTAAGTCTTGTAGTTGTGAGGTTGAAACTTTTGAATTAAAAACAAACCAATGCCCCAAACACAAACCAATGCGTCTAAAAGGGAACATATCAGTTGTAGATATGTAAGTATGCTAGACCACTATTTTAAATTTTGTATGCAATGTTTCAGAGTTTTGTGGTGTTGTGACCGCAGTCCTGGGCTGGCTGGAGCGTCAGAACAGGAGTGTAGAGTGCCTCATGGCCTTATGGTGTAGGGATCTCTCAGGAGAAGTCCAGTAAGGTCAGAGGGTGCGACCAACATCATGAGACCAAGGGTAAGTAATGATAAGATTTTTTTGTAACGTTACAGGGGGTTGTGGTGACATATCTAGACCGATCCTTTTAGGAAAGTGTGAATAAGTCAAGGAAATTTTTTGGGTTTCGACACAAAAATTTTCCTTGAGGGGGTTTGTAACAGTACATAATGACCCAGTACCATGATTATGGGTTATATAGGTATTTTCAATGTTTGTATTATGTAATTTTTAAACACAGAATGGTTAGATACATTGTCCCTCTGAAAAAAGGAACAACGCAAATTCAGCCAGAGTAAGACACCAAGGTCGCCGATGGATGTGCTAAAGTCAAAAAAGACCATGGCGGTGTTTGTGACGAAGGACTACAATATGAATTATGATTGGATAATAACACTGTTCTGTCATAACAAAAAACAATGACGCACTGACTACAACGCATGTAACCAGGCGTTGTCCTGTATGACAAAGCTTGATGACGTAAAAATACACACACACAAGCGAAAATTTACATTTGCCTCCGTCTCAATTCAGCGTTGTTCTTCAAGGGATCAACAGCGATATATCGCTGTATGATCAGTTTTCAAATTAAAAGCTTAAACAACTAACTCATCAAGTAAAATTTCCTATGGTGGAGCGATAGATGCTCAAGTGTAATAACTATTAGAACATAACATGTAGAGTCAGTGTAAAACATCTTTATGTAAAACAACCAACATGAGGCGAACACCGGCCATACACCTTGGAACCGACAAACACCAGCGAGGGAGCAGCGTAGACCACATCTAAGAGAAGTCCATTTTCCATTTCTTTATTATTATAATGAGCTCATTAATTCAAAAAATAGAACAACTGAACAAATGTACTGGTAAAAAGACGAATGCGTGTGAGAGTGTGTGAGTGAGCTCATGGCCATGAACATATATGCCGAGGGCATTGGTTTGTGTTTAAGTGAGATTTAAACATGATAAGTAATTAGAGCTGCAGCTAAAAATAAAAGTACATAATAACCTTGCTTGACTATAAAATGAGAATCGTAAGAATTAACAGAGTAAATTAAAATAGCCACCATTTTGTTTTTATAAGATTGTATGACGCCATTTTGGCCACGTGTTTGTATATTCTAAATCTATTTGGGAAATTAAAAATTTTGATAGTTAATCTCAATACAATACAGTGTTATCATTTGTGTCACCTTCTGTGTATCAGAAATCTCGCTGTTAATGAATCCTGGCCCCTTAGGTAAAAGCATATTAAATAAGAAGAGTATGAGCCCGGCAGTGACTGAAATTGGTAAGTACACACATGTGCCATATTATGGTACTATTTGTACATATAAATAAAAATAGATTATAATGATTAAGTGAGTAATATCACAGTAGATACAAATATATACTGCATACTGCAGTAAGTGATATAATTTTGAGATCCTGGCTGGATAATATCCTAATATTAATGTAAAAAAAACTCAGTTTAATGAGATGGAATATTAAGACAGAGTAGAAATAAGTGATACAGACAATTGTCATTAGACCATGATGTGCATTGTTTTTGTAACGCATGTTTCTGATTTAGTGAACCTTACAGAATAACAAGTAAAATGTTCTCTTGAAGAAAATAGGCGATACATTGCATATATTTTAGAGGAACATGCTTATTATGCATATTTATAATTGTGGGCATGATGCTCCTTCAGTTATATGAAATCTCTAACAGGAACTATCCAATTAGTGTTTTTAAATTTTTGAGTGCTGCCAAAACTCTTCTCTGAAGCTGTCATCTGGTGAAAAAATGTTCACACCATAAAAACCCATTACTACATACCACACAGAGAAGGAGTAATTGTCATTTAAGGATCGCAGAAACATTTTTTTGCAAGCAGTTGTCTAAATATACATTTACTTTGAGCATATTTGTCAGTGTAGAAAGAGATCATCGGCAGGTAGCAGTACTTGCTTGCAACTACAGCAGTTCAAAATAGCCTTGTAGACACAATTTCAAAATCAGTAGTCTTTAGGTTATTATATGCGAATTTGAAAACAGTGCTATTAATGTCATAAATTAGTCATAACTGATCTGATGAAGTCTATTAACACAAGTGATAGATTATTTTATTGAAAAGTAAAATTACATTATTTTACTTCAGTAGTGGTTAACTAATGTCATATGAGGCCAGAATTCACACGCATGAAGTATATGTACACATATATGCTGAAAGCTGGTTCTGTTTGCCTACAAAGACTGATAGAGAAACATGTCAATCGATTGTTATATTATTGTATGATCAAGGTGTCCGAGTAGCACATTTTCTACAGACATGTACATGTTCATGTATTTTTTATATATGTGAAATGTGTTATTTTAGAGACATTTTTAATGTATTTTTATATTAGCATGTTTCATTACACATAATTTTTGTACTTGATTATTACGTATTCTGGAGTGCGTAAGATAAAACTGAAAAAGTATTCATAAAAAGAAAAGATGTTTTTGTTGTAAAGTGTGATTACTTTTCTGTGTAATAACTGTTTGCTAGCATTTTTATCTAGGTTTTCATACATTCTATTTTTAATATAATATATAAACTTAGCTATTCACGTAAAAGTCACTAAAGAAATGTTACATTAGTGTGCATGTGTCAGAGGAAATACATATATCAGTTCTCTTCATAATTTCACGGGTATTTAATATACGTAATTACAATGTCAGTACTTTGTTCAGTGCGTGTATGTATGTTTTGCTGTTAATTTGATTAATCTGTAAGTGTTTCAGTCATACCATATATTGTTATCATTACTGTAAATTCATAATGAAAGTAATGTGTATGCATCCTGGGTGAAATTGTGGTAGATTAATCCAGTGCATGTTGCCCAACTAAATTCCTGCTTTCATATTATGGCATATATAGTTTAATAATTTTGTGTGCTTAAATATAATGTACTTTAACAGATTCAACAAAAAACACACTCATAAAGTCGCTGTACCTTTCCACAATTGTTTCATGACTCCAGTTACACAAGTAACAATACTAGATTAAAGATCTTAATGGTGGCCAAACATGAGTTAATCAGAAGCCACACAGACATGCATAAAGACATATACGTTTACATATTTTTATATATTTGTGTTTACTTTTGGAGGTATGTTACATACATTCAACATAATTTTTATAAAACACACACACTATATTAATAAACATGGAAACAAAATATTTCTGTTTACCATTATAACAATGTCTATATAATTATGTCACAACCATAGGTTGGTTTGACAAACTGAAGGTTGACTCAAAGATTGGCTGTATCATAATCAGTGCTGACAGAGTTGGATAGATGATTCTAAGCATACATACCCTAGTCTACATTTTCATGTTAAAGTTTCAGTTAAAAATGATCCTAATTATTATTCAATAGAGCATAGCCCATCTTGATTAGTACTTGATTAGTACAACTTTTCTGTTGCCACTGACTGAGTAGCATCTTTATCAGAAAATAAATAATCATGTAATTATCCTTTAACATAAAACAGCTAATATTCTTTGATTTAATACTTCGACAAACATAAAAGGTAAAAACATGAAAAGCAATTATAAACTCTTAAATGCTAACTATTAACCAGAGTCCCTTAAAAACAAAAATAAATGTTCTTATATTCAAAAAATAATAATAAGAGATGGTGAGCTCAATTACCAAATTCAAGATCTACAGTTAGAACAAGCTAATACATAAAACATTAAACAAAATCCAACACACTAATAAGAAATATATATTGGTTTACTGCTGTGCTAGAACTAAACTATACCAATCTTTGCTAGTTAATTGCAAAGTGTTATCTGTTTAGACTCCTTTCGTTCAAATCATTCTTCTAGTGCTGTAAAGTGAACGATAACTTTTATTTCATTAGTATTTTACACAAAGAAGAGAAAAGTGTATTTGTGAGTGAGATAAAGGGAAAGAGCGTACTTCAAACATTTTTTAGTATTACAAATTTATGACAATAAGTAGACATAAACATTCACATTTTTATGGCAGATAATAGCACATGTATTTAACATAATTTTTAGCAGAATGTTAAATTAGCCATTATTTTGTTGTAGCCACCTAGTTCTTTCCTCATTTTCTATAAAAGTATACAGGAAAGATCACAAAAATGCATATTGCCTTAACAGAGCTAAAAAAAGACAATGGAATTTTATTGGGCTTCATATCTACTCTTTGAACCCTTAATTTACAAGGCTAAAGTTGTAACTATTACACCAGTTATGAGTACTGAACAAGTCAAATAAAACCTCTGTTTGCATTCATAGGCTAAAAAAACTTTAGGAGGAAAGCAGATGTATGCCAAAGTCAGTGAAACAATCACAAACTTTAATTCGTTTTTATTTATTTTAATTATGTTGTTCAAAAATACAGTAAATCCTATACTTGCACATACTGCTCATAGTTTACAATACTTAGGAATAGCTAACTAATATCAGTAATTTCACTAACTAATGTCAGAATTACTGACAAGTAAGCACTTGATACTCTTCCACATATAGTCGCTATAGTTCAACATTCAAAACACATTGTCCTAGCCATGCAGCAGTTCCAACACTTATAGTTTTTAACAATTATGTAGTTAAGAAGTCCAAAATTGCTGTCTTTTCCATCATTGTTTTAGCTTCTAAAGTCAGTTATTGTTGTTCTTCATAATGTATCTTTGGGCAAACATAGATTTGCTCCATATCATGTCATTCATACAATGCAGTGTATATCTATTGTAGGAAAACATACTAAATGGTTCCAGAAATTACTTGCCTTGTATTACATTCTATTGCTTTCTTTCACTCTCTGCATCATTGTTAATCTTTAATTATTACTTTTATAAAGAAAAAAAAGGCACTTAGTGTATTCAGAGTGATATTTACGTCTTTTTTTTAAGAATCATTTTTTTACTATTTGGTTTTAATAATATTTTAGTGATGGTTGTCAGCTTGTTCACCCTTCACTTAATTCAGAAAAGTTGTTAGCTTTGGGTAATCTATACATACATATGTGCAAGCTTGTTTGGATGTGGGATTTTATAATGGCTGAAATTTTGTTTTTTATAGTTGGTAAGTACATTTTGGTGTTGGATATTATCATTATTGGTTACATGGCTTTGGCTTGTTATCTGCACTTCTTTTGTGGGTTGTGAAAGGAATTTCACTAAATTTTTTATAGATGAAAATTTTGAATATTCTGTTAATAGCTATTTTTTTTTCACAGATCAGGCTCAGAAAAAGAATATGATTTAACCTTCAGAGTATAGATTTACAGTGATACAGTTACTGTAGTGTATAGTTTGGGAAATTATCTACAAAACTGTATAAAATTTAATATCATTTATAGTATTCATTTGCAATAACTAAACTTATACAGTATAAATGGATCGCCAAAGTTTTACCATACAATATATTAATTTGATTTTAAGTACAAAAGCAAGGAAAAATGGTTAAATATTACTCAAAACAATTTTCTGTTTTATGATTATTACAGTTAATGTTCATTAATCTAAGTTTCTAAACAAATAATTGACTTAGATATTTTATAACCTATATAATACTCTGAATATTCTTTGTTCTCTGTCAAAATACTCTTTATCATTTCTGTTGATGTAGGAATATATCAGAATATCATTGTTCATAGTTTAGATAAGCTGCAAGTATATGTTTATGGTGTGTGAACACTAAGGATATATTAGAACCAGTTTTAAGATTGCCTTCTTATATCTGTTTGTGCATCTTATTTCAAAAATTTTAATTACATTTTTTTTAACTGATCACATTTTAATACAACTATGACTATCAAGTATTGCTTTTTGTATCACAGAATATATAATTCTTAAGGGTTTTGATAAAATTTTTGCCTTTTGAAAAAATTTTGTGTGTATTTAAAATTGTTTATAATCAATAACTTGTGACATACGTGTGTATGTGTGTGTTTGTATTTATATGCTTTTGTGAAGGTTTGACATTACAGGTGCTATTTTGACGTTAAGACTTTATGTAGGCTACACATTTATTATATCATTTAGATGTTAGTATTATTGTTATGGTAGGATTATTGTTATTATTTTTCTTTTTGAAGAATGGGCATTAGTTGACATATATATTTTATAATATTTGGTAGAAAGGTCTATTAAAAACACAATACTGACCTTAAATTATCAACTCCGAGTTAATAATAGATCAAGTATTAAAAACAGGAGAATGATTTGTGGAATACTTTAGGATGGATAAGCCCACCCTTAGTGCAACCCTAATTTTGTATTTGTGGTTACAGTAATGTAGCTTCCCCCATAGCATTTTTTAAGGTATGTGATTGGTAAGATAGTGATAATTTCAACAATAAGAATCAAGGTATCCAAAGGTAGCTTTTTCATGTTCTGCTCTTGTAATATTCTATATTTTCTGCAATTGCCTCTCAGGTAAAAGCATATACAATGGTGAAATTTTTACATGTAACTAATATTCAGTATATTGTCTCCCAACTTATCGCGTGCATTCAAAATTGTATACACAACTCTGTTTGTTTCTGTTTATTCTAGTATCTGGGTAGTTTTTTTATTATAATAACTAGTAATGTTAAAATATTATTGTACAACCGTTAATTACTTTGCAACAAAATTATATTTTTTGTGTTTTTACTAACAGATAATATTAATCATTTCCAAAATAAAATATAAATGTAGCATTTGTACTCAAGAATGAGTTTAAAATCTATTTAATTAGTATAAAATTATTTTTTGTTATGTTAATGTTTCAATTTTTAAAGTATATATTTTATTGCAGTACCCTATGAACATGCAGAATGCTTAAATGGTAATAATTTTTGTTGCAAATGTGTTGAAATAAGGTTACTAAAAAAGTTGTGTACATAATAGAGCAAGTACTCATTGTGTTAATTAAATCCAAATTTAATTTTAACGTACAGAGTTATATAAAATTTGTACTGTGTAATTTTTTTCCAAAGAAGTGTCCAGACATAATATGCTAAACACTTTTTGAAAGTGTGCCCAATTAAATGGGTATGCTATATAAACTGTGCCCTACAGGAACACAGAATACCAGTATATAAGTAGAAAAGGCACTTAACATTCTTTGTATGATTATTTTTGCCATTTTGCATTTAGCTGTAAAATGTTAGAAATCTATTTCATAAGTAACGTTAAGAAAAAAACTTTACTGTCATTTTCTTTGTTGCAAATGTGTCATATTCCTTAGTATTTTAACAGTATTGTTTTAAATATATAAAGTAAAGATTTGTTATTTGAATAGTTGACACCATGTAGTTTCTTAAGCAGTAATATAGTAATAACAATTTGAGTTTGAAGTATTTATTTGATATGTTTTCTATATAATACTTAATATATCTAAAATACATACCTTGATACATTTACTATATAGTGATAATATTTATGGTGTGTGTGTGTGTGTGTGTGTGTGTGAGAGAGAGAGAGAGAGAGAGAGAGAGAGAGAATAGCAGTGCATAGGCACAAAAATACGATTAGCTAATTATTTTAATATGTATTTTAATCTGTTTATTATTATTTTTCAAGTATGATATTGTTATACAGTATTATGTTAGAGGAATAAGTAAGTTTGTAAGTTTATGTGAATTATTAGTTAGTGACTCAAGGTAGTTAAAGCCAAGATGGACAGAACACATACATAGATGTTATACATTCATGGGTACACAAGGTTCAAGGTACATGAGGTGTGTTCAGCATTAAAGTATGTTTGTTAATTATCTGATACAATATCTTATTTATTTAGTCTTCTTATTTAACCTAATTCACTAATAATTAATTAGTAATAGGCACAAAACAAATATTCATTCATTAATTTTAAAATACATACACGTATGTGCTCTGTGCAAGCGCACGCGCACGCGCGCACACACACACACCTGTAGTCAGTTATAAGAACATCCGTCAAAAACATAACACAAGTCAAGTTATAAGAACATCCTTTGAAAGCATAACACTGTAGAACATACTTCATATTATGTTTTCATTGATTCAACTTGCTACTGAGTTTTTACAGTTTTATAGTAATATATTTGATACTTCTCAGGGTCAGTGCAGAGTCTGCTAGATTGTAAACCCTGACAGGCATAAGACATGTATTTTGATGAAATGAAATTATCAAGAGTAATTTTGATAGTAGTGTACTTGTGTACAACCTATTATTAATTTTTTACACAAGTTCTCGTGCGCGCGCGTGTGTGTGTATGTTAAAACTAGTTATTTTATAATTTTCTGATTCATGTGGCTATGTGTTTTGGTTCAAACGTATTAGGTTTATATGTTGATTAATTAAAACTGTCTAATGATTTGTATATAAAATATGATTGACATTTTATTTGTTGCATTATATAGAATATATAATACAATGGGCCATAAATTGCTTGACAGAAATGCATTTTTTGAAAACTGTTATACTGATGACAAAACACGCAGAGGCAGGTGGGACGTTGCTTGATAGTCCACCTCTTCCTCACTTTGCCCACCATATTTAATTGAATATAAAACAATAGTGTATTGCTCAGAACGCTGTACAGCACGTAAGGGGAGTACATCAGACCCACCCTGTAGTTGTTTTCATTCTTACTGTAGTGTCAAGTGATTTATAGCCCACTATGTATAAAAATGTTGAAATGATTTGGAGTTTTGTCTTTGTATCGAGACATCACTTTGCTCCAGGTATGAAGTAATTTTTTCTAATTTCCAGAATTATGCTATTTTTATAGGTTTTTTTTGTATTACTTAACTTGCTGTTTCTTGTTTATTAAGATCTTCTGAGATGTACTCCATCAAGTGAATCCATTAGATGACAACATGGAATTAGTCAGTACATCACGGCTATTATGTTCAATTGACTTTCTTTGTCTTTAGAATTTACCACTGACTTGTACAAAATTAAGAAAACTTTAATATGTGTCAAATGTGTATCACTGTGTTGTGTTCAAATTTTACAAATTAATACTATATACCTTTACTATATTTGATGAAGGTAGTAATTTTATATGTGTATTTATGTTTATATTCCACACATTGCTGTAAAATATATATAAATAATTGTAAACAATAAATCATTTACACTTGCACATGAATCCAAAATTCCTATATATGTTATGCAAACACAATATGTATATAGTACAAATGCATGATTACAATAGGGTCAGAGTACCTGTCACATTAATTTGTTTGTAGTAGTCTAAGTAAAGTATAGAACCAGCATTCTCGAATTGGTTAAGGAATTGTGTGTGTGTTCCTTAACACTTTCCATGTATTTGATATACACAAAATTTTAAATTATTTTAACTGTATTATTGACATTCCATCTTAATAGTTGTATTTTTATCTGAACATACTTAGTTTAATTGTTCCAGGTTACAAATACTCTATAACTGTAAAATTCTAGTAAAATGTAATTAAGTGTTCTTATCTTTTCTGTGTACATTTGTCTTGTTCACAAAGTGCCAAATCTATTTTCAAATAAATTAACTTCGTGGATAGTTTTTAAACATAGCTGTTTTAATACATGGTATGTAAAATTATTATAACTAGATAATTACCAAATAGTTGTTATAATTAAGGATTTAGGTAACTAGTATTAATATAACCTTATAAATTAAAAAAGTCTGTAGTACAATGTTTAACAGAAACTGGCCATTGAACGTAATTGAGTATGATTTTTCAGACTCGATACTGCCTTCTCCACATTCTATAACCCATTTATTCCATATAACCCATATATCTGTCTCAGTCTTTCTTCATCTTCTCTTGTGGGGCCCACTGTTTCCATTGCCACTGCATATATGAATATTGAGTGAATAACTGTTTTATTTAATGAGACATACTAATCTCTTAAATTGTATCAAATCTTGTATCTGTGTTATACTTTGTGTGTATGTGTGCGCGCGCACGCGTTTGACTGAGAACGCATTTGTTCAGCAGTGGACATAATGTTCATAATGTGTTAATGTTGATATGCACATGCACACAAACATATAAAATACACAAGTTACTTTGAATAATGCTTAATGAGTTGTTGCTAGATGTAAATAAGCTATTCATACAATATAACATAAAATTGCATCCTTACAACCATATTATAAATACATGTATTAGCATAATACACATCAGTTTAATTTATACCACTTTTTTAATGTCACTCAGGTAATTGATTTTTACCATTATCCATTATACATCTCATGTGTAAGTCTTAAGTCTACCACATAAAGTTTAATATGACTATGCTAAAGTACAGTGAGTACTTTATTGTAAGCAACATTATAATATCATCCAAGTGCAAAGTCATAAACATTCAGACTCATATGGTCTCTAAATAATTTTGTTTTATTTCTCCTACAGCATATGTGGCACATGTTAGTAAGAATTCAGTGATATATAAAATCATGTTAAATGAAATTTTCAGAAGTGTTGTGCATATGCCTTTATTAACATGAATTTTAAAATTTTAATATTTATTTTCTTATACACATTAAATGTTTAAATTTGTTACTAAAAATTAATTTAGTAAAGTACTGTCACATTGGCATTAGTAAATAATAATGTCTCATTACTATTTACAAAAATAGTAAAGTAGTAAATAGCCTATTTACATATATTTATAATAGTAATCTGCATGATGTTTTATGATATGTCTGAAATATTTCCTCTGTTGTTGTAACTAAATAAATAATTTACTTTTGTTGTGTATGTACTTCGTTGTCAAGCTCTTCACCGTTATAACAAATTTTGTTATTAGGTAAAATTGTATGTAAGTTAAGATACCAGTACTCAATACATATTCAGTACTCAATGATAAATGTCTTTTAAGAATATATGAATGTATTGAATATCAGTATCTTAAATTTTCACACACACACACACACACACACTATATTTGGAAAGAAGGAACAAGTGTTTTTAAACTTCCCACTAAATGTAATATTAATTTTTATCGTGATATTTCAGTAACATGTAATTCTAAATATATTCTTATTGAGTATTGTTTGTAGTGTATATTTTTTTATATTAACAGTTGTTTTGTTTGTATTATTTGATAAATTAGAGTTATTCATAAGATTTAGCTATCTCCTTCATCACGCACACTCACTCTGCTCCTTAGTCAAATATGTTGTGAATGAATTGTACAAATTACAACTTATAGAAACAACTGTTTCTTCCTTCTATTGATTGCTTAATAACATAAACAGTCTTCATGATACTGTTGTTTCATATATTTGTTATTTATAAATGAATACATAGGTACATTAATTTGCAAAAATTCAGGGCATTTGAAACTGGATTGACATCCACACATTTGGTGTGTGTGTGTTTTGAAAAGAATTTTACAGATTTAAATGGATTGTTATCATATTATAATAAATGTAGTAAAAACTAATGCTTTATAATGTGGACATTATTGTGTGGATGTTCAACAGAATACAGATGGAATGCAGTTTAAATGCATTGTTTAAACAACACTGAATAACGTTAGCGAAGAAATATATGTTTAACTTGGAAACACGCATCTCTTTTATAGATGTTGAGGACTTTTTATATATATGTACAAACAGCAGTGGATAACTGTAATTCTTGTCATCTTTGAAATACTTTTCTTAAAACCGTGCATCATAACAACATTATTCAGATAGAAAGAAAGAAGAACATAATTAAAGTCCTAGTAAATCAGACTGTTCAACAATAAGTCCAAGATTACAACCACCCTAACATTTACTTTGATATCGTACTGTAACATGGAAGAGTTTGGTCTCCTGTCTTCATAAAGTACTAGGAGGAGTCAGTATACATTGAGCATCCACCATCAAGTGGAGACGTACTCCTGTATCTTTTACATTCTGTCTTACCTTGTACAACAAGGTTTTTCCATTTTACCACTAAGTTTCCATTTATTTTACCTTCTAACTATGTCTCCAGAGTACTTTAAATATTTTTATTATGTTGACTTACCTTTTACTAATATGTATGTCTTATTATAAATGTGACAATAGTGTTTGAACAGTGGCATGAGCGGAATTAACAAATGAGACCAAAGAGGAGAGTATGCAGCAACTGTTCGCTGTATCAGACACACACACAGGGCCGCATTTAGGATTTAGGCACCCCTAGGCACTTCAAGGGCCGGCGCCCCCCACTCCCAATTAATTGTCATCGTCAGTATTTATTGCCTATTCTCACATTACACGCGCTTAAGACTATTAAATGAGGACTGTCATTAGGATTAGGCCTATAAATAAGTAATAGAATTGTCTTTGAGTAATAATCATTTTTAATTACATTTTGAACAGTGATCTATTACAAACTACAATACATAGTAATTAATTGTTTAAAAATCTACAAAAAATTACTAAGTCTATTAATTCATTATCAAAATTTGTTAGTCACAGCATTGCAATCTTATCGAGTAGAAAGTCCACGAATATCTACGTTACTTTTTAACGTTTACGTTCAACAAGTCCATTGGTGGTTTCTAATGCACGGTAAAAAGCCTTTACTTTTTCAATTTTTATACTGTGATCACTTTTCTCTGCTGCTTGATTTTAACAAATTTCTCTATAACTTCTTGGAAATCCAGCGCTTCAGTCATGTCACTTTCGATCGCCATGACGGCTAGAGCATTCAGTTTAATTTCTCCCATTGAGGTTTGCAAATAGTTCTTAACACGTTTCATTGTAGAAAATGAACGTTCACCAGCGCAATTTGTCACGGCCATACTTAGAATAATTCTAAGGATAATTTCTACGTTCGGGAAAAAGTTTTGTAAGTTTCCTTCCCTAACTGTACGCAGAAGATATGAGAATGATCTTTTTTCTTTTCTTTCTTCTCTTTCTCTTCTTTGTCGTCAGTTCCTGAACTTGGCTCAAAAAAAGTCGCATGAGGTGTGTTCTTCAGGAAGTATTTAAACTGTACACATTCATCAGGAAAAGTATTCTGCAAATCTTTGCTATATATTTTCACAAGCTCCCTGCAGCAAGAAAGGATATTTTTATCGTCAAGTGTTAGCAGGTTTAAAATAAAACCAAATCTCTTGAAGATCATTTCATATGCTACCGCTCTTCTTTGCAGCTCTGCAATTAACCTGTCAATTATTACAAGATAAGTTCCTGTCCTGAAATACTCTTTAGCATCAAGATTAGAGTCAGAATCAGATGATTCTTGTTTTTCGCCAAAGAACAGTTTGGGTTTTCGTTTTCAAGCTTCACAACTCCATTCACATTGGATTTTGTTATAATATCAGTCTTCTGTAAGTATAGAGAAAACTTGTCTCTACATAAAACCATGTAATTTTCCAATGATGTGAACAGAGCAACAACATTCCCAATGTCAACATTTTCGTTTTGTAAAGCTTTACTAACTTTGTGAAATTTATTCATAGCTTCTTCCCAGAATACCAGCAAAAACACATTTTCTGGTTTCTGCAGTTTTCTTGCTAAGCCTTTTGACTCTTGGCGACAGGCAGGCTTTTCATCAACACCCTCAGATAGTTTCTTCAATGATTCCGTTATTTCGGGCAGAGATTTAAACAAAGCCTTCAAAGCATCAGCTCGGGCCGACCATCTGTAACTGACAGTGATTTTACCACAGGACAACCATCTTTAAGAATTTCTTTCAAAACAGCCCAACGATGGGTGGAGGCAGAAAAAAAGTTGTACATGGCCTGAACAAGGTCAAAAAATGCTAAAGGATTGTCACAGGCTTCGGCTGCTGTTACCCTAACTAGGTTGAGTGAGTGGGCGGAACAGGGAATATATTCTGCCAGTTCATTGTGTTCCTTGATTTTTGCCTGAAGACCAGAATATACTCCAGACATGTTGGCAGCGTTGTCATAGCTTTGACTTCTACAGTCTTTAATGTCGAGGCCAAAAGTTTCCAGCGTTTTCAAGACAGCCGTTGCCAACTCTTCTGATTTATGTCCTGTATTTGGTAGGAATTTTAAAAATCTTTCCACAGGTTCACCGTCTTTTTTTACATAGCGTACGATTAGAGTCAGCTGATCAACGTGCGCTATGTCAGGGGTTGAATCAATAATTAGAGAATAGTACTTGGATTCTTTAGTCTTCTCAATAACTTTTTGTAAAACAGTGTCTCCCATAATCACGATAAACTCATCACATGTGAAGTGTGAAAGGTATGACGTACTTCCTTGCCCTTTGTTCCCAAATCTAGCTATGTGTTAGAGAAAAAGGGTCAAACTGAGCTATCAATTCCAAGGCTCCTAGATAAGCTCCATTTCGTGAAGAACCAAAAAGGTGATCCGTCCCACAAAAAGGGTACCCTCTTGTTGACAGATATTTTACTGTGGCAATTACACACTTGGAAACTTCTTTCCAGTACTGATCTTCAGTCTGGCGAGCTTCAATTACTTTGATGTCAATGCGGGTCTCTGAGTTAGTTCGACTAATATAAGCTAATATGGCCTTTCTGTGTATAGCAGAATTTTTATGGGATTGGAGTAAGCTACTGGCATTCTTCCAGTCGTTAAATCCCTCAGTGAAGTTGGATGATGTGTTTGAATACAGTTTACAATAAGCACAAATTACAAAACCTTTTGAAAGTGAATAAACGAGATTTCACGATTCCTCAGTTCTCCATTTTGAAGGAGTTTTTTGAAAAACCCTTCATTACAATATCTTTTAACACCCCCGTACCCGTAGTCACGCTCAGACCCAGAAAAGCCACTTTCAGTGTTTTGTTTAAAACCATTTTGTGCAATGTACTCACGTGTGAACTCATCTTTTCTCCAAAAGGCTGGATCGTTTGAGACACTTTGCTGGTCTTCTTTCCATGATGAATTTTCAAGTTCAGAGATCGCTGAGGGTTCATTTTCGACGTGAACTGAAACATCAGAAGTATCTGTAGGCCTATCATGGTCTTTGGTCCATGCTCTTCACTTCACTAACATTCCCTTTAATTCCACTTGTGCTGGGTTGAAAAAACTTACGTATTTTAAGGACTTTTGCTAAAACCTTTTCCTCCTTCTCATCTTTTACTTTTGCCCTTTTCTTGAATTCAGCTCCACTTGGTTTTTTAAACATGATAATTATTACCTCTTGAGCTTACTTCACTAAACATAAAATAAAATTTATTTCACTAGTTATTTACGTTACAAGGCCGGGAAAACGAACATTTCGCGGTAGGCGCAGCCGTAGGCGAGAGATGAGAAACTCTGATGGCGTTTTGGGGCACGAATGAAGTAAAATATATTTACGATACTCTATTTCACTTTCACTTGCACAGACAAATAACTAGGTACTCGTTCAGCAATAACAGCACCTTGCGTCGCGCCAACTGTAACTAATAGGTTATCTTACTGTTTACGTCTCGCTCTAGTCTTGACGTCACTCATCAGGAGACTGGGCGAGTCCATATTGGTCATAATGTGGGGAGGGCAAGTCGCAAGTGCTATTACGGAGGCGCGTAGTGGTGTTGCGTTGGTTCGCAGAGCAGGCGCTTTTGCTGAAAGAAAGACAGCGTCTCTGGGTTCTTAACACAAAATTTAGTTAAGAGTTACTCTGTAGTAGTGCCAAGACTTCTAAGATATGTGTCTTTCCAACAGAGAAATTTATAAATGTTAACTCATTTATACCTTCACAAAGATCAACTTCTTTTGTGCACAGTACGCGTATTCTTAGGTGAATCCTAACATGTGTAAGCACTTTGCATATCACACCATAGGGATGCGGGTATTACATAGAACTGTTCAACTATCCCCACATGTAGACTGCACTTGTTTTGAATGCACTGTCTACTATAATAAGAATTTCGAAGGATTCCTACCTGTTGGATTATATCTTGTAACTTTTATCTTTTTGGTAATTTATTATTTATTCAAATTACAACTCCCACTTGCCTTTCAACTTGATCTGGCCGGATCATGTAGTGTAGAAATAACCCATTTCGTTCGACGAACTCTGACAGTACATAAACGAATTAGGGCCTTGAAAGAATTTAACTCTCAATTTTATGGAAGAGAAATTAGATTTTTTTTATTAATTAGAAATATTGAAATTATAAATCTTCGTGTTACATGTTGTGCAACTCTTGCACCTTACTGACTATGGCTTACCTTATCCTTTATACAGATACAAACAATTATATATTTCACACATAAACAGCCCAGCATTGCTCACGCACACACATACACAGAATTTATAATGCCCTTATCATTTTATATTAATCCCACCCCAGCCCTTACGTAAACCGTTGGCACATGGCTCGTACGCGCACTCATCGATTTGGAAAAATGTTTGATTGCTATATTTCCGAAAAATACTGATTTCACTTCTCCGGGCTGGATTGACCGCGGTCACATAAAAATTACTATAGTTCCACCTTGTTTTACGGTTAAATTAAAAAATTTTCTGACGAGCCTACTTTGGCCGTCCCGGCACCGTGGAGTTCAGCTGAATGACTGGGAACGGTAACGTAACAGGTACGGCTGAGGTTACCTCAAGCTTGGGAGGGAAATCACAGCCTGGATCTTCGTCGTTGAAACTGCCTCCCATGCCCTACATGTAGTTTGGCGAACTATAAAACTTTCACCATAATTTTTAGAAAAGCCCGCCCAAAATGTAATAAATAAAAAATATAATTACCCCATATGGTAAAAAATAAAAACACCCAAAATTGACACTCTACAATACCCCCTCGATGAGAATTCTGCTGTTCACAACAGAAGAAATCTCATCGATAAACCCCGAAGAGGACCGGTGAGGAACTGGTGCCAACAACCCCCTTGTTCTTAATCTGCATGGGTACACGACACCCCTGGCTCAGCGACTATGGACTCATCTGAACGAGATCACTGGACTTCTCCGTAAGAGATCCCAACACCGAGAAATCGAACCGACAAGTACCACAGCCCACCTCACCTCCTAACATGCTACCCCCAAAATCCTCCATCCCTGGCTTAAATTATTCCAGATCCTCCACCGATATGGATCCCCTTTTATGCAAGCTGGGCTGCCTTTAGCAAATACTGGGCTCACACACACTCACATTACATGTTGACATAACACATAGTAAAATTGAAAAATTCTTTTAACATTTATGAAACATTTAAAAAAATCCAAAATAATATACTCAAAAATTCTCTTCCTTGTTTTCTGTTTTCTCTAAAATGATTTAAGTTAAACATTTCAAAACACATCCTTAACCTAACAGGTAATCACTTATAGTCTAACAGTACAATGCAATACAATCAAACAATAAAAATAAACATGTTAAGTACACACATAATAAAATAATCATTACCTAAAATATTCATCCGCTGGCAGGCGAAAAAACAAGATTTTTTTTTTTTTTCAAAAATAATATTTCCAAAAAAAAAATATTTTCCGAGAAATTTTTTAAAATTCAAAAAAATTTACATTTATGAAAATGTTTCCTTCATATTTAGACATTATTTGAAAATTGGTTTAAATCGATAAACAAACAAATTAAATTGACTTCCTACTATACAAGCTTAGTAGGTGTATGACCTCATCAGCTGATCGAAACTAGGTCAAGTCCAAGACCCTTGACCTACATATGTTATGTATAATTTCTATCTGAAAATCCATTTAATATCGGTAACAATCTAATTTGAAAAACAAAACAATAAAATAAAACATTTCAAAAAAAAAACAAAATATTAATATAAATAATAAACAATTTGACATTTAAATTATTTAAAATAAACAATTCTTAACTTTACATTATTTTCAATTCTATCAAGATTCTGTCACTGGTTGAAAAAAATGAAAACTTTATATCTTTCTCATCACAATACCAAATCATACTTTCAACATCATTATTAGAAACAGAGGGTACAAATTCAATTAAACCTTTCCTGACTTCTCCAGGAAAAACAAAAAACTTCAAAAAACAATTATTTGTAGCACACTTGTCTACACAATATATACGTGAAGGTCTTCCTTCACCCCCCATTCTACCTCGTAAACAATTTACCCTCTGTTCCATATCTATAATATAACTCTCTTTCCCCTCTCTCTCCAACTCATTAACACACATTAACATCTCATAATCACATTCTACAAACTCCTCAGTACTCTCAGCTATGACATTATTACTCTCATTATTTTCAACAACATCATGATTATTTATTAATTCTTTACCCAATACAACATTGCCATTACAACTTTCGTTTGTATTACTCTTACTCTGTTCTACTTTATTCAAACTATTTCTTGTCATTTCATCAGCATTTTCAAGACATACATTCTTGTCTTGTATATTATTTATCAACTCATCAAATTTTCCATTTATATTCTGCTGTAACTGCATATTCTGGTCTTTAATTGCTTTAAAATTAATCTCGTTTTGAATATTCTGCTGTTCGCATTTTATTTTCTGTTCATTAAAATCATTAGTTAATTGATCTAATTTGTTGTTAAAGTCATTCTTCATCTTATTTAAAATTATTTCATTATTATCAAAGCGTTTATCATTATCATCAAAACGACTATTTAACATGTCAAATTTATTTCGTAAGAAACTCATTATATCAGTTTCCTCTGATTGTTTATTTTTTTTTAGTTGAAACTGGGGTCAACTGAACCCCAGAGTCAACATCTGTTTCGCTTAGTTGTGCTTGAGCCACAGTCGGGGTTGAATGAACGATTATATTACCGCCGACAGTTGTTTCTGTAACAGCTCTCGGCTCCCCCCTCAGAATACCACTTTCATCCAACGATTGCGACTCAAGGTCACTTTCACTCATAATTGAATCTATTATTATATTTTTCTCTGTGTTCACAGACATTTTTATGTAATCTATTTTTTCTTTCTTATGTAACAACTGCCAATGATTGGTCTTTTTTCAAAGCTGATGTCTTAACATATACAAAATCAATTTTGATACAAAATCAATTTTGCTTTCGCAACCGTATTTCGCTATGTACCGTCAGATGTAGGCCGGCGTGATATAACTCTTGTCAGTTATATCACATCCTGGTAATTCACGGCACCAATTGTAACTTTTATCTTTTTGGTAATTTATTATTTATTCAAATTACAACTCCCACTTGCCTTTCAACTTGATCTGGCCGGATCGTGTAGTGTAGAAATAACCCATTTCGTTCGACGAACTCTGACAGTACATAAACGAATTAGGGCCTTGAAAGAATTTAACTCTCAATTTTATGGAAGAGAAATTAGATTTTTTTTATTAATTAGAAATATTGAAATTATAAATCTTCGTGTTACATGTTGTGCAACTCTTGCACCTTACTGACTATGGCTTACCTTATCCTTTATACAGATACAAACAATTATATATTTCACACATAAACAGCCCAGCATTGCTCACGCACACACATACACAGAATTTATAATGCCCTTATCATTTTATATTAATCCCACCCCAGCCCTTACGTAAACCGTTGGCACGTGGCTCGTACGCGCACTCATCGATTTGGAAAAATGTTTGATTGCTATATTTCCGAAAAATACTAATTTCACTTCTCCGGGCTGGATTGACTGCGGTCACATAAAAATTACTATAGTTCCACCTTGTTTTATGGTTAAATTAAAAAATTTTCTGATGAGCCTACTTTGGCCGTCCCGGCACCGTGGTGTTCAGCTGAATGACTGGGAACGGTAACGTAACAGGTACGGCTGAGGTTACCTCAAGCTTGGTACGGAAATCACAGCCTGGATCTTCGTCGTTGAAACTGCCTCCCATGCCCTACATGTAGTTTTTTGGAGCTAATACGGCATATGATCTCAGCTAGGCATTGGCTGACGTCATTAAAGTAGGCAGGACTTAGCAGCACTTCCGGACGATCTGTGTAGAGACGATGAATAATTTCGCGCTCTAGCCATCTTGGGTTTTTAGTTGAGAGCGTCCCTTGGAGCGCCTGCGTGAGTAGTTGCGCTCGTGCGTCGACACACATGTACAGATTTCTTAGAATTTCATGGAGGTGCGAATTCCTTAGCCGAATGACACAATACAGTAAATGCGTCTCGCCTTTGTTACACCACTGTTTCTCAACACCGTTCTCTTATAATGGAATGAATATTTGGCGAACTATAATACTTTCACCATAATTTTTAGAAAAGCCCGCCCAAAATGAAATAAATAAAAAATATAATTACCCCATACGGTAAAAAATAAAAACACCCAAAATTGACACGCTACAATACCCCCTCGATGAGAATTCTGCTGTTCACAACAGAAGAAATCTCATCGATAAACCCCGAAGAGGACCGGTGAGGAACTGGTGCCAAAAACCCCCTTGTTCTTAATCTGCATGGGTACACGACCCCCCTGGCTCAGCGACTATGGACTCATCTGAACGAGATCACTGGACTTCTCCGTAAGAGATCCCAACACCGAGAAATCGAACCGACAAGTACCACAGCCCACCTCACCTCCTAACATGCTACCCCCAAAATCCTCCATCCCTGGCTTAAATTATTCCAGATCCTCCACCGATATGGATCCCCTTTTATGCAAGCTGGGCTGCCTTTAGCAAATACTGGGCTCACACACACTCACATTACATGTTGACATAACACATAGTAAAATTGAAAAATTCTTTTAACATTTATGAAACATTTAAAAAAATCCAAAATAATATACTCAAAAATTCTCTTCCTTGTTTTCTGTTTTCTCTAAAATGATTTAAGTTAAACATTTCAAAACACATCCTTAACCTAACAGGTAATCACTTATAGTCTAACAGTACAATGCAATACAATCAAACAATAAAAATAAACATGTTAAGTACACACATAATAAAATAATCATTACCTAAAATATTCATCCGCTGGCAGGCGAAAAATCAAGATTTTTTTTTTTCAAAAATAATATTTCCAAAAAAAAAATATTTTCCAAGAAATTTTTTAAAATTCAAAAAAATTTACATTTATGAAAATGATTCCTTCATATTTAGACATTATTTGAAAATTGGTTTAAATCGATAAACAAACAAATTAAATTGACTTCCTACTATACAAGCTTAGTAGGTGTATGACCTCATCAGCTGGTCGAAACTAGGTCAAGTCCAAGACCCTTGACCTACATATGTTATGTATAATTTCTATCTGAAAATCCATTTAATATCGGTAACAATCTAATTTGAAAAACAAAACAATAAAATAAAACATTTCAAAAAAAAAACAAAATATTAATATAAATAATAAACAAGTTGACATTTAAATTATTTAAAATAAACAATTCTTAACTTTACATTATTTTCAATTCTATCAAGATTCTGTCACTGGTTGAAAAAAATGAAAACTTTATATCTTTCTCATCACAATACCAAATCATACTTTCAACATCATTATTAGAAACAGAGGGTACAAATTCAATTAAACCTTTCCTGACTTCTCCAGGAAAAACAAAAAACTTCAAAAAACAATTATTTGTAGCACACTTGTCTACACAATATATACGTGAAGGTCTTCCTTCACCCCCCATTCTACCTCGTAAACAATTTACTCTCTGTTCCATATCTATAATATAACTCTCTTTCCCCTCTCTCTCCAACTCATTAACACACATTAACATCTCATAATCACATTCTACAAACTCCTCAGTACTCTCAGCTATGACATTATTACTCTCATTATTTTCAACAACATCATGATTATTTATTAATTCTTTACCCAATACAACATTGCCATTACAACTTTCGTTTGTATTACTCTTACTCTGTTCTACTTTATTCAAACTATTTCTTGTCATTTCATCAGCATTTTCAAGACATACATTCTTGTCTTGTATATTATTTATCAACTCATCAAATTTTCCATTTATATTCTGCTGTAACTGCATATTCTGGTCTTTAATTGCTTTAAAATTAATCTCGTTTTGAATATTCTGCTGTTCGCATTTTATTTTCTGTTCATTAAAATCATTAGTTAATTGATCTAATTTGTTGTTAAAGTCATTCTTCATCTTATTTAAAATTATTTCATTATTATCAAAGCGTTTATCATTATCATCAAAACGACTATTTAACATGTCAAATTTATTTCGTAAGAAACTCATTATATCAGTTTCCTCTGATTGTTTATTTTTTTTTAGTTGAAACTGGGGTCAACTGAACCCCAGAGTCAATATCTGTTTCGCTTAGTTGTGATTGAGCCACAATCGGGGTTGAATGAACGATTATATTACCGCCGACAGTTGTTTCTGTAACAGCTCTCGGCTCCCCCCTCAGCATACCACTTTCATCCAACGATTGCGACTCAAGGTCACTTTCACTCATAATTGAATCTATTATTATATTTTTCTCTGTGTTCACAGACATTTTTATGTAATCTATTTTTTCTTTCTTATGTAACAACTGCCAATGATTGGTCTTTTTTCAAAGCTGATGTCTTAACATATACAAAATCAATTTTGATACAAAATCAATTTTGCTTTCGCAACCGTATTTCGCTATGTACCGTCAGATGTAGGCCGGCGTGATATAACTCTTGTCAGTTATATCACATCCTGGTAATTCACGGCACCAATTGTAACTTTTATCTTTTTGGTAATTTATTATTTATTCAAATTACAACTCCCACTTGCCTTTCAACTTGATCTGGCCGGATCGTGTAGTGTAGAAATAACCCATTTCGTTCGACGAACTCTGACAGTACATAAACGAATTAGGGCCTTGAAAGAATTTAACTCTCAATTTTATGGAAGAGAAATTAGATTTTTTTTATTAATTAGAAATATTGAAATTATAAATCTTCGTGTTACATGTTGTGCAACTCTTGCACCTTACTGACTATGGCTTACCTTATCCTTTATACAGATACAAACAATTATATATTTCACACATAAACAGCCCAGCATTGCTCACGCACACACATACACAGAATTTATAATGCCCTTATCATTTTATATTAATCCCACCCCAGCCCTTACGTAAACCGTTGGCACGTGGCTCGTACGCGCACTCATCGATTTGGAAAAATGTTTGATTGCTATATTTCCGAAAAATACTAATTTCACTTCTCCGGGCTGGATTGACTGCGGTCACATAAAAATTACTATAGTTCCACCTTGTTTTATGGTTAAATTAAAAAATTTTCTGATGAGCCTACTTTGGCCGTCCCGGCACCGTGGTGTTCAGCTGAATGACTGGGAACGGTAACGTAACAGGTACGGCTGAGGTTACCTCAAGCTTGGTACGGAAATCACAGCCTGGATCTTCGTCGTTGAAACTGCCTCCCATGCCCTACATGTAGTTTTTTGGAGCTAATACGGCATATGATCTCAGCTAGGCATTGGCTGACGTCATTAAAGTAGGCAGGACTTAGCAGCACTTCCGGACGATCTGTGTAGAGACGATGAATAATTTCGCGCTCTAGCCATCTTGGGTTTTTAGTTGAGAGCGTCCCTTGGAGCGCCTGCGTGAGTAGTTGCGCTCGTGCGTCGACACACATGTACAGATTTCTTAGAATTTCATGGAGGTGCGAATTCCTTAGCCGAATGACACAATACAGTAAATGCGTCTCGCCTTTGTTACACCACTGTTTCTCAACACCGTTCTCTTATAATGGAATGAATATTTGGCGAACTATAATACTTTCACCATAATTTTTAGAAAAGCCCGCCCAAAATGAAATAAATAAAAAATATAATTACCCCATACGGTAAAAAATAAAAACACCCAAAATTGACACGCTACAATACCCCCTCGATGAGAATTCTGCTGTTCACAACAGAAGAAATCTCATCGATAAACCCCGAAGAGGACCGGTGAGGAACTGGTGCCAAAAACCCCCTTGTTCTTAATCTGCATGGGTACACGACCCCCCTGGCTCAGCGACTATGGACTCATCTGAACGAGATCACTGGACTTCTCCGTAAGAGATCCCAACACCGAGAAATCGAACCGACAAGTACCACAGCCCACCTCACCTCCTAACATGCTACCCCCAAAATCCTCCATCCCTGGCTTAAATTATTCCAGATCCTCCACCGATATGGATCCCCTTTTATGCAAGCTGGGCTGCCTTTAGCAAATACTGGGCTCACACACACTCACATTACATGTTGACATAACACATAGTAAAATTGAAAAATTCTTTTAACATTTATGAAACATTTAAAAAAATCCAAAATAATATACTCAAAAATTCTCTTCCTTGTTTTCTGTTTTCTCTAAAATGATTTAAGTTAAACATTTCAAAACACATCCTTAACCTAACAGGTAATCACTTATAGTCTAACAGTACAATGCAATACAATCAAACAATAAAAATAAACATGTTAAGTACACACATAATAAAATAATCATTACCTAAAATATTCATCCGCTGGCAGGCGAAAAATCAAGATTTTTTTTTTCAAAAATAATATTTCCAAAAAAAAAATATTTTCCAAGAAATTTTTTAAAATTCAAAAAAATTTACATTTATGAAAATGATTCCTTCATATTTAGACATTATTTGAAAATTGGTTTAAATCGATAAACAAACAAATTAAATTGACTTCCTACTATACAAGCTTAGTAGGTGTATGACCTCATCAGCTGGTCGAAACTAGGTCAAGTCCAAGACCCTTGACCTACATATGTTATGTATAATTTCTATCTGAAAATCCATTTAATATCGGTAACAATCTAATTTGAAAAACAAAACAATAAAATAAAACATTTCAAAAAAAAAACAAAATATTAATATAAATAATAAACAAGTTGACATTTAAATTATTTAAAATAAACAATTCTTAACTTTACATTATTTTCAATTCTATCAAGATTCTGTCACTGGTTGAAAAAAATGAAAACTTTATATCTTTCTCATCACAATACCAAATCATACTTTCAACATCATTATTAGAAACAGAGGGTACAAATTCAATTAAACCTTTCCTGACTTCTCCAGGAAAAACAAAAAACTTCAAAAAACAATTATTTGTAGCACACTTGTCTACACATTATATACGTGAAGGTCTTCCTTCACCCCCCATTCTACCTCGTAAACAATTTACTCTCTGTTCCATATCTATAATATAACTCTCTTTCCCCTCTCTCTCCAACTCATTAACACACATTAACATCTCATAATCACATTCTACAAACTCCTCAGTACTCTCAGCTATTACATTATTACTCTCATTATTTTCAACAACATCATGATTATTTATTAATTCTTTACCCAATACAACATTGCCATTACAACTTTCGTTTGTATTACTCTTACTCTGTTCTACTTTATTCAAACTATTTCTTGTCATTTCATCAGCATTTTCAAGACATACATTCTTGTCTTGTATATTATTTATCAACTCATCAAATTTTCCATTTATATTCTGCTGTAACTGCATATTCTGGTCTTTAATTGCTTTAAAATTAATCTCGTTTTGAATATTCTGCTGTTCGCATTTTATTTTCTGTTCATTAAAATCATTAGTTAATTGATCTAATTTGTTGTTAAAGTCACTCTTCATCTTATTTAAAATTATTTCATTATTATCAAAGCGTTTATCATTATCATCAAAACGACTATTTAACATGTCAAATTTATTTCGTAAGAAACTCATTATATCAGTTTCCTCTGATTGTTTATTTTTTTTTAGTTGAAACTGGGGTCAACTGAACCCCAGAGTCAATATCTGTTTCGCTTAGTTGTGATTGAGCCACAATCGGGGTTGAATGAACGATTATATTACCGCCGACAGTTGTTTCTGTAACAGCTCTCGGCTCCCCCCTCAGCATACCACTTTCATCCAACGATTGCGACTCAAGGTCACTTTCACTCATAATTGAATCTATTATTATATTTTTCTCTGTGTTCACAGACATTTTTATGTAATCTATTTTTTCTTTCTTATGTAACAACTGCCAATGATTGGTCTTTTTTCAAAGCTGATGTCTTAACATATACAAAATCAATTTTGATACAAAATCAATTTTGCTTTCGCAACCGTATTTCGCTATGTACCGTCAGATGTAGGCCGGCGTGATATAACTCTTGTCAGTTATATCACATCCTGGTAATTCACGGCACCAATTGTAACTTTTATCTTTTTGGTAATTTATTATTTATTCAAATTACAACTCCCACTTGCCTTTCAACTTGATCTGGCCGGATCGTGTAGTGTAGAAATAACCCATTTCGTTCGACGAACTCTGACAGTACATAAACGAATTAGGGCCTTGAAAGAATTTAACTCTCAATTTTATGGAAGAGAAATTAGATTTTTTTTATTAATTAGAAATATTGAAATTATAAATCTTCGTGTTACATGTTGTGCAACTCTTGCACCTTACTGACTATGGCTTACCTTATCCTTTATACAGATACAAACAATTATATATTTCACACATAAACAGCCCAGCATTGCTCACGCACACACATACACAGAATTTATAATGCCCTTATCATTTTATATTAATCCCACCCCAGCCCTTACGTAAACCGTTGGCACGTGGCTCGTACGCGCACTCATCGATTTGGAAAAATGTTTGATTGCTATATTTCCGAAAAATACTGATTTCACTTCTCCGGGCTGGATTGACTGCGGTCACATAAAAATTACTATAGTTCCACCTTGTTTTACGGTTAAATTAAAAAATTTTCTGACGAGCCTACTTTGGCCGTCCCGGCACCGTGGAGTTCAGCTGAATGACTGGGAACGGTAACGTAACAGGTACGGCTGAGGTTACCTCAAGCTTGGTACGGAAATCACAGCCTGGATCTTCGTCGTTGAAACTGCCTCCCATGCTCTACATGTAGTTTTTTGGAGCTAATACGGCATATGATCTCAGCTAGGCATTGGCTGACGTCATTAAAGTAGGCAGGACTTAGCAGCACTTCCGGACGATCTGTGTAGAGACGATGAATAATTTCGCGCTCTAGCCATCTTGGGTTTTTAGTTGAGAGCGTCCCTTGGAGCGCCTGCGTGAGTAGTTGCGCTCGTGCGTCGACACTCATGTACAGATTTCTTAGAATTTCATGGAGGTGCGAATTCCTTAGCCGAATGACACAATACAGTAAATGCGTCTCGCCTTTGTTACACCACTGTTTCTCAACACCGTTCTCTTATAATGGAATGAATATTTGGCGAACTATAAAACTTTCACCATAATTTTTAGAAAAGCCCGCCCAAAATGAAATAAATAAAAAATATAATTACCCCATATGGTAAAAAATAAAAACACCCAAAATTGACACGCTACAATACCCCCTCGATGAGAATTCTGCTGTTCACAACAGAAGAAATCTCATCGATAAACCCCGAAGAGGACCGGTGAGGAACTGGTGCCAAAAACCCCCTTGTTCTTAATCTGCATGGGTACACGACCCCCCTGGCTCAGCGACTATGGACTCATCTGAACGAGATCACTGGACTTCTCCGTAAGAGATCCCAACACCGAGAAATCGAACCGACAAGTACCACAGCCCACCTCACCTCCTAACATGCTACCCCCAAAATCCTCCATCCCTGGCTTAAATTATTCCAGATCCTCCACCGATATGGATCCCCTTTTATGCAAGCTGGGCTGCCTTTAGGAAATACTGGGCTCACACACACTCACATTACATGTTGACATAACACATAGTAAAATTGAAAAATTCTTTTAACATTTATGAAACATTTAAAAAATCCAAAATAATATACTCAAAAATTCTCTTCCTTGTTTTCTGTTTTCTCTAAAATGATTTAAGTTAAACATTTCAAAACACATCCTTAACCTAACAGGTAATCACTTATAGTCTAACAGTACAATGCAATACAATCAAACAATAAAAATAAACATGTTAAGTACACACATAATAAAATAATCATTACCTAAAATATTCATCCGCTGGCAGGCGAAAAATCAAGATTTTTTTTTTCAAAAATAATATTTCCAAAAAAAAAATATTTTCCAAGAAATTTTTTAAAATTCAAAAAAAAAACATTTATGAAAATGATTCCTTCATATTTAGACATTATTTGAAAATTGGTTTAAATCGATAAACAAACAAATTAAATTGACTTCCTACTATACAAGCTTAGTTGGTGTATGATCTCATCAGCTGGTCGAAACTAGGTCAAGTCCAAGACCCTTGACCTACATATGTTATGTATAATTTCTATCTGAAAATCCATTTAATATCGGTAACAATCTAATTTGAAAAACAAAACAATAAAATAAAACATTTCAAAAAAAAAACAAAATATTAATATAAATAATAAACAAGTTGACATTTAAATTATTTAAAATAAACAATTCTTAACTTTACATTATTTTCAATTCTATCAAGATTCTGTCACTGGTTGAAAAAAATGAAAACTTTATATCTTTCTCATCACAATACCAAATCATACTTTCAACATCATTATTAGAAACAGAGGGTACAAATTCAATTAAACCTTTCCTGACTTCTCCAGGAAAAACAAAAAACTTCAAAAAACAATTATTTGTAGCACACTTGTCTACACAATATATACGTGAAGGTCTTCCTTCACCCCCCATTCTACCTCGTAAACAATTTACTCTCTGTTCCATATCTATAATATAACTCTCTTTCCCCTCTCTCTCCAACTCATTAACACACATTAACATCTCATAATCACATTCTACAAACTCCTCAGTACTCTCAGCTATTACATTATTACTCTCATTATTTTCAACAACATCATGATTATTTATTAATTCTTTACCCAATACAACATTGCCATTACAACTTTCGTTTGTATTACTCTTACTCTGTTCTACTTTATTCAAACTATTTCTTGTCATTTCATCAGCATTTTCAAGACATACATTCTTGTCTTGTATATTATTTATCAACTCATCAAATTTTCCATTTATATTCTGCTGTAACTGCATATTCTGGTCTTTAATTGCTTTAAAATTAATCTCGTTTTGAATATTCTGCTGTTCGCATTTTATTTTCTGTTCATTAAAATCATTAGTTAATTGATCTAATTTGTTGTTAAAGTCACTCTTCATCTTATTTAAAATTATTTCATTATTATCAAAGCATTTATCATTATCATCAAAACGACTATTTAACATGTCAAATTTATTTCGTAAGAAACTCATTATATCAGTTTCCTCTGATTGTTTATTTTTTTTTAGTTGAAACAGGGGTCAACTGAACCCCAGAGTCAATATCTGTTTCGCTTAGTTGTGATTGAGCCACAATCGGGGTTGAATGAACGATTATATTACCGCCGACAGTTGTTTCTGTAACAGCTCTCGGCTCCCCCCTCAGCATACCACTTTCATCCAACGATTGCGACTCAAGGTCACTTTCACTCATAATTGAATCTATTATTATATTTTTCTCTGTGTTCACAGACATTTTTATGTAATCTATTTTTTCTTTCTTATGTAACAACTGCCAATGATTGGTCTTTTTTCAAAGCTGATGTCTTAACATATACAAAATCAATTTTGATACAAAATCAATTTTGCTTTCGCAACCGTATTTCGCTATGTACCGTCAGATGTAGGCCGGCGTGATATAACTCTTGTCAGTTATATCACATCCTGGTAATTCACGGCACCAATTGTAACTTTTATCTTTTTGGTAATTTATTATTTATTCAAATTACAACTCCCACTTGCCTTTCAACTTGATCTGGCCGGATCGTGTAGTGTAGAAATAACCCATTTCGTTCGACGAACTCTGACAGTACATAAACGAATTAGGGCCTTGAAAGAATTTAACTCTCAATTTTATGGAAGAGAAATTAGATTTTTTTTATTAATTAGAAATATTGAAATTATAAATCTTCGTGTTACATGTTGTGCAACTCTTGCACCTTACTGACTATGGCTTACCTTATCCTTTATACAGATACAAACAATTATATATTTCACACATAAACAGCCCAGCATTGCTCACGCACACACATACACAGAATTTATAATGCCCTTATCATTTTATATTAATCCCACCCCAGCCCTTACGTAAACCGTTGGCACGTGGCTCGTACGCGCACTCATCGATTTGGAAAAATGTTTGATTGCTATATTTCCGAAAAATACTGATTTCACTTCTCCGGGCTGGATTGACTGCGGTCACATAAAAATTACTATAGTTCCACCTTGTTTTACGGTTAAATTAAAAAATTTTCTGACGAGCCTACTTTGGCCGTCCCGGCACCGTGGAGTTCAGCTGAATGACTGGGAACGGTAACGTAACAGGTACGGCTGAGGTTACCTCAAGCTTGGTACGGAAATCACAGCCTGGATCTTCGTCGTTGAAACTGCCTCCCATGCTCTACATGTAGTTTTTTGGAGCTAATACGGCATATGATCTCAGCTAGGCATTGGCTGACGTCATTAAAGTAGGCAGGACTTAGCAGCACTTCCGGACGATCTGTGTAGAGACGATGAATAATTTCGCGCTCTAGCCATCTTGGGTTTTTAGTTGAGAGCGTCCCTTGGAGCGCCTGCGTGAGTAGTTGCGCTCGTGCGTCGACACTCATGTACAGATTTCTTAGAATTTCATGGAGGTGCGAATTCCTTAGCCGAATGACACAATACAGTAAATGCGTCTCGCCTTTGTTACACCACTGTTTCTCAACACCGTTCTCTTATAATGGAATGAATATTTGGCGAACTATAAAACTTTCACCATAATTTTTAGAAAAGCCCGCCCAAAATGAAATAAATAAAAAATATAATTACCCCATATGGTAAAAAATAAAAACACCCAAAATTGACACGCTACAATACCCCCTCGATGAGAATTCTGCTGTTCACAACAGAAGAAATCTCATCGATAAACCCCGAAGAGGACCGGTGAGGAACTGGTGCCAAAAACCCCCTTGTTCTTAATCTTCATGGGTACACGACCCCCCTGGCTCAGCGACTATGGACTCATCTGAACGAGATCACTGGACTTCTCCGTAAGAGATCCCAACACCGAGAAATCGAACCGACAAGTACCACAGCCCACCTCACCTCCTAACATGCTACCCCCAAAATCCTCCATCCCTGGCTTAAATTATTCCAGATCCTCCACCGATATGGATCCCCTTTTATGCAAGCTGGGCTGCCTTTAGGAAATACTGGGCTCACACACACTCACATTACATGTTGACATAACACATAGTAAAATTGAAAAATTCTTTTAACATTTATGAAACATTTAAAAAATCCAAAATAATATACTCAAAAATTCTCTTCCTTGTTTTCTGTTTTCTCTAAAATGATTTAAGTTAAACATTTCAAAACACATCCTTAACCTAACAGGTAATCACTTATAGTCTAACAGTACAATGCAATACAATCAAACAATAAAAATAAACATGTTAAGTACACACATAATAAAATAATCATTACCTAAAATATTCATCCGCTGGCAGGCGAAAAATCAAGATTTTTTTTTTCAAAAATAATATTTCCAAAAAAAAAATATTTTCCAAGAAATTTTTTAAAATTCAAAAAAAAAAAACATTTATGAAAATGATTCCTTCATATTTAGACATTATTTGAAAATTGGTTTAAATCGATAAACAAACAAATTAAATTGACTTCCTACTATACAAGCTTAGTTGGTGTATGACCTCATCAGCTGGTCGAAACTAGGTCAAGTCCAAGACCCTTGACCTACATATGTTATGTATAATTTCTATCTGAAAATCCATTTAATATCGGTAACAATCTAATTTGAAAAACAAAACAATAAAATAAAACATTTCAAAAAAAAAACAAAATATTAATATAAATAATAAACAAGTTGACATTTAAATTATTTAAAATAAACAATTCTTAACTTTACATTATTTTCAATTCTATCAAGATTCTGTCACTGGTTGAAAAAAATGAAAACTTTATATCTTTCTCATCACAATACCAAATCATACTTTCAACATCATTATTAGAAACAGAGGGTACAAATTCAATTAAACCTTTCCTGACTTCTCCAGGAAAAACAAAAAACTTCAAAAAACAATTATTTGTAGCACACTTGTCTACACAATATATACGTGAAGGTCTTCCTTCACCCCCCATTCTACCTCGTAAACAATTTACTCTCTGTTCCATATCTATAATATAACTCTCTTTCCCCTCTCTCTCCAACTCATTAACACACATTAACATCTCATAATCACATTCTACAAACTCCTCAGTACTCTCAGCTATTACATTATTACTCTCATTATTTTCAACAACATCATGATTATTTATTAATTCTTTACCCAATACAACATTGCCATTACAACTTTCGTTTGTATTACTCTTACTCTGTTCTACTTTATTCAAACTATTTCTTGTCATTTCATCAGCATTTTCAAGACATACATTCTTGTCTTGTATATTATTTATCAACTCATCAAATTTTCCATTTATATTCTGCTGTAACTGCATATTCTGGTCTTTAATTGCTTTAAAATTAATCTCGTTTTGAATATTCTGCTGTTCGCATTTTATTTTCTGTTCATTAAAATCATTAGTTAATTGATCTAATTTGTTTTTAAAGTCACTCTTCATCTTATTTAAAATTATTTCATTATTATCAAAGCGTTTATCATTATCATCAAAACGACTATTTAACATGTCAAATTTATTTCGTAAGAAACTCATTATATCAGTTTCCTCTGATTGTTTATTTTTTTTTAGTTGAAACTGGGGTCAACTGAACCCCAGAGTCAATATCTGTTTCGCTTAGTTGTGATTGAGCCACAATCGGGGTTGAATGAACGATTATATTACCGCCGACAGTTGTTTCTGTAACAGCTCTCGGCTCCCCCCTCAGCATACCACTTTCATCCAACGATTGCGACTCAAGGTCACTTTCACTCATAATTGAATCTATTATTATATGTTTCTCTGTGTTCACAGACATTTTTATGTAATCTATTTTTTCTTTCTTATGTAACAACTGCCAATGATTGGTCTTTTTTCAAAGCTGATGTCTTAACATATACAAAATCAATTTTGATACAAAATCAATTTTGCTTTCGCAACCGTATTTCGCTATGTACCGTCAGATGTAGGCCGGCGTGATATAACTCTTGTCAGTTATATCACATCCTGGTAATTCACGGCACCAATTGTAACTTTTATCTTTTTGGTAATTTATTATTTATTCAAATTACAACTCCCACTTGCCTTTCAACTTGATCTGGCCGGATCGTGTAGTGTAGAAATAACCCATTTCGTTCGACGAACTCTGACAGTACATAAACGAATTAGGGCCTTGAAAGAATTTAACTCTCAATTTTATGGAAGAGAAATTAGATTTTTTTTATTAATTAGAAATATTGAAATTATAAATCTTCGTGTTACATGTTGTGCAACTCTTGCACCTTACTGACTATGGCTTACCTTATCCTTTATACAGATACAAACAATTATATATTTCACACATAAACAGCCCAGCATTGCTCACGCACACACATACACAGAATTTATAATGCCCTTATCATTTTATATTAATCCCACCCCAGCCCTTACGTAAACCGTTGGCACGTGGCTCGTACGCGCACTCATCGATTTGGAAAAATGTTTGATTGCTATATTTCCGAAAAATACTAATTTCACTTCTCCGGGCTGGATTGACTGCGGTCACATAAAAATTACTATAGTTCCACCTTGTTTTATGGTTAAATTAAAAAATTTTCTGATGAGCCTACTTTGGCCGTCCCGGCACCGTGGTGTTCAGCTGAATGACTGGGAACGGTAACGTAACAGGTACGGCTGAGGTTACCTCAAGCTTGGTACGGAAATCACAGCCTGGATCTTCGTCGTTGAAACTGCCTCCCATGCCCTACATGTAGTTTTTTGGAGCTAATACGGCATATGATCTCAGCTAGGCATTGGCTGACGTCATTAAAGTAGGCAGGACTTAGCAGCACTTCCGGACGATCTGTGTAGAGACGATGAATAATTTCGCGCTCTAGCCATCTTGGGTTTTTAGTTGAGAGCGTCCCTTGGAGCGCCTGCGTGAGTAGTTGCGCTCGTGCGTCGACACACATGTACAGATTTCTTAGAATTTCATGGAGGTGCGAATTCCTTAGCCGAATGACACAATACAGTAAATGCGTCTCGCCTTTGTTACACCACTGTTTCTCAACACCGTTCTCTTATAATGGAATGAATATTTGGCGAACTATAATACTTTCACCATAATTTTTAGAAAAGCCCGCCCAAAATGAAATAAATAAAAAATATAATTACCCCATACGGTAAAAAATAAAAACACCCAAAATTGACACGCTACAATACCCCCTCGATGAGAATTCTGCTGTTCACAACAGAAGAAATCTCATCGATAAACCCCGAAGAGGACCGGTGAGGAACTGGTGCCAAAAACCCCCTTGTTCTTAATCTGCATGGGTACACGACCCCCCTGGCTCAGCGACTATGGACTCATCTGAACGAGATCACTGGACTTCTCCGTAAGAGATCCCAACACCGAGAAATCGAACCGACAAGTACCACAGCCCACCTCACCTCCTAACATGCTACCCCCAAAATCCTCCATCCCTGGCTTAAATTATTCCAGATCCTCCACCGATATGGATCCCCTATTATGCAAGCTGGGCTGCCTTTAGCAAATACTGGGCTCACACACACTCACATTACATGTTGACATAACACATAGTAAAATTGAAAAATTCTTTTAACATTTATGAAACATTTAAAAAAATCCAAAATAATATACTCAAAAATTCTCTTCCTTGTTTTCTGTTTTCTCTAAAATGATTTAAGTTAAACATTTCAAAACACATCCTTAACCTAACAGGTAATCACTTATAGTCTAACAGTACAATGCAATACAATCAAACAATAAAAATAAACATGTTAAGTACACACATAATAAAATAATCATTACCTAAAATATTCATCCGCTGGCAGGCGAAAAATCAAGATTTTTTTTTTCAAAAATAATATTTCCAAAAAAAAAATATTTTCCAAGAAATTTTTTAAAATTCAAAAAAATTTACATTTATGAAAATGATTCCTTCATATTTAGACATTATTTGAAAATTGGTTTAAATCGATAAACAAACAAATTAAATTGACTTCCTACTATACAAGCTTAGTAGGTGTATGACCTCATCAGCTGGTCGAAACTAGGTCAAGTCCAAGACCCTTGACCTACATATGTTATGTATAATTTCTATCTGAAAATCCATTTAATATCGGTAACAATCTAATTTGAAAAACAAAACAATAAAATAAAACATTTCAAAAAAAAAACAAAATATTAATATAAATAATAAACAAGTTGACATTTAAATTATTTAAAATAAACAATTCTTAACTTTACATTATTTTCAATTCTATCAAGATTCTGTCACTGGTTGAAAAAAATGAAAACTTTATATCTTTCTCATCACAATACCAAATCATACTTTCAACATCATTATTAGAAACAGAGGGTACAAATTCAATTAAACCTTTCCTGACTTCTCCAGGAAAAACAAAAAACTTCAAAAAACAATTATTTGTAGCACACTTGTCTACACAATATATACGTGAAGGTCTTCCTTCACCCCCCATTCTACCTCGTAAACAATTTACTCTCTGTTCCATATCTATAATATAACTCTCTTTCCCCTCTCTCTCCAACTCATTAACACACATTAACATCTCATAATCACATTCTACAAACTCCTCAGTACTCTCAGCTATTACATTATTACTCTCATTATTTTCAACAACATCATGATTATTTATTAATTCTTTACCCAATACAACATTGCCATTACAACTTTCGTTTGTATTACTCTTACTCTGTTCTACTTTATTCAAACTATTTCTTGTCATTTCATCAGCATTTTCAAGACATACATTCTTGTCTTGTATATTATTTATCAACTCATCAAATTTTCCATTTATATTCTGCTGTAACTGCATATTCTGGTCTTTAATTGCTTTAAAATTAATCTCGTTTTGAATATTCTGCTGTTCGCATTTTATTTTCTGTTCATTAAAATCATTAGTTAATTGATCTAATTTGTTGTTAAAGTCACTCTTCATCTTATTTAAAATTATTTCATTATTATCAAAGCGTTTATCATTATCATCAAAACGACTATTTAACATGTCAAATTTATTTCGTAAGAAACTCATTATATCAGTTTCCTCTGATTGTTTATTTTTTTTTAGTTGAAACTGGGGTCAACTGAACCCCAGAGTCAATATCTGTTTCGCTTAGTTGTGATTGAGCCACAATCGGGGTTGAATGAACGATTATATTACCGCCGACAGTTGTTTCTGTAACAGCTCTCGGCTCCCCCCTCAGCATACCACTTTCATCCAACGATTGCGACTCAAGGTCACTTTCACTCATAATTGAATCTATTATTATATTTTTCTCTGTGTTCACAGACATTTTTATGTAATCTATTTTTTCTTTCTTATGTAACAACTGCCAATGATTGGTCTTTTTTCAAAGCTGATGTCTTAACATATACAAAATCAATTTTGATACAAAATCAATTTTGCTTTCGCAACCGTATTTCGCTATGTACCGTCAGATGTAGGCCGGCGTGATATAACTCTTGTCAGTTATATCACATCCTGGTAATTCACGGCACCAATTGTAACTTTTATCTTTTTGGTAATTTATTATTTATTCAAATTACAACTCCCACTTGCCTTTCAACTTGATCTGGCCGGATCGTGTAGTGTAGAAATAACCTATTTCGTTCGACGAACTCTGACAGTACATAAACGAATTAGGGCCTTGAAAGAATTTAACTCTCAATTTTATGGAAGAGAAATTAGATTTTTTTTATTAATTAGAAATATTGAAATTATAAATCTTCGTGTTACATGTTGTGCAACTCTTGCACCTTACTGACTATGGCTTACCTTATCCTTTATACAGATACAAACAATTATATATTTCACACATAAACAGCCCAGCATTGCTCACGCACACACATACACAGAATTTATAATGCCCTTATCATTTTATATTAATCCCACCCCAGCCCTTACGTAAACCGTTGGCACGTGGCTCGTACGCGCACTTATCGATTTGGAAAAATGTTTGATTGCTATATTTCCGAAAAATACTGATTTCACTTCTCCGGGCTGGATTGACTGCGGTCACATAAAAATTACTATAGTTCCACCTTGTTTTACGGTTAAATTAAAAAATTTTCTGACGAGCCTACTTTGGCCGTCCCGGCACCGTGGAGTTCAGCTGAATGACTGGGAACGGTAACGTAACAGGTACGGCTGAGGTTACCTCAAGCTTGGTACGGAAATCACAGCCTGGATCTTCGTCGTTGAAACTGCCTCCCATGCTCTACATGTAGTTTTTTGGAGCTAATACGGCATATGATCTCAGCTAGGCATTGGCTGACGTCATTAAAGTAGGCAGGACTTAGCAGCACTTCCGGACGATCTGTGTAGAGACGATGAATAATTTCGCGCTCTAGCCATCTTGGGTTTTTAGTTGAGAGCGTCCCTTGGAGCGCCTGCGTGAGTAGTTGCGCTCGTGCGTCGACACTCATGTACAGATTTCTTAGAATTTCATGGAGGTGCGAATTCCTTAGCCGAATGACACAATACAGTAAATGCGTCTCGCCTTTGTTACACCACTGTTTCTCAACACCGTTCTCTTATAATGGAATGAATATTTGGCGAACTATAAAACTTTCACCATAATTTTTAGAAAAGCCCGCCCAAAATGAAATAAATAAAAAATATAATTACCCCATATGGTAAAAAATAAAAACACCCAAAATTGACACGCTACAATACCCCCTCGATGAGAATTCTGCTGTTCACAACAGAAGAAATCTCATCGATAAACCCCGAAGAGGACCGGTGAGGAACTGGTGCCAAAAACCCCCTTGTTCTTAATCTGCATGGGTACACGACCCCCCTGGCTCAGCGACTATGGACTCATCTGAACGAGATCACTGGACTTCTCCGTAAGAGATCCCAACACCGAGAAATCGAACCGACAAGTACCACAGCCCACCTCACCTCCTAACATGCTACCCCCAAAATCCTCCATCCCTGGCTTAAATTATTCCAGATCCTCCACCGATATGGATCCCCTTTTATGCAAGCTGGGCTGCCTTTAGGAAATACTGGGCTCACACACACTCACATTACATGTTGACATAACACATAGTAAAATTGAAAAATTCTTTTAACATTTATGAAACATTTAAAAAATCCAAAATAATATACTCAAAAATTCTCTTCCTTGTTTTCTGTTTTCTCTAAAATGATTTAAGTTAAACATTTCAAAACACATCCTTAACCTAACAGGTAATCACTTATAGTCTAACAGTACAATGCAATACAATCAAACAATAAAAATAAACATGTTAAGTACACACATAATAAAATAATCATTACCTAAAATATTCATCCGCTGGCAGGCGAAAAATCAAGATTTTTTTTTCAAAAATAATATTTCCAAAAAAAAAATATTTTCCAAGAAATTTTTTAAAATTCAAAAAAAAAAACATTTATGAAAATGATTCCTTCATATTTAGACATTATTTGAAAATTGGTTTAAATCGATAAACAAACAAATTAAATTGACTTCCTACTATACAAGCTTAGTTGGTGTATGACCTCATCAGCTGGTCGAAACTAGGTCAAGTCCAAGACCCTTGACCTACATATGTTATGTATAATTTCTATCTGAAAATCCATTTAATATCGGTAACAATCTAATTTGAAAAACAAAACAATAAAATAAAACATTTCAAAAAAAAAACAAAATATTAATATAAATAATAAACAATTTGACATTTAAATTATTTAAAATAAACAATTCTTAACTTTACATTATTTTCAATTCTATCAAGATTCTGTCACTGGTTGAAAAAAATGAAAACTTTATATCTTTCTCATCACAATACCAAATCATACTTTCAACATCATTATTAGAAACAGAGGGTACAAATTCAATTAAACCTTTCCTGACTTCTCCAGGAAAAACAAAAAACTTCAAAAAACAATTATTTGTAGCACACTTGTCTACACAATATATACGTGAAGGTCTTCCTTCACCCCCCATTCTACCTCGTAAACAATTTACTCTCTGTTCCATATCTATAATATAACTCTCTTTCCCCTCTCTCTCCAACTCATTAACACACATTAACATCTCATAATCACATTCTACAAACTCCTCAGTACTCTCAGCTATTACATTATTACTCTCATTATTTTCAACAACATCATGATTATTTATTAATTCTTTACCCAATACAACATTGCCATTACAACTTTCGTTTGTATTACTCTTACTCTGTTCTACTTTATTCAAACTATTTCTTGTCATTTCATCAGCATTTTCAAGACATACATTCTTGTCTTGTATATTATTTATCAACTCATCAAATTTTCCATTTATATTCTGCTGTAACTGCATATTCTGGTCTTTAATTGCTTTAAAATTAATCTCGTTTTGAATATTCTGCTGTTCACATTTTATTTTCTGTTCATTAAAATCATTAGTTAATTGATCTAATTTGTTGTTAAAGTCACTCTTCATCTTATTTAAAATTATTTCATTATTATCAAAGCGTTCATCATTATCATCAAAACGACTATTTAACATGTCAAATTTATTTCGTAAGAAACTCATTATATCAGTTTCCTCTGATTGTTTATTTTTTTTTAGTTGAAACTGGGGTCAACTGAACCCCAGAGTCAATATCTGTTTCGCTTAGTTGTGATTGAGCCACAATCGGGGTTGAATGAACGATTATATTACCACCGACAGTTGTTTCTGTAACAGCTCTCGGCTCCCCCCGCAGCATACCACTTTCATCCAACGATTGCGACTCAAGGTCACTTTCACTCATAATTGAATCTATTATTATATTTTTCTCTGTGTTCACAGACATTTTTATGTAATCTATTTTTTCTTTCTTATGTAACAACTGCCAATGATTGGTCTTTTTTCAAAGCTGATGTCTTAACATATACAAAATCAATTTTGATACAAAATCAATTTTGCTTTCGCAACCGTATTTCGCTATGTACCGTCAGATGTAGGCCGGCGTGATATAACTCTTGTCAGTTATATCACATCCTGGTAATTCACGGCACCAATTGTAACTTTTATCTTTTTGGTAATTTATTATTTATTCAAATTACAACTCCCACTTGCCTTTCAACTTGATCTGGCCGGATCGTGTAGTGTAGAAATAACCCATTTCGTTCGACGAACTCTGACAGTACATAAACGAATTAGGGCCTTGAAAGAATTTAACTCTCAATTTTATGGAAGAGAAATTAGATTTTTTTTATTAATTAGAAATATTGAAATTATAAATCTTCGTGTTACATGTTGTGCAACTCTTGCACCTTACTGACTATGGCTTACCTTAGCCTTTATACAGATACAAACAATTATATATTTCACACATAAACAGCCCAGCATTGCTCACGCACACACATACACAGAATTTATAATGCCCTTATCATTTTATATTAATCCCACCCCAGCCCTTACGTAAACCGTTGGCACGTGGCTCGTACGCGCACTCATCGATTTGGAAAAATGTTTGATTGCTATATTTCCGAAAAATACTGATTTCACTTCTCCGGGCTGGATTGACTGCGGTCACATAAAAATTACTATAGTTCCACCTTGTTTTACGGTTAAATTAAAAAATTTTATGACGAGCCTACTTTGGCCGGTCGGCACCGTGGAGTTCAGCTGAATGACTGGGAACGGTAACGTAACAGGTACGGCTGAGGTTACCTCAAGCTTGGTACGGAAATCACAGCCTGGATCTTCGTCGTTGAAACTGCCTCCCATGCTCTACATGTAGTTTTTTGGAGCTAATACGGCATATGATCTCAGCTAGGCATTGGCTGACGTCATTAAAGTAGGCAGGACTTAGCAGCACTTCCGGACGATCTGTGTAGAGACGATGAATAATTTCGCGCTCTAGCCATCTTGGGTTTTTAGTTGAGAGCGTCCCTTGGAGCGCCTGCGTGAGTAGTTGCGCTCGTGCGTCGACACTCATGTACAGATTTCTTAGAATTTCATGGAGGTGCGAATTCCTTAGCCGAATGACACAATACAGTAAATGCGTCTCGCCTTTGTTACACCACTGTTTCTCAACACCGTTCTCTTATAATGGAATGAATATTTGGCGAACTATAAAACTTTCACCATAATTTTTAGAAAAGCCCGCCCAAAATGAAATAAATAAAAAATATAATTACCCCATACGGTAAAAAATAAAAACACCCAAAATTGACACGCTACAATACCCCCTCGATGAGAATTCTGCTGTTCACAACAGAAGAAATCTCATCGATAAACCCCGAAGAGGACCGGTGAGGAACTGGTGCCAACAACCCCCTTGTTCTTAATCTGCATGGGTACACGACCCCCCTGGCTCAGCGACTATGGACTCATCTGAACGAGATCACTGGACTTCTCCGTAAGAGATCCCAACACCGAGAAATCGAACCGACAAGTACCACAGCCCACCTCACCTCCTAACATGCTACCCCCAAAATCCTCCATCCCTGGCTTAAATTATTCCAGATCCTCCACCGATATGGATCCCCTTTTATGCAAGCTGGGCTGCCTTTAGCAAATACTGGGCTCACACACACTCACATTACATGTTGACATAACACATAGTAAAATTGAAAAATTCTTTTAACATTTAAAAAAATCCAAAATAATATACTCAAAAATTCTCTTCCTTGTTTTCTGTTTTCTCTAAAATGATTTGAGTTAAACATTTCAAAACACATCCTTAACCTAACAGGTAATCACTTATAGTCTAACAGTACAATGCAATACAATCAAACAATAAAAATAAACATGTTAAGTACACACATAATAAAATAATCATTACCTAAAATATTCATCCGCTGGCAGGCGAAAAATCAAGATTTTTTTTTTTTTCAAAAATAATATTTCCAAAAAAAAAAAATATTTTCCAAGAAATTTTTTAAAATTCAAAAAAATTTACATTTATGAAAATGATTCCTTCATATTTAGACATTATTTGAAAATTGGTTTAAATCGATAAACAAACAAATTAAATTGACTTCCTACTATACAAGCTTAGTAGGTGTATGACCTCATCAGCTGGTCGAAACTAGGTCAAGTCCAAGACCCTTGACCTACATATGTTATGTATAATTTCTATCTGAAAATCCATTTAATATCGGTAACAATCTAATTTGAAAAACAAAACAATAAAATAAAACATTTCAAAAAAAAAACAAAATATTAATATAAATAATAAACAAGTTGACATTTAAATTATTTAAAATAAACAATTCTTAACTTTACATTATTTTCAATTCTATCAAGATTCTGTCACTGGTTGAAAAAAATGAAAACTTTATATCTTTCTCATCACAATACCAAATCATACTTTCAACATCATTATTAGAAACAGAGGGTACAAATTCAATTAAACCTTTCCTGACTTCTCCAGGAAAAACAAAAAACTTCAAAAAACAATTATTTGTAGCACACTTGTCTACACAATATATACGTGAAGGTCTTCCTTCACCCCCCATTCTACCTCGTAAACAATTTACCCTCTGTTCCATATCTATAATATAACTCTCTTTCCCCTCTCTCTCCAACTCATTAACACACATTAACATCTCATAATCACATTCTACAAACTCCTCAGTACTCTCAGCTATGACATTATTACTCTCATTATTTTCAACAACATCATGATTATTTATTAATTCTTTACCCAATACAACATTGCCATTACAACTTTCGTTTGTATTACTCTTACTCTGTTCTACTTTATTCAAACTATTTCTTGTCATTTCATCAGCATTTTCAAGACATACATTCTTGTCTTGTATATTATTTATCAACTCATCAAATTTTCCATTTATATTCTGCTGTAACTGCATATTCTGGTCTTTAATTGCTTTAAAATTAATCTCGTTTTGAATATTCTGCTGTTCGCATTTTATTTTCTGTTCATTAAAATCATTAGTTAATTGATCTAATTTGTTGTTAAAGTCACTCTTCATCTTATTTAAAATTATTTCATTATTATCAAAGCGTTTATCATTATCATCAAAACGACTATTTAACATGTCAAATTTATTTCGTAAGAAACTCATTATATCAGTTTCCTCTGATTGTTTATTTTTTTTTAGTTGAAACTGGGGTCAACTGAACCCCAGAGTCAATATCTGTTTCGCTTAGTTGTGATTGAGCCACAATCGGGGTTGAATGAACGATTATATTACCGCCGACAGTTGTTTCTGTAACAGCTCTCGGCTCCCCCCTCAGCATACCACTTTCATCCAACGATTGCGACTCAAGGTCACTTTCACTCATAATTGAATCTATTATTATATTTTTCTCTGTGTTCACAGACATTTTTATGTAATCTATTTTTTCTTTCTTATGTAACAACTGCCAATGATTGGTCTTTTTTCAAAGCTGATGTCTTAACATATACAAAATCAATTTTGATACAAAATCAATTTTGCTTTCGCAACCGTATTTCGCTATGTACCGTCAGATGTAGGCCGGCGTGATATAACTCTTGTCAGTTATATCACATCCTGGTAATTCACGGCACCAATTGTAACTTTTATCTTTTTGGTAATTTATTATTTATTCAAATTACAACTCCCACTTGCCTTTCAACTTGATCTGGCCGGATCGTGTAGTGTAGAAATAACCCATTTCGTTCGACGAACTCTGACAGTACATAAACGAATTAGGGCCTTGAAAGAATTTAACTCTCAATTTTATGGAAGAGAAATTAGATTTTTTTTATTAATTAGAAATATTGAAATTATAAATCTTCGTGTTACATGTTGTGCAACTCTTGCACCTTACTGACTATGGCTTACCTTAGCCTTTATACAGATACAAACAATTATATATTTCACACATAAACAGCCCAGCATTGCTCACGCACACACATACACAGAATTTATAATGCCCTTATCATTTTATATTAATCCCACCCCAGCCCTTACGTAAACCGTTGGCACGTGGCTCGTACGCGCACTCATCGATTTGGAAAAATGTTTGATTGCTATATTTCCGAAAAATACTGATTTCACTTCTCCGGGCTGGATTGACTGCGGTCACATAAAAATTACTATAGTTCCACCTTGTTTTACGGTTAAATTAAAAAATTTTCTGACGAGCCTACTTTGGCCGTCCCGGCACCGTGGAGTTCAGCTGAATGACTGGGAACGGTAACGTAACAGGTACGGCTGAGGTTACCTCAAGCTTGGTACGGAAATCACAGCCTGGATCTTCGTCGTTGAAACTGCCTCCCATGCTCTACATGTAGTTTTTTGGAGCTAATACGGCATATGATCTCAGCTAGGCATTGGCTGACGTCATTAAAGTAGGCAGGACTTAGCAGCACTTCCGGACGATCTGTGTAGAGACGATGAATAATTTCGCGCTCTAGCCATCTTGGGTTTTTAGTTGAGAGCGTCCCTTGGAGCGCCTGCGTGAGTAGTTGCGCTCGTGCGTCGACACACATGTACAGATTTCTTAGAATTTCATGGAGGTGCGAATTCCTTAGCCGAATGACACAATACAGTAAATGCGTCTCGCCTTTGTTACACCACTGTTTCTCAACACCGTTCTCTTATAATGGAATGAATATTTGGCGAACTATAAAACTTTCACCATAATTTTTAGAAAAGCCCGCCCAAAATGAAATAAATAAAAAATATAATTACCCCATACGGTAAAAAATAAAAACACCCAAAATTGACACGCTACAATACCCCCTCGATGAGAATTCTGCTGTTCACAACAGAAGAAATCTCATCGATAAACCCCGAAGAGGACCGGTGAGGAACTGGTGCCAACAACCCCCTTGTTCTTAATCTGCATGTGTACACGACCCCCCTGGCTCAGCGACTATGGACTCATCTGAACGAGATCACTGGACTTCTCCGTAAGAGATCCCAACACCGAGAAATCGAACCGACAAGTACCACAGCCCACCTCACCTCCTAACATGCTACCCCCAAAATCCTCCATCCCTGGCTTAAATTATTCCAGATCCTCCACCGATATGGATCCCCTTTTATGCAAGCTGGGCTGCCTTTAGCAAATACTGGGCTCACACACACTCACATTACATGTTGACATAACACATAGTAAAATTGAAAAATTCTTTTAACATTTAAAAAAATCCAAAATAATATACTCAAAAATTCTCTTCCTTGTTTTCTGTTTTCTCTAAAATGATTTAAGTTAAACATTTCAAAACACATCCTTAACCTAACAGGTAATCACTTATAGTCTAACAGTACAATGCAATACAATCAAACAATAAAAATAAACATGTTAAGTACACACATAATAAAATAATCATTACCTAAAATATTCATCCGCTGGCAGGCGAAAAATCAAGATTTTTTTTTTCAAAAATAATATTTCCAAAAAAAAAATATTTTCCAAGAAATTTTTTAAAATTCAAAAAAATTTACATTTATGAAAATGATTCCTTCGTATTTAGACATTATTTGAAAATTGGTTTAAATCGATAAACAAACAAATTAAATTGACTTCCTACTATACAAGCTTAGTTGGTGTATGACCTCATCAGCTGGTCGAAACTAGGTCAAGTCCAAGACCCTTGACCTACATATGTTATGTATAATTTCTATCTGAAAATCCATTTAATATCGGTAACAATCTAATTTGAAAAACAAAACAATAAAATAAAACATTTCAAAAAAAAAACAAAATATTAATATAAATAATAAACAATTTGACATTTAAATTATTTAAAATAAACAATTCTTAACTTTACATTATTTTCAATTCTATCAAGATTCTGTCACTGGTTGAAAAAAATGAAAACTTTATATCTTTCTCATCACAATACCAAATCATACTTTCAACATCATTATTAGAAACAGAGGGTACAAATTCAATTAAACCTTTCCTGACTTCTCCAGGAAAAACAAAAAACTTCAAAAAACTATTTGTAGCACACTTGTCTACACAATATATACGTGAAGGTCTTCCTTCACCCCCCATTCTACCTCGTAAACAATTTACTCTCTGTTCCATATCTATAATATAACTCTCTTTCCCCTCTCTCTCCAACTCATTAACACACATTAACATCTCATAATCACATTCTACAAACTCCTCAGTACTCTCAGCTATTACATTATTACTCTCATTATTTTCAACAACATCATGATTATTTATTAATTCTTTACCCAATACAACATTGCCATTACAACTTTCGTTTGTATTACTCTTACTCTGTTCTACTTTATTCAAACTATTTCTTGTCATTTCATCAGCATTTTCAAGACATACATTCTTGTCTTGTATATTATTTATCAACTCATCAAATTTTCCATTTATATTCTGCTGTAACTGCATATTCTGGTCTTTAATTGCTTTAAAATTAATCTCGTTTTGAATATTCTGCTGTTCGCATTTTATTTTCTGTTCATTAAAATCATTAGTTAATTGATCTAATTTGTTGTTAAAGTCACTCTTCATCTTATTTAAAATTATTTCATTATTATCAAAGCGTTTATCATTATCATCAAAACGACTATTTAACATGTCAAATTTATTTCGTAAGAAACTCATTATATCAGTTTCCTCTGATTGTTTATTTTTTTTTAGTTGAAACTGGGGTCAACTGAACCCCAGAGTCAATATCTGTTTCGCTTAGTTGTGATTGAGCCACAATCGGGGTTGAATGAACGATTATATTACCGCCGACAGTTGTTTCTGTAACAGCTCTCGGCTCCCCCCTCAGCATACCACTTTCATCCAACGATTGCGACTCAAGGTCACTTTCACTCATAATTGAATCTATTATTATATTTTTCTCTGTGTTCACAGACATTTTTATGTAATCTATTTTTTCTTTCTTATGTAACAACTGCCAATGATTGGTCTTTTTTCAAAGCTGATGTCTTAACATATACAAAATCAATTTTGATACAAAATCAATTTTGCTTTCGCAACCGTATTTCGCTATGTACCGTCAGATGTAGGCCGGCGTGATATAACTCTTGTCAGTTATATCACATCCTGGTAATTCACGGCACCAATTGTAACTTTTATCTTTTTGGTAATTTATTATTTATTCAAATTACAACTCCCACTTGCCTTTCAACTTGATCTGGCCGGATCGTGTAGTGTAGAAATAACCCATTTCGTTCGACGAACTCTGACAGTACATAAACGAATTAGGGCCTTGAAAGAATTTAACTCTCAATTTTATGGAAGAGAAATTAGATTTTTTTTATTAATTAGAAATATTGAAATTATAAATCTTCGTGTTACATGTTGTGCAACTCTTGCACCTTACTGACTATGGCTTACCTTATCCTTTATACAGATACAAACAATTATATATTTCACACATAAACAGCCCAGCATTGCTCACGCACACACATACACAGAATTTATCATGCCCTTATCATTTTATATTAATCCCACCCCAGCCCTTACGTAAACCGTTGGCACGTGGCTCGTACGCGCACTCATCGATTTGGAAAAATGTTTGATTGCTATATTTCCGAAAAATACTGATTTCACTTCTCCGGGCTGGATTGACTGCGGTCACATAAAAATTACTATAGTTCCACCTTGTTTTACGGTTAAATTAAAAAATTTTCTGACGAGCCTACTTTGGCCGTCCCGGCACCGTGGAGTCAGCTGAATGACTGGGAACGGTAACGTAACAGGTACGGTTGAGGTTACCTCAAGCTTGGTACGGAAATCACAGCCTGGATCTTCGTCGTTGAAACTGCCTCCCATGCCCTACATGTAGTTTTTTGGAGCTAGTACGGCATATGATCTCAGCTAGGCATTGGCTGACGTCATTAAAGTAGGCAGGACTTAGCAGCACTTCCGGACGATCTGTGTAGAGACGATGAATAATTTCGCGCTCTAGCCATCTTGGGTTTTTAGTTGAGAGCGTCCCTTGGAGCGCCTGCGTGAGTAGTTGCGCTCGTGCGCCGACACACATGTACAGATTTCTTAGAATTTCATGGAGGTGCGAATTCCTTAGCCGAATGACACAATACAGTAAATGCGTCTCGCCTTTGTTACACCACTGTTTCTCAACACCGTTCTCTTATAATGGAATGAATATTTGGCGAACTATAAAACTTTCACCATAATTTTTAGAAAAGCCCGCCCAAAATGAAATAAATAAAAAATATAATTACCCCATACGGTAAAAAATAAAAACACCCAAAATTGACACGCTACAATACCCCCTCGATGAGAATTCTGCTGTTCACAACAGAAGAAATCTCATCGATAAACCCCGAAGAGGACCGGTGAGGAACTGGTGCCAACAACCCCCTTGTTCTTAATCTGCATGGGTACACGACCCCCCTGGCTTAGCGACTATGGACTCATCTGAACGAGATCACTGGACTTCTCCGTAAGAGATCCCAACACCGAGAAATCGAACCGACAAGTACCACAGCCCACCTCACCTCCTAACATGCTACCCCCAAAATCCTCCATCCCTGGCTTAAATTATTCCAGATCCTCCACCGATATGGATCCCCTGTTATGCAAGCTGGGCTGCCTTTAGCAAATACTGGGCTCACACACACTCACATTACATGTTGACATAACACATAGTAAAATTGAAAAATTCTTTTAACATTTATGAAACATTAAAAAAAATCCAAAATAATATACTCAAAAATTCTCTTCCTTGTTTTCTGTTTTCTCTAAAATGATTTAAGTTAAACATTTCAAAACACATCCTTAACCTAACAGGTAATCATTTATAGTCTAACAGTACAATGCAATACAATCAAACAATAAAAATAAACATGTTAAGTACACACATAATAAAATAATCATTACCTAAAATATTCATCCGCTGGCAGGCGAAAAATCAAGATTTTTTTTTTTTCAAAAATAATATTTCCAAAAAAAAAAAATATTTTCCAAGAAATTTTTTAAAATTCAAAAAAATTTACATTTATGAAAATGATTCCTTCATATTTAGACATTATTTGAAAATTGGTTTAAATCGATAAACAAACAAATTAAATTGACTTCCTACTATACAAGCTTAGTAGGTGTATGACCTCATCAGCTGATCGAAACTAGGTCAAGTCCAAGATCCTTGACCTACATATGTTATGTATAATTTCTATCTGAAAATCCATTTAATATCGGTAACAATCTAATTTGAAAAACAAGACAATAAAATAAAACATTTCAAAAAAAAAAACAAAATATTAATATAAATAATAAACAAGTTGACATTTAAATTATTTAAAATAAACAATTCTTAACTTTACATTATTTTCAATTCTATCAAGATTCTGTCACTGGTTGAAAAAAATGAAAACTTTATATCTTTCTCATCACAATACCAAATCATACTTTCAACATCATTATTAGAAACAGAGGGTACAAATTCAATTAAACCTTTCCTGACTTCTCCAGGAAAAACAAAAAACTTCAAAAAACAATTATTTGTAGCACACTTGTCTACACAATATATACGTGAAGGTCTTCCTTCACCCCCCATTCTACCTCGTAAACAATTTACCCTCTGTTCCATATCTATAATATAACTCTCTTTCCCCTCTCTCTCCAACTCATTAACACACATTAACATCTCATAATCACATTCTACAAACTCCTCAGTACTCTCAGCTATGACATTATTGCTCTCATTATTTTCAACAACATCATGATTATTTATTAATTCTTTACCCAATACAACATTGCCATTACAACTTTCGTTTGTATTACTCTTACTCTGTTCTACTTTATTCAAACTATTTCTTGTCATTTCATCAGCATTTTCAAGACATACATTCTTGTCTTGTATATTATTTATCAACTCATCAAATTTTCCATTTATATTCTGCTGTAACTGCATATTCTGGTCTTTAATTGCTTTAAAATTAATCTCGTTTTGAATATTCTGCTGTTCGCATTTTATTTTCTGTTCATTAAAATCATTAGTTAATTGATCTAATTTGTTGTTAAAGTCACTCTTCATCTTATTTAAAATTATTTCATTATTATCAAAGCGTTTATCATTATCATCAAAACGACTATTTAACATGTCAAATTTATTTCGTAAGAAACTCATTATATCAGTTTCCTCTGATTGTTTATTTTTTTTTAGTTGAAACTGGGGTCAACTGAACCCCAGAGTCAACATCTGTTTCGCTTAGTTGTGCTTGAGCCACAATCGGGGTTGAATGAACGATTATATTACCGCCGACAGTTGTTTCTGTAACAGCTCTCGGCTCCCCCCTCAGCATACCACTTTCATCCAACGATTGCGACTCAAGGTCACTTTCATTCATAATTGAATCTATTATTATATTTTTCTCTGTGTTCACAGACATTTTTATGTAATCTATTTTTTCTTTCTTATGTAACAACTGCCAATGATTGGTCTTTTTTCAAAGCTGATGTCTTAACATATACAAAATCAATTTTGCTTTCGCAACCGTATTTCGCTATGTACCGTCAGATGTAGGCCGGCGTGATATAACTCTTGTCAGTTATATCACATCCTGGTAATTCACGGCACCAATTGTAACTTTTATCTTTTTGGTAATTTATTATTTATTCAAATTACAACTCCCACTTGCCTTTCAACTTGATCTGGCCGGATCGTGTAGTGTAGAAATAACCCATTTCGTTCGACGAACTCTGACAGTACATAAACGAATTAGGGCCTTGAAAGAATTTAACTCTCAATTTTATGGAAGAGAAATTAGATTTTTTTTATTAATTAGAAATATTGAAATTATAAATCTTCGTGTTACATGTTGTGCAACTCTTGCACCTTACTGACTATGGCTTACCTTATCCTTTATACAGATACAAACAATTATATATTTCACACATAAACAGCCCAGCATTGCTCACGCACACACATACACAGAATTTATAATGCCCTTATCATTTTATATTAATCCCACCCCAGCCCTTACGTAAACCGTTGGCACGTGGCTCGTACGCGCACTCATCGATTTGGAAAAATGTTTGATTGCTATATTTCCGAAAAATACTGATTTCACTTCTCCGGGCTGGATTGACCGCGGTCACATAAAAATTACTATAGTTCCACCTTGTTTTACGGTTAAATTAAAAAATTTTCTGACGAGCCTACTTTGGCCGTCCCGGCACCGTGGAGTTCAGCTGAATGACTGGGAACGGTAACGTAACAGGTACGGCTGAGGTTACCTCAAGCTTGGTACGGAAATCACAGCCTGGATCTTCGTCGTTGAAACTGCCTCCCATGCCCTACATGTAGTTTTTTGGAGCTAATACGGCATATGATCTCAGCTAGGCATTGGCTGACATCATTAAAGTAGGCAGGACTTAGCAGCACTTCCGGACGATCTGTGTAGAGACGATGAATAATTTCGCGCTCTAGCCATCTTGGGTTTTTAGTTGAGAGCGTCCCTTGGAGCGCCTGCGTGAGTAGTTGCGCTCGTGCGTCGACACACATGTACAGATTTCTTAGAATTTCGTGGAGGTGCGAATTCCTTAGCCGAATGACACAATACAGTAAATGCGTCTCGCCTTTGTTACACCACTGTTTCTCAACACCGTTCTCTTATAATGGAATGAATATTTGGCGTACTATAAAACTTTCACCATAATTTTTAGAAAAGCCCACCCAAAATGAAATAAATAAAAAATATAATTACCCCATACGGTAAAAAATAAAAACACCCAAAATTGACACGCTACAATCTCAAGGCTGTTTAAAGTTTCTATGTGTTATTTATAGATACAAGTCAATACAAACAACATTAAATTGTTGTTGATATCTGAATTCAACTAAGGGTAGACAGATTTAAGCAGAGATAGGAATAGTACAGTCTGGGATTGCAGGTATTTTACTCTGTAAAATAGGAATTCAGTTTCACATATCAGTTCATTTGAAGTCCTAGAACTGGAAAGAAAGTAAAGCAGATTATACTGCATTGGTGCTAGGGAGTGTTGTATAAGTATGGAAACATGGAAAATGTACAGTTACAAAGTGTAAAAACATTACATACCTTTCTTAGTTAAATTTGTTAGCACTATTTCTATTTGCCTCACTATTGATAAATTATTGGTAAACTGCATTATATTCCTACTTGTTCTTTTCCGTTCCATAATGGCCTAAGCTGTTAAGTGCCTAATATCACCATGTTTTGCCAGTTCAATATATCTTTTAACATGACTGGCTTAATCATATTAGGCCGTATGTTACTCTTACTTTTGGTTTTTTAACTTTTAACCATAAAATGAAGTCGCATATGCACGTGAACAGGTGCACTCACTTGTATGTGTATTTGTGTGTACATGTGACTAGATAGATCCTGTTAAAACGTCCCCTAAATAATTTTTGTATTTTTTCTCCTGCTGATGTTTCACTGTTCTCAAATATAAAGTTGCAGTTGTCCTCACCAGTACATATGTATTTTATTTACCCACATTAAGTTTTATGATTCATTCTTGTATTCACTGATGTGTTATTAGTTCAGAATCTTCTTTTTTGTGAGCTAAAATGACCTAGTCATTTGGTGATGACCAGTAATGGGAATTATCATACCTTAACATAATTATGACCAGTGTGTGTACTGGTTAATTTAAAAAATAGATTTCAAATTATAAAAGAGGAAAGCTAAAACCTTAATGTCATCATTTATTAAGTGAAAAGCTTCTGATTTTCTAAAGTGTTTCTCAAAATAGATCCATCTTACTATAGTCAAACCTATTTTACTATTATTCTTGATAAACCTATTTTACCTGTTATAGTTGCATTACTCACTGGTACCATTATCATAGTTGGCAGAAATAGTTGAAATCTATATGACAGTCCATGTGATTTGGTGAAGTCAACAACTAGGAAGTGAACTCATGGTTACAAGTTAGATAATGTAACGTGATTGAACAGTGCTAAGAAAAAAGTGAGCCAAACAAAACCACTTGTCTTCTAGGTGCTACTTCTAATTCTATGGTATTCATTAGCATGTATAGTTTCTCGAACATTAACCTCTAGTTACTATAGTTACAGATATACACTGCATATCTGTTGTCTTTAGGATTTTTTTTAAATTAGTGGTTATTTATTAGAAAATACTACTGGGTACCTGAATTTTGTCACTGTTCAAGTATCTTTCAAAGAATTTAGAACACATGAATAGTATGTTCGTTCACATTAGTTCATTAGTTTTATTCTTCTTCATAAAATTCCATCAGATGGATTTTTTTAACACCTACACTATTTGAAATTAATGCTGCTGTATTTTCAAATTTTGATGTCTGGTGGGGTTTTTTTACATTATGAAAATGTGTTGCAGTAGAAGTTACTAAATGTAAATATTGTACAGCCAAATAAAAGTCACTTTATAAATGAGAATTGTGTAACACAGATTTAACCATTTTGTTTCTTCAGGGGGTACTGATAGCACATAACAAACGAATTTATACAATTACAGAAAAGATACCACTAAGTGATTTTCTCTACAGTTTTACTTCACCACATGCAGTTACAGTTGGCTCAGCAGTAAGGATATCCCAAGAAAGTGTGTCAAGACTGCCTCTGTTCTAATATCAGTAATATACTTGCAAACAATTCCCATTGTGTTAGCAGTATACAGTAGTAAATATAATTGACAAATGGTCGGCACTAAAAAAGATTTATTTAAGAACAGTATTGTGTCAAGGTTTCACATATAGTTTCTGCACCTGTATCATGTTTCTCTGTCTATCATTCATTCAATAAACATTTATAGTTATATATGTATGATTTTATGTTTACAAGTATATTTAGAAATTTTATATTTTATATATGAGTATAATTGTTATACTATAGTAAGTAATATAAAATGATGTGTTAATTTACGAAGGGTATCCAGAAATGAAGTGTCCCTACTTTATAATAAACTACAGATAATGTGAGTAAATATATATTTATATTAAATCATACGTACATGGTTCTCTACATAGTTTCTATTCATATTTAGACTCTTATTAAAGAATGGTACCAGTTTTTCCCAAGCCGTCATATAGAAAAGTGGTTCCTGTTTCTCCACTCAGGAATTGACCACTTGGATAACCTGTTCCACTTGAATACCTTCCTCCCTATTGAATGTTAAGTTGAGGAAAAAATCGGTATGGAGAACCATACATGACTTCCATGTTCTCAGATTATATATAAAATCATCTGGTACTGCCTTTATACGTACCAGCAGTTATTTCGATAATGAGATTTTTGGGCGTTAATATGTAGTGAATATCGCACATAATTTTATGTGGTGAAAGAATTATACAAATTTTAATTTTGTATGTTGCAAAATAGTTGGCTGGTGATTGCAATTGATTTCGTTTGTCATTTTTTAATGGAAAATGACTAGTAGTAATTTATCACCGGGTCGTGGCTGTGACACCAAAAATTGATTATGTTAGGTTAACATGAAAACTGAAATTATACATGGAAACCAGTACGTGTGTAATGTAAAACTATTTTTTTTCTAAAACCACGAAAAACCCAACTCGAAGTAAGGTGGGAGTGGTACAAGGATCAACCCCTTGCCTATTTTTATAGGCCTACATGTCACTTTTTTGTGGCAGAACTCGTTTTTTGGTAAAATTCGTTTTCCGACAAGTACTCGTTTCGTGACTAACAAAAAACAAACATCCATTATGTACAATTTGTAGAGCATGTGTTGTAATTCCTTAATACAGTGTTTTTGACATGATAATGTCTTTTGGCTGGCCATCATTTGAAAATTTCTGTAACGCTGTAAACTGTAACGCATCACGCTGCATGACGTCATTCTTGCGTGACGTCATTGGGATTGTTGTAAATAAACGTTTGTTTTGATACGTCGCAATATATATAATGTGTTAAAAATAATATCACTGCAAACAATTAAACCAGATTTATAAAGCGTCCGGAAAGTTTAAAATCAAGTGTTAGCACAATTTACCAGCCGGGAATCGTTAACTAAAACCGCGACCGCTAACATGCTAACGTCGTCGCAGATTAAAGACCTAACAAGCAAACAACACTGCATAGCTGTAGATAGGTTATTGGGGTTATTGTCTCTAGTTAATGGTTGTCTTCGTATGTGATTCAGCTAACGATCTATTCATTAAAATATTTGTCATCGTAAATGCAAATCTACTGTTCTTTATATTTAATTACTCACCGCAGAAATGTGAAGTATAACACAGATACATAATGTCATTGGGATTGTTGTAAATAAAGGTTTGTTTTGTGTTGTGGTGAAATACACTGCTGCTGGTATATAGTAACCATAACGTGGCGACTGATTAAAACAGCGTTCGACAATGGATAGCAGCGACGAGAAGGCTCAGATCAAGAAACGACAAAATGCCGAGCGAGCAAGAAAGTATCGGGAACGAAAGAAGCTCGAGAAGGAACAGCAACGAGCGGTTGCTGTCGGCGGTGAAGCTTCAATACCAGCGGCCCCATCGCAACAAAAACGAAAACAAGATGACTTGTTGAGCGAAGAATTGAACGAGTACTTAATAAATACACCGTTCGCGTCGATGATGACTGAGCAGGAGAAAATCGATGCATTCTACAACATGAAACTATCAGAGAAGCGAAGGAAAACCAACGAACGAGTAAAACGTTGTAGATTGAATAAGAAACAAGATGACTTGATGCACGAAGAATTGAACGAGTACTTAATAAATACACCGTTCGCGTCGACGATGACTGAGCAGGAGAAAATCGATTCATTCTACAACATAAAACTGGCAGACAAGCGAAGGAAGGCCAACGAACGAGTAAAACGTTGTAGATTGAATAAGAAAATCAAGTACCGTCTGCCTAGTGGCAAAAGCTAAAGAGCATGATAATGTCTTTCGGCCGCCAGCTAAACGCAACATTATTATGGTTACTGACTGACTGATTGTTTCCTTTCTGCAAATGTTGCGTTTAGCTGGCGGCCGAAAGACATTATCATGCTCTTTAGCTTTTGCCACTAGGCAGACGGTACTTGAATTTTTGTTTTTTGATTAACCATAAATATTTGTATTTTTCATTTTGTATTTACTGTTGTTTTTTCCAATTTGTCAACTTAAAAACGTTAGGTTCTTTATTTTAAGTGTTACTCTGTTATAACCATTGTATTACACGTTTAATGTTATGTTTTCTCAACCACAGCTTTTATTAATTTTAGCAGTAAACTAAAAAACCCAAAACCATTATTACCTAACTACCAAATGAAAATAACACGTATTTTTGCTTTACATTAAGAAATAGGGCAATTTACAATTAGTACAATTCTTCTTTTCCACGCCGTAATATATCGATACAATCGCATATTAAAAACATCAAAATGTATTGCGGGTACTCATACAGTTCCAATCATTTACTTGAATTCAGTTCGATAATTCCTAAAAAAATATAGAATTTTGTCAAAGTGAAATAAAATGTTTCCATAGAAACTACTTCTTTGTTGTCAATAACGTAGTACACATATAAAACTTATAAATATCGGTATGGAGAACCATACATGACTTCCATATTCTAAGATTTATTTTTAAAATCATTTTCGAAATTGAATATTACCATATACCACCTCACTAACATATACCACCTCACGTTATCGCACTCGATTTTCACTGATGGTGGAAGTCAATGGCATTGCCGAAACGTCTGGTTTTGTAGAAAACATTGGACTACGGCCAAATATCCCGGGAAGGAATTTTAACAAAAACTACTTCTTTGTTGCCGATAACGTTGTACACATATATATAAAAAATATGCATAAAATTAATGGCTTGTATAAGTTAATGATTGATCTCCATTAAGTAGTGCTCAAGTTTCCAAAGTTTTAATATTATGATGTCCGTAATTAAAACATCAGAGCAGGTTTAGTGTGTATGAGGGTTCACCGTGGACAAAAATTTTCAACATTTCCTATTGAGCGTTGCTTAGAATAAATCTGCGAATCTACAGTGTACGTTTCACAGAACAAACACGCGGAAAAGAAGGAGCGCTCCGAAGTCACTCATGGACCCTCAGCATCTTGCAGAGGGTTCATTCCCTAAAGACGAAAAGTCTGTCTATGAATCGTTCCTCTGTAAACACGTGCAGTTACACTGCCCAGCGATCCACAGGAAGCAAATCGCTATCCACGCTGGACACTTTTTCGGCTTGCATGCGTTATGTTGGTATGGGTTCGGCACTTTCCATTTAAAAACCGTGCAAATGTAAGAAAATAAACATGAATGAGGCCAGAAATAACGCGAATTGTGTGTGTGTGTGTGTGTGTGTCTTCCCTGCCTTTTTATTGCGGTAGTGATAACAATAAAATGGAAACGTAAACAGTACATAACTGAGATATGCTTGCCTGCCACGCACGATATATTTTCTCTTATACATGACTAGCAGAATACCCGTGCTTCGCTACGGAGTTTCACGTTGTACGTAATGAAAATGTTAGTTTAATTAATAATAAAGTTTAATTAAAGTAGGCTTCTTAAAAATAAATAGCTGTTGCCCACAACTTCGTTCGCGTGGTCTTCAATTTAATGCGATAATATATTTAGAACAGAATCTATTCTATTGGGTTGCCATAGTAACCAGATCTAATAGTTTTTTAAGACCGCAAAGGACCCCCCAGAGGATCGTATCGAAAAAACACCTGTCCTATGTTGGTTCTCCCGTTGCGTAAAATATTTGTGCCAAGTTTGGTTGAAATCGGTCCAATGGTTTAGGTGGAGACGTGGAAGACCCCAAAGGACCCCCCAAAGGATCGTATCGAAAAAAACACTTGTCCTATGTTGGTTCTCCCTTTGCGTAAAATATTTGTGCCAAGTTTGGTTGAAATCGGACCAGTGGTTTAGGAGGCGATGTGGAAGACCCCAAAGAACCCCCAAAAGGACCCCATCGAAAAAACACCTATCCTGTGTTGGTTCTCCCGTTGCGTAAAATATTTGTGCCAAGTTTGGATGAAATCGATACAGTGGTTTAGGAGGAGATGTGGAAGAAACCTTCGCGGACATGCGCACAACAACTCCCCGAAGTTTCATCGCAATCGGATGAATGGTATAGGAACGCATACGGGACAAACAAAGAAACATTCATTTTATATATAAGATGTAAACTATACCACTTACTTGACATAAACCGTGATAGCTAAGCAGGGCCGTAACTAGGCGTTGGCGAGATGTGCCCCCGCCAAGGGCGCAGGTACAAAGAGGGCGCAAAATTGACCATGAAAAATATCTTTTTTTAGAGTTAGATTGGTACAATTTGTCAAGCAAATAAAAACTCCACGTTATTGGAAAAAATCTTTCAGTTTCAGATTGTTAAAAGTTACTGTACGTGAACTGTCTATATTTGTGTCTATTATACAATAAACAAAAAGCAGCTACGTAAATTTAGTAACTGCACTGGACCTTGCCCTACTGATGGGCGCGGAGTCGGGCCAGGCGCAAAGCGAAAATCCCTTCCCCTCCGCCCATCCCTTGATGTGTCAGTCACTGGGTCACTGCACTGCACCTGCGCCTTCTTGGTTTTAGCAACGAATATAGACGTAACTAGAAGAACACTTCTTATGGAGCGAGTGGGGTCAGCTTTCTGGGGTGATAAACCGTAAATTCAACACCCCGACAACTAGATGGCGCTGGCGTTTCCAAGTAATTTTTTGTATTATACCGCGAAATTTAGTAAATTTCAAACATTTTCGTTAATATATAATTGGAAAAAGCTACAACTTATCAGATAAAAAGTGGTAGATGAAAAAATGTTTGTAGGGGTTAGACTAGACACAACCTCCAAAATTTTTTCACATTTGTTTGACACACTGGGTACGAAGGAATGAATCAAATAAATGCAGCCTACTCAAAAAATACACTTTTGATGCATTCATTTATTATGCAGTGCGCAAAAGAATTTTAAAATATACAAGAACATGCGTCTTATTAGGCCTATTACAAACATGTTTTTCATCTACCACTCTTTTATACAAAAAGTAGTAGCATTGTTTCAACTACGCTTTTAATAACCCAGAAGTGTGCTTCTAGTAACGTCTATATTCGTTGGTTTTAGCAAGCTTGTCATAACTTGAATATTACTCATACTCATACCCCTCCCCCCACGCCTGCCACGGCCACGTCAATCTATTGCTCTATTCTAGTTTGTTCTGCTGGTTTTGTTGAGACTCAGTGTAATTACAGCCGCTGGTATTATTTTCTATTGTAATTTGTGAACTAAGTGATTTTCACACTCAGCGATTAGACGACACTTATAGTGTTTGTGTTGTTACTTGTTGATGTTGGCGTTGCTTCTGTTGTACGGGTAAGAATGATTTCAATAAAATGTACCATAGCTTAGTCTACATTAACCCTAGAATTGGCGCATGTTATTCCCCGTGGTGGCCTATTTTTTCCCTTTTTGTACAGTTTTTGAAAACACTACATATTATTATTATTATTATTATTATTATTATAACACGGTATTATTGCAAAACAATACATTAATTATACTATTTACTCTTCAACATCACGAAAACGTCAGTGAATCAAACAATCAATGGAGGTTACCGTGCGAAACTTGACTCCAGCTGTCAGAAATAATTTCCCAACATTCGTTCTGTCTTTACTGCCAGACTGACAAAGCCAAATAGGCCTAACTAATATCACTGTGTTCGCCGTTTAATTTTCTAGACCTACAGAAAATAAAAAAAATACCGGAAGAAAGAAGAAGAACGGGCCCGTTCCATTGGTATAACTTATATTCCTATTGGTTCATTTTTAGCGGAAATGGTCGTGGTTGTAAATGTCCAATTTTCAGCAAGTGTCAGCTGATTTTGTTGCGCAAGTCTGCTGACTAAAATAGTCCCGATTTCAAAATTAGTTTACGTAAATATTTCAATCACAAGTTTCATGAATATGGTATCAATTTTATTTTTATAATTGGATGAGCGATCGCGTACACGGAAAACCCGAAGCACTGTAAATACAAGTGAGCCTCTCGCGGTAAGAAAAAAGAAACGATGTCTGCTACGTTTTAACGCTATCGCCGAATTTTTCGGTGAACGCAACTGTCGGCACTGAACATAAACAAAAGTAGTTTTTAAATGGCAGCCATTTACAACTGTAATACAATGTAAATTAAATGGGAATGGTTTGTTTCAGAAATGGGGCCAAAAAAACCTTCTGGAAGTGAATTTAAAAAAATCAAAAAACGAAAAGAAGAAGACGACGAAAAATTAGCATCGGCGCTTGGAAATTGACTGCGAAATGAAGAGAAAGAAGTAGGTGAAAGTGATAGTGCCAGTAATAGTAATGCACTTCAAGAAGAAGAAGAAGAAGAAGAAGAAAAAGAAGACGACCAAGAAGAAAAGGAAGGAGAAAATGAAAAAGAAGATAGCAAGACTGAGACTGTTTCAGAAGACAACCACAGCCAGATCACTCCAATGGAGTTCGTCACAAACGTCATTGATTTTGAAGAAGGAAGTGATCCTGAGCTAAGTCATTCCACAATGGGCAGGCAATCTACTGATCTTGAAAAACCCAGCACATCTTGCACATCTAATTATAATGAAAATGATGCATTAAATACTACTGATGTGGGAATAGAAATTATCTACGAGGATCCCAAAAAATGGCCAGCAAATTTTCGATCAGACACAGTTCGTTGTAAACTTGTTGAACGAGGCCCACAAACAATTGACTTAGATAGCTACAAATTCCCCTGTGCAGATGATGGAAAACACTTTTCTCAGAAATGGGTTTATAAACTTCTACCAAACGGGGAAAAAGTAAAAAGGCAATGGTTGTTGTACAGCCAGTCTAAGGACGCACTGTTTTGTTTCCCTTGCCTTCTCTTTTCAAAAGATGACAAAAAGGACAAATCTGCTTTCTCTAATATTGATGAGGGATTCAATGATTGGAGACACTTGAACCCATTTATTGTCAATCACGAAAGGTCGATACCTCACCGACATTCTTATGTCGATTGGAAAGAATTAGAAATTGGACTGAAAACTAGTAGATCTGTTGATGCAGAACATCAAACATTGATACAAGCTGAAGCAGAAAAGTGGTGCAATGTTCTCAAATGTATTGTGGATGTAATTCTCCATTGTGCCAGGAATAACTTACCTTTAAGAAGAGGTTCCGATTCGATCAGTGATAGCAACTGTGGTGTATTTCTGAGTACATTAGAACTTATTAGTCACTACAATCCTCAACTATCTAAGCACATAGAAAATATTAAAAGTGGAAAACATGTCACAAGCTATTTTTCACCTCTAATTCAAAATGAGGTCATAGACATTTTGGGAAATAAGGTTCGATCTGAAATACTGAAGAATGTAAAAAGTTCTAAGTATTTCTCTATTATGTTTGACTGCACCCCGGACACAGCACATTTAGAACAAATGAGTGAAATAATAAGGTATGTTAACATTAAGGATGGGAAATGCTCAGTTGAAGAAAGTTTTGTGGACTTCATCATAAGTCACCAGAAAAAAGGAAGAGGGTTATCACAAGAAATATTGCAAAAGCTAAACAATGACGGCTTGGATATTCAGAACTGTCGTGGTCAAGGCTTTGACAACGGCTCAAACATGCAGGGCCGTAACTAGGCGTTGGCGAGATGTGCCCCCGCCAAGGGCGCAGGTACAAAGAGGGCGCAAAATTGACCATGAAAAATATCTTTTTTTAGAGTTAGATTGGTACAATTTGTCAAGCAAATAAAAACTCCACGTTATTGGAAAAAATCTTTCAGTTTCAGATTGTTAAAAGTTACTGTACGTGAACTGTCTATATTTGTGTCTATTATACAATAAACAAAAAGCAGCTACGTAAATTTAGTAACTGCACTGGACCTTGCCCTACTGATGGGCGCGGAGTCGGGCCAGGCGCAAAGCGAAAATCCCTTCCCCTCCGCCCATCCCTTGATGTGTCAGTCACTGGGTCACTGCACTGCACCTGCGCCTTCTTGGTTTTAGCAACGAATATAGACGTAACTAGAAGAACACTTCTTATGGAGCGAGTGGGGTCAGCTTTCTGGGGTGATAAACCGTAAATTCAACACCCCGACAACTAGATGGCGCTGGCGTTTCCAAGTAATTTTTTGTATTATACCGCGAAATTTAGTAAATTTCAAACATTTTCGTTAATATATAATTGGAAAAAGCTACAACTTATCAGATAAAAAGTGGTAGATGAAAAAATGTTTGTAGAGGTTAGACTAGACACAACCTCCAAAATTTTTTCACATTTGTTTGACACACTGGGTACGAAGGAATGAATCAAATAAATGCAGCCTACTCAAAAAATACACTTTTGATGCATTCATTTATTATGCAGTGCGCAAAAGAATTTTAAAATATACAAGAACATGCGTCTTATTAGGCCTATTACAAACATGTTTTTCATCTACCACTCTTTTATACAAAAAGTAGTAGCATTGTTTCAACTACGCTTTTAATAACCCAGAAGTGTGCTTCTAGTAACGTCTATATTCGTTGGTTTTAGCAAGCTTGTCATAACTTGAATATTACTCATACTCATACCCCTCCCCCCACGCCTGCCACGGCCACGTCAATCTATTGCTCTATTCTAGTTTGTTCTGCTGGTTTTGTTGAGACTCAGTGTAATTACAGCCGCTGGTATTATTTTCTATTGTAATTTGTGAACTAAGTGATTTTCACACTCAGCGATTAGACGACACTTATAGTGTTTGTGTTGTTACTTGTTGATGTTGGCGTTGCTTCTGTTGTACGGGTAAGAATGATTTCAATAAAATGTACCATAGCTTAGTCTACATTAACCCTAGAATTGGCGCATGTTATTCCCCGTGGTGGCCTATTTTTTCCCTTTTTGTACAGTTTTTGAAAACACTACATATTATTATTATTATTATTATTATTATTATTATAACACGGTATTATTGCAAAACAATACATTAATTATACTATTTACTCTTCAACATCACGAAAACGTCAGTGAATCAAACAATCAATGGAGGTTACCGTGCGAAACTTGACTCCAGCTGTCAGAAATAATTTCCCAACATTCGTTCTGTCTTTACTGCCAGACTGACAAAGCCAAATAGGCCTAACTAATATCACTGTGTTCGCCGTTTAATTTTCTAGACCTACAGAAAATAAAAAAAATACCGGAAGAAAGAAGAAGAACGGGCCCGTTCCATTGGTATAACTTATATTCCTATTGGTTCATTTTTAGCGGAAATGGTCGTGGTTGTAAATGTCCAATTTTCAGCAAGTGTCAGCTGATTTTGTTGCGCAAGTCTGCTGACTAAAATAGTCCCGATTTCAAAATTAGTTTACGTAAATATTTCAATCACAAGTTTCATGAATATGGTATCAATTTTATTTTTATAATTGGATGAGCGATCGCGTACACGGAAAACCCGAAGCACTGTAAATACAAGTGAGCCTCTCGCGGTAAGAAAAAAGAAACGATGTCTGCTACGTTTTAACGCTATCGCCGAATTTTTCGGTGAACGCAACTGTCGGCACTGAACATAAACAAAAGTAGTTTTTAAATGGCAGCCATTTACAACTGTAATACAATGTAAATTAAATGGGAATGGTTTGTTTCAGAAATGGGGCCAAAAAAACCTTCTGGAAGTGAATTTAAAAAAATCAAAAAACGAAAAGAAGAAGACGACGAAAAATTAGCATCGGCGCTTGGAAATTGACTGCGAAATGAAGAGAAAGAAGTAGGTGAAAGTGATAGTGCCAGTAATAGTAATGCACTTCAAGAAGAAGAAGAAGAAGAAGAAGAAAAAGAAGACGACCAAGAAGAAAAGGAAGGAGAAAATGAAAAAGAAGATAGCAAGACTGAGACTGTTTCAGAAGACAACCACAGCCAGATCACTCCAATGGAGTTCGTCACAAACGTCATTGATTTTGAAGAAGGAAGTGATCCTGAGCTAAGTCATTCCACAATGGGCAGGCAATCTACTGATCTTGAAAAACCCAGCACATCTTGCACATCTAATTATAATGAAAATGATGCATTAAATACTACTGATGTGGGAATAGAAATTATCTACGAGGATCCCAAAAAATGGCCAGCAAATTTTCGATCAGACACAGTTCGTTGTAAACTTGTTGAACGAGGCCCACAAACAATTGACTTAGATAGCTACAAATTCCCCTGTGCAGATGATGGAAAACACTTTTCTCAGAAATGGGTTTATAAACTTCTACCAAACGGGGAAAAAGTAAAAAGGCAATGGTTGTTGTACAGCCAGTCTAAGGACGCACTGTTTTGTTTCCCTTGCCTTCTCTTTTCAAAAGATGACAAAAAGGACAAATCTGCTTTCTCTAATATTGATGAGGGATTCAATGATTGGAGACACTTGAACCCATTTATTGTCAATCACGAAAGGTCGATACCTCACCGACATTCTTATGTCGATTGGAAAGAATTAGAAATTGGACTGAAAACTAGTAGATCTGTTGATGCAGAACATCAAACATTGATACAAAATGAAGCAGAAAAGTGGTGCAATGTTCTCAAATGTATTGTGGATGTAATTCTCCATTGTGCCAGGAATAACTTACCTTTAAGAAGAGGTTCCGATTCGATCAGTGATAGCAACTGTGGTGTATTTCTGAGTACATTAGAACTTATTAGTCACTACAATCCTCAACTATCTAAGCACATAGAAAATATTAAAAGTGGAAAACATGTCACAAGCTATTTTTCACCTCTAATTCAAAATGAGGTCATAGACATTTTGGGAAATAAGGTTCGATCTGAAATACTGAAGAATGTAAAAAGTTCTAAGTATTTCTCTATTATGTTTGACTGCACCCCGGACACAGCACATTTAGAACAAATGAGTGAAATAATAAGGTATGTTAACATTAAGGATGGGAAATGCTCAGTTGAAGAAAGTTTTGTGGACTTCATCATAAGTCACCAGAAAAAAGGAAGAGGGTTATCACAAGAAATATTGCAAAAGCTAAACAATGACGGCTTGGATATTCAGAACTGTCGTGGTCAAGGCTTTGACAACGGCTCAAACATGGCAGGAAAATATGAAGGCGTTCAAGCGCACATATCCCAACTAAACGACCTTGCTAAATTTGTGCCTTGTGCAGCACACAGTCTTAACCTCGTTGGCGTGCACGCCGCGGAAGTGTCAATTATGATGACAAGTTTTTTTGGAAATGTGTTGGAGTTTTTCAACTTCTTTAGTAGCTCTACCTTAAGGTGGGAGGCTTTGATTGGTTGTCTCAAAACTACCCTTAAGAGACATTGTGATACAAGATGGTCTTCCAGGCGTCAAGCTGTGACAGCTCTTAAGAAGAACTTATCATCTGTACACAAAGTTTTACAAAACATGGCTGATAAAGACAACGACTGGAACACTGACACACTGTCTGGTGCTATGAAACTTCTTAGACAAATTGATTACGAATTTGTGTGCCTTTTAGAGATGTGGTCTGATGTTTTGATAAGTTTGGACTGCACCAACAAGTCACTGCAAGGAAAGGGCACAACTCTTGACGTAGCATCAAGTTTGCTCTCAGGTTTGGCAAAAAAAGTTGAAGACCTACGTAAAGAAGGAATTAAAAAATACACAGAAAAAGCCAAAGCTATTTGTGATTCCATGGCCATCCAAAGCAGTTTTGCTGTTAAGAGGCTGAGGAAAGTCAAGAGGATGGCTGGGGAGACGGCTGAAGATGAAGCACACTTGTTGAGTTCTGACAAATCATTTGAGACAGAATGTTACACTGTATTTGATAGAATTGTAAGTGAAATGGAAAAAAGGGCACACATTTACCACACAGTTTCATCAGACTTCAGTTTTTTGTCAGGGAAGTCCTTAAGTGAATGCTCTGTTTCTTTTCTTGAAAAGTGTGCAGCTGATCTTGGTGCGATATATAGCAGAGACATTGATAGAGTTGAGCTAGTTAACGAAGTAGCTGCTTTCAAGTTTCATGCAAAAGAGCTGGTGAAGAACATTTACAAGGCTTCCCATTTGGATATTCTGAAAGTTATTTCAAACTATGGATTAAGAGATGCTTATCCAAACATCGAAATAGCATTGAGGATATTTTTGACAATGCCCGTCAGTGTGGCGTCTTGCGAGCGTACTTTCAGCAAGCTGAAGATAATCAAAAACTACTTACGGTCAAGTATGTGTGAAAACAGATTGACAAACTTAGCTATCCTGTCCATAGAATATGAGATTGCTTCAAAACTTGATTTTAGTGAAATAATTAGTGAGTTTGCCTTGCTGAAAGCAAGAAAGGTAAAGTTTTAGTTCCATGGCTTTTCTGCTGTATACTGTATGTAACAATTTGTAAAAGCAATATATTTGTTTACTGAAGAGTTTCAATTTGTTATTTACCAGCCCCCAGAGCCAAAAAAATGGTACCTGCAGTTACAACAACAGAGTGTTGTAAGTGCAAGTCCTGAAGTCCTGTGTAAAAAAATCGAGATAAATTATAGAACTAAAGCACCGACTAAAGTTATGAATTTTTTTTGCTGTCTGAAAAACTATTCATACATTGTATGAAATTTACTATTACAAAAATACCGAATACAATGTGAGAACGTATTTCCTGGTCGCAATTTGCGTCAAAGCTTGCTTAAGGGGGCTGCATGGTGTATCACGTGATGAGACATCCACGAATCACAGTACAATATAAAAAGAGCTTTTTTTTTTTTTTTAGTAATCGAGCCTGGAGTTGGGGGGGGGAAGCGACATAGGGCTTGGGGGGGATCGGCACCACTGTTGGGGGCGCAGCTTTGTCAAAATTGCCAAGGGCGCAGGAGTACCTTGTTACGGCCCTGTAGCTAAGCTAATGTACAACATATATGTATTAATTATACACATAAATGTTCCTCGATAGACACTCTATCTATTGGCGAAAACTTGAATAAAATCCGTTCAGTACTTCCTGAGATTAGCGATTTCAAACACAGAGAGAAAACGGACCGACGTTACTTTATACTATGTACAGATTTACATTAAAATGAAAAAATTATAATTTTATTGCCTGGCAACAAAATTATTTTATTTTTAACAATTACCATTGTTTCAAAAAGTTTAAATGAATTTTCAAGTACTTTACTCTTGTTAAAACGTAAAAGGTTGCTGGTAAACTACCCCTTCCCCTTAACCGATCTTCACCAAAATCGAAAGTCCTTGAGACCTCTACAATTCAGGGACGTATGCAAAAAATTATTTGATTCTGTTTGAATTTGCGGCTGTTATCGTTTGCCATAGAAAATACGCTTGATAAAAAAACGTTGCAGGTAAACTACCCCTTCCCCTTAACCGATCTTCACCAAAAACAATAGGTCTTAAGTACTCTACAAATCACGGCCGTATGCAAAAAATTATTTGATTCTGATTGAATTTGCGGCTGTTATCGTTTGCCATAGAAAATACCCTTGTTAAAAAAAGTTGCAGGTAAACTACCCCTTTCCCTTAACCGATCTTCACCAAAAACAACAGGTCTTGAGTACTCTACAATTTAGGGCTGTATGCAAATAATCTTTTGATTCTGTTTGAATTTGCGGCTGTTATCGTTTGCCATAGGAAATACCCTTGTTAAAACATAAAACGTTACAGGTTAACTACCCCTTTCCCTTAACCGATCTTCACCAAAAACAATAGGTCGTGAGAACTCTACAATTCAGGGCTGTATACGAAAAACATTATTTGATTCTGTTTGAATTTGCGGCTGTTATCGTTTGCCAAAAAAAAAAATTTCCCTTGATAAAAAAAAACCGTTGCAGGTAAACTACCCCTTTCCCTCAACCGATCTTCACCAAAAACAATAGGTCGCGAGTACTCTACAAATCAGGGCTGTATGCAAAAAATTATTTGATTCTGTTTGAATTTGCGGCAGTTATCGTTTGCCATAGAAAAAATCTACAGATAGACACACAGACAGACAGACACACACACAGACACTTTTCGGAAAACGACTTTTTTTCATGTTTCGAGTGTAGTAGAATCAGAATCTGCAATAATCTCGAACACGATTTTTTTTGCCATCACCATACTTCCATTCCTTAAGGAATATGGAAGTAAAAAATTATCTCCTCCCTCATCAACTACCATTTTAATGTATAGAAAATTACCCCCTTCCCCATCAACTACCCTTTTCATTTATAGATATTTCATCTAACTTTCTACAGTGGATTATTATGACCTTCGTTTAAGGATACTTTATTTATCAAAATTAAGCACTTTACTCTTGTTAAAACGTAAAATGTTGCAGGTAAACTACCCCTTCCCCGTAACCAATCTTCACCAAAATCAATAGGCCTCGAGTCCTCTACAATTCAGAACTGTATGCAAAAAATTATTTGATTCTGTTTGAATTTACGGCAGTTATAGTTTGCCATAGAAAAATTCTACAGATCAAAGTAAAAAGTGGAAACCTCAAGCTCTAGGCACAAGGTAAAGAAAATAGGATGATTATCATTTTACTTCCATGTTCCATAAGGAAATGGAAGTATGGTCATGGCAAAAAAAATCGTGTTCAAGATAACGTCTGATTCTGATTGTACTACCCTTAAAACATGAAGAAAAGTAATTTTTCGAAAAGTGTCTGTCTGTGTGTAGAATTTTTTCTATGGCAAACGATAACAGCCGCAAATTCAAACAGAATTGAATAATTTTTTTGCATACAGCTCTGAATTGTAGAGTACTCAAGGCCTATTGTTTTTGGTGAAGATCAGTTAAGGGAAAGGGGTAGTTTACCTGCAACGTTTTATGTTTTAACAAGGGTAATTTTTTCTATGACGAATGATAACTGCCGTGAAGTAAAACTGAATCAAATAATTTTTTGCATACATCCCTGAATTGTAGAGAACATAAGGCCTCTTGATTTTGGTGAAGATCGGTTAAGAGAAAGGGGTAGTTTACCTGCAACGTTTTAAGTTTTAACAAGGGTAATTTTTTCTATGACAAACGATAACTGCCGCACATTCAAACATAATCAAATAATTTTTTGCATACATCCCTGAATTGTAGAGAACGCAAGGTCTTTTGATTTTGGTGAAGATCGGTTAAGAGAAAGGGGTAGTTTACCTGCAACATTTTATGTTTTAACAAGGGTAATTTTTTCTATGATGAATGATAACTGCCGCACATTCAAACATAATCAAATAATTTTTTCATACGTTCCTGAATTATAGAGGGCTCAAGGCTTTTTGATTTTGGTGAAGATCGGTTATGGGGAAAGGATAGTTTACCTGCAACGTTTTATGTTTTAACAAGAGTAAAGTACTTAATTTTGATAAATAAAGTATCATGATAAGAAGATCATAATAATCCACTGTAGAAACGTAGATGAAACATCTATAAATGAAGAGGCTAGTTGAACGGGGTGGGGGTAATTTTCTATAAATGAAAATTATAGTTGAGGGGAGGGGATAATTTTTTATGTGTATGCGTTATTGGCAACAAAGAAGTAGTTTGTTGTTAAAATTCCTTCCCGGGCTGTTTGGCCGTAGTCCAATGTTTCCTGCAAAACCAGACGTTTCTGCAGTGCCATCGACTGCCATCATCAGTGAAAATAGAGTGCAATAACGTGTGGTGGTATACGTTAGAGTACTGTGGTTAAGGCTGAAGCAATAATTAGAAAGAAGTAGTTTGTATTGAAATACATCATTTCGAAAATGATTTTAAATATAAATCTTAGAACATGGAAGTCATGTATGGTTCTCCATACCGATATTTAGGTAGGCTGTCAGTAGAATTCTTGAACAGTCCCAAAAATCAAAACACAGTATAGGGCTTCCAATTGGGCCAACATTTAATGTGAATACCGTGGAAGTGTAGCTGAAAGTGAAAACTATCTTCTGGGTTTGTGGAAGTCTTCTTCAGTATTAATACAAGGGTCCAACAAAACCTTCAATTGATGCTAAAATTCGCTCACCAGTTTATAACATCGAAATTTACTTACTGTATGAACTTCATATAAAGATCATATATTAAGCATTTGTTATTTATGCATACTAAAATTTACGTGCGTAATGTTTGCACGTATTTTAATACCTACAAAAAAAATTGTCTATTGTATATCAGTTTGTAATGATAAATCACGGGGTGTAATTCTTGTGGCATACATTTTGGTTTACTTGTAAATAAATATGACCTGAGAATGAGATATATTGGCTACAACAATATTGGTTATGGTAACAAAACCATCACAGCAACTAAATATGCACACAATGAGCAGTCTCCATTTTCTGGCAAGGTATAGATTAAATGTTAATTAAATATACTCATCATTAAAAAATAAATTATCCCTCAAGGATGAACATTACCAGGGGTTTTCTAGGAAGTTATTCTTATTTCTAAATTTCCTTTGTAAAATAAATTTGGATGTCCAGGTCTTTTTTCTAATTTTGTAGGGTGTTTTGTTTCTTCTGTATAGTGCTTTACAACTTATTTCGAAAACATTGAAAAATTAATATATTTCTGTGTAAACTGAACACATTAATATACTTAAACATTTATAAACTGATGTGGATAATTTCTTAAACTGCAAAGAAGTATTTGCTTGCAAATATTGTGTATATTATTAATTAGTAATAAGTTTCGTATATATGCTGTATAAACTGTATCAGATTTTAATACAGTGTTAATCTAAAATCAACAGTAAAGCATTGTTTAAACTAAATGCTATGATAGCTACATTTATGGAAAGCATAAGTACTGGTATTGTTATAGAGGTGTTTTATATAATAAACATTTTGACTGATTGTGTTCTTATTTTCCTCTCCACTTGTATGATTGTTTTACTGTGCCAAAATTTTATCTTATATAGTATGTTTATAATTAAATTTATGGTGTGTGTGTGTGTGTGTGTGTGTGTGTGTGTGTGTGTGTGTGTGTACAGTTATAGTGTATGCTTACTTCACACAATTGCATCAAACAAAACCTGTCATGACATACAGTGCAGATATGTGCCATGCAGCATTAAGGCTGATATATAAGGATAACTCAAGATCCAAAATGTCATTTGCACTTTTTCCAGTGGATGAGCAAGTTCAGTGAAATAAAGAGTGACACCCTTCAGCCGTAGAGACTTAGCAATAAGTTTGTTCATTATAATTAATTAGCCTATAATGAATGATTAAGAATGCTTAGAGGGTGAGTTAATATCACTTCCTTCATTATAAACAAGCACAAAGACAGTCAGATGTATGGCTAGTTTTGTTTTAAAGATATTGTTTCATACATTTGGTTATAGATATTGGTAATAGTAACTAATACTGTGTTTTCATTGTCTCTATCTGTAAAGCTATATATGTTTTGTCGTCTACAAATGACAGAATATTGATCAATTGTACCATGCTAGTGAGCACTAGGCCTGTTTGCAAGAAACATGAAAGACATTGTTGTAGTGATGGTGTTTGTGATCTATCTCAAATAAATCCTACAGTACTTTTTGTGGTTGACCACTGTGTTTATTGATATTATTATTAATATGAAATATTTTTCCCCTTCTGTGATGTGGCATCTTCAGTTGTAATGCTGAAAATGATACCTGGTCAGAACTGTAGTTGGGGAAAATGCTGCTGGCTTACTCCCTTGCAGATTTGACAAGCCTGGGCCCCTATCAGGCAGTCCCACTAGGAATTTATTAAGGCAATAAAGAGAGAAAGTATACAAATTAGTGATACTAAAACGGTGCGCAAGAGCGTGTGCACGTGTATGGGCGATTGTGTGTGTGTGTGTGTGTGTGTGTGTGTGTGTCCTGTACCACATCTCTGAATGTGCAAATGGTTGGTATTAAAAATGACGTCATGGTTGTCACCTGGAAAAAGTTTAGTTATTAAAAGTTCCAACCATAAGTGTGTAAGTGAAAATAAATCCCACAGTCTTAAATTACAATGTAAGTATTGCTTGTTGAATTTTAGAATCAAATTTTTTGTAGCTTACATAAGGAAAAACGTTCATTGCATAATATCAAATGCTAATTAATCCTTGGAGAATAAGCTAAAGAGCTGAAACTCCGGTTTAAAAAGAATAGTGATTCAAATAAAATGAATGAAGAAATGTGATTTTAGTGTTTCAGTATTCTGTACAACAAATAAAACACCTGCATATGTAAGAAAGTAATACAACAGGAGTCAATTCAGAATATCATACCACAGATGTTTTTCAGAATTTTACTGAAACTGATTTGTGAATTCATGAAATATCTCTTTCTGCATCCTGATTTGAACTAAAAAAGAATATTAACTAGAATGGAATTTGCTGTGTGTGTGTGTGTGTGTGTGTGTGTGTGTGTGTGTGTGTGTGTGTGTGTGTGTGTGTGTGTGTGTGTGTGTGTGTGTGTGTGTGTGTGTGTGTGTGTGTGTGTGTGTGTGTGTGTGTGTGTGTGCGTGTCCATGCACACACTTATTCTTGTATGAAAATTTGCTGAAATGATATTATTCTGTTTCTCACAATTTATTAAGGAGAGAGTGAAAAGCTGAAATGTGAGTAATGACACAGTTATCAAGTGACTGCTTATAACATTTAATTTACACTATTTATTCTCTCAGATTTTTTAGTTTTATTATATATTTTTAAAGTGTCCTACACTTCTAAGATATAGGTTTTTAAATATCACTATTGTCTGACGACTCGGAACACTAAGTTTTTTATAAGTAAAATCGTAAAGATTTACCTTACAGCCTAAACCGGCTTTCACCTTTAGAAGGCTTCATCAGAGGCTGCCGTAGGTAGCGCTGTCCGTCTTGTTGTTGGTGACGGGATAGTTTTTCGAAAGATCGATGCTGTGTGTGTGTGGTGAGATGTGTTCGAATAATGCGTGCGATTTGAATTGTGTCTGTTCGTTTAGGATGTCGTTTTTATTTGTTTTTGTGTGTTTGTATATTTCTAATTGTTCTAGAGTGTCTAGTTTTCGGCCTTTTGTGTGTACGTGTAGAATGTTCATGTTATTGTCGATGTTTTTATATGTGTGGTTTGCTTCAATGAGGTGGTTTGCAAAGGTGGATTCTGTAGTGGTGTGGAGTGCCTTTGTGTGTTCAATGTATCTCTGTTTGAAGCTACGTCCTGTCTGGCCTATGTAGAATTTATTGCAATTTGAGCAATTTAGCTTGTATACACTGGGTAGATCGAATTTGTTTTGTGTTTTGTGCACGCGTTTTGATAGTGTGTGTTCTGTTTTGTTAGTAGTTTTGTAAGTGATTCTGTATCCTGCTTTTTTGAATTTGTGGGCAATTTTTTCAGTTTGTTTGTTGATGTGTGTTAGTGTTATGAATTTGTTGTTTTCTGTCTTTGTCTGTTGTTTGTTTTGTGTTTTGTGTAGGAGTTTACTGACTATTGTTCTGTCATATCCGTTAGATTCTGCTAGATATTTTATTGTGTTTAGTTCGTCTGTAGAAAACAACAAATTCATAACACTAACATACATCAACAACAAACTGAAAAAATTGCCCACAAATTCAAAAAAGCAGGATACAGAATCGCTTACAAAACTACTAACAAAACAGAACACACACTATCAAAATGCACGCACAAAACACAAAACAAATTCGATCTACCCGGTGTATACAAGCTAAATTGCTCAAATTGCAATAAATTCTACATAGGCCAGACAGGACGTAGCTTCAAACAGAGATACATTGAACACACAAAGGCACTCCACACCACTACAGAATCCACCTTTGCAAACTACCTCATTGAAGCAAACCACACATATAAAAACATCGACAATAACATGAACATTCTACACGTACACACAAAAGGCCGAAAACTAGACACTCTAGAACAATTAGAAATTTACAAACACACAAAAACAAATAAAAACGACATCCAAAACGAACAGACACAATTCAAATCGCACGCATTATTTGAACACATCTCACCACACACACACAGCATTGATCTTTCGAAAAACTACCCCGTCACCAACAACAAGACGGACAGCTCTACCTACGGCAGCCTCTGATGAAGCCTTCTAAAGGTGAAAGCCGGTTTAGGCTGTAAGGTAAATCTTTACGATTTTACTTATAAAAAACTTAGTGTTCCGAGTCGTCAAACAATAGTGATATTTAGTTAAGTAACGGACACGTCATGGACAACGAAATACATAGGTTTTTAATCGATATTGTTATACAGCTTTGCCAGCAGTGATAAGTGCTGACAAAATAAAATCTATTCTACTTGTAGAGCCATCATAAGGAATTTAAATGAATTTGAGTTCCTACTGCCCACTGCTCAAGTTGAATATGTTGGCAAACTCTTCCATAACATTCCTTACGGATTGTGGTCATCAGATATGTTTCAACAACATTATATACTTCTGACAAAGATTAAGAGTTGTCTGCTGTGTATGCCTTAAACCTCAAGCTGGCAGCCTACTCTGACATTCCTACACCCTTTTGATGGAACAAACAAAGAGTCACTTGTTAATTCCGTAAAAGAGATATCATTGACTGAAATTTAACCCACAGACATTTAAGTACGTATGTATGGCTGAACACACCATTGTGTGACACGCATCTTTCTTAATTATTGTCAGTAGATTATGCACATTAAACATGCTCCAACACATAAATAACATTATTTGATTAACAAGTACATCTGCACATAATGAACTGTAAATTTGAACTGACAGTGTTACATATTAGAACTCACAAAAATATCAGAAGGTGCAGTGTGTGCGTGTTTGCATGTATGTCACCACTGTCAACCATGTTTATTGTTCAGTGGTAAACTAAGTTGAATTTACTTTTTACTGGATGGTAACAATGGGTATTTGTGAGTATTTTTACACCTACTCTCAACCATGTTTACTTATCACCTGGTAAAATTGTGTGGATTAGAATTTATTCCTTATTATTTGGTAACATTGTGTGTGTGTGTGTGTGTGTGTGTGTGTGTGTGTGTGTGTGTGTGTGTGTGTGTGTGTGTGTGTGTGTGTGTGTGTGTGTGTGTGTGTGTGTGTGTGACATGCACACATGACCATTGTATTATCTTGTATGCACAATATTACCATTTATTGTCACACTCATACACAGTATGTGTGGATTAAGGGAGAAATCCCCCCTTGTAAAACTTGGACCCTGACTGATGATGAAATATTTTTCCTTGCCAGGAACAATTGTTTGATATGCTGCTGCCCAAGTTATGTTTGTTAAATATTTTCTCCCCATTCCACAATCAGCTTAATTCACACTCATATTAGCTGAATTGTGTTAGTTAATATAACTATATATGAATTAATGTACTACATGAGGTAGTACATACATGGTAATGTGTGTGTGTGTGTGTGTGCGCGCGCGCGCGCGCGCGTATAATAATAACATGTTCCATATCTCATGTAAAGACTTATCATGACCAACGTACAAACCATTCATTTATATATATTAATAGATTAATTTTAAAAAAATTCTGTGTGAATTATATGAAAATTCTAAATGCATCTGGGCATATTGTGTGAGATTAAATGAAACTGAAAATCTGCAGACATCTTTAGAAACGTATATATCATGAGTATGCGTAGCTTATTTCTTTCGATTAAGCTAAACTAGAAAACAGTATAATTTCTGGAAGTTGATATTGGCATGGATACCACTAATTCATAGGTAGGGTTTGGGAGAGGCAGGGGGACAAGGAATACAAAAACGTATACTAACAAAGCTATATACCACAACTATACAAGCTATATAAAGACAGTGATCTGGCCACTACCATCCGACTGCATAGATTGCAATGGGCAGGACACATCATTAGGATGGAAGGCGACCCCGAATACCTAGGAAGGTATTATGTAGTCAAATCGATGGTAGGAGGCCTGTTGGAACACCCAAGCATTGCTGGATTGACACAGTGGCAAGGGATGCTGATGCTTTACTTAAAATAAAACGATGGACATCAATCGCCAAGGACAGGGAAAATGGAGGCGGACGATTATGGAGGCTCTGAACTGGGATGCCACTGGAAAAAAATACTAACAAAGAATGAAGAAACTTTATAAACCATGTTTATAAACTACATACTTATAACCGGTTTTCACTTTTAAAAAGCTTCTACAGACATTGCCGCTGGTAGCACTGTCCGTCTTGTTGTTGGCGACGGAATCAATTTTCGAAAGATCGATGTTGTGTGTGTGAGGTGTGATATGTTCGAATAATGTGTGTGATTTGATTTGTGTCTGTTCGTTTAGGATGCCGTTTTTATATGTTTTCCTGTGTTTGTATATTTCCAATTGTTCTAGAGTGACTAGTTTTCGGCCTTTTGTGTGTACGTGTAGAATGTCGATGTTATTGTATGTGTGGTTTGCTTCAATGAGGTGGTTTGCTAAGGTGGATTCTGTAGTGGAGTGTAGTGCCTTTGTGTGTTCAATGTATCTTTGTTTGAAACTACGTCCTGTCTGGCCTATGTAGAATTTGTTGCAATCTGAGCAATTTAGTTTGTAAACACCAGGTAGATCGAATTTGTTTTGTGTGTGTTTTGATAGTGTGTGTTCTGTTTTGTTAGTAGTTTTGTATGCGGTTCTGTATCGTGCTTTTTTGAATTTGTGGGCTATTTTTTCAGTTTGGTTGTTGATGTATGTTAGTGTTATGAATTTGTTGTTTTCTGTCTTTGTCTGTTTGTTTTGTGCTTTGTGTAGGAGTTTATTGACTATTGTTCTGTTGTATCCGTTGGATTCTACTAGATATTTTATCGTGTTTAGTTCGTCTTTGTAGTCTTTTTCATCTAGTTGGATGTTGTTAAGTCTATGTATCATAGTTCTGAAGGCAGCTAGTTTGTGTTGTATTGGGTGATTGGAGGAGTTGTTTATTAGTGTGTCATTTGTAGTCGGTTTTCTGTATGTATTGAATTTATGCCTGTGTTCAAATTGTGTGGTGGTGAGGTCTAAGAAGTTTATGGTATTGTTGTGTTCGTATTCGGCAGTAAAGGTTATGTTTTTGTGTATTTTGTTTATGTGCTTTAGTAACTGTTCACATTGTCTTTTGTTTCCCCTGTATAGTATTAGAATTTCATCAACATATCTATGCCAATATTTTATGTGAGTGTCTGTCATTGTTAATGAGGATTCTTGTTTTTTCTAAGTGTTGGAGGAAGACTTCTGCTAGAATGCTGGATATGGGTGAGCCCATGGGTAGACCGTCATTCTGTGTGTAAAATTTATTGTTATATGGGAAGTAGTTTTGTTTTGTGATAATGTTCAGAGTTTCTGTTATTTCGTTGATAAGTTCGTCTGGTGTGTTGTTCTGTTTGAGTTTGTTTTGTAGGATGGTGATTGTTTCGGAGATGGGGATGTTTGTATATTTTGGTTTTTAATGTCAAAGGAGGCTAATGTGGCATTATGGGGGATGTGTATGTCTTTTATTTTTGTTACTAGGTCTGTGTTGTTTTTTACTCCAATGTTGTTGTAGACAAAATTATCAGACAACACACACAACTAGACAACAACATTGCAGTAAAAAAAAACACAGACCTAGTAACAAAAATAAAAGATCGATCTTTCAAAAGTCAATACCGTCGCCAAGATCAAGACGGACAGTGTTCCCAACGGCAGCCTCTGAAGAAGCTTTTTAAAAGCAAAAACCAGTTCAGGCTATAAGGTAAAACTTTTACGTTTTTACCTGTAAAAAATTTTGTGTTCTGAGTCGGTAGTGAATTAATTATATTTAGTTCATATATGGTGTTTACTACAGACTATATCCATTACAAACATGTATTCAAGTATTGTATTAACAAATGCATATATATATATATATATATATATATATAAAATTCGGCTAATAGTCTTTGGTATTCATAACCTTTGTGTTGTAGACAGTTAAGTACTGCACACCACATGTAACCTTAACTTTAAAATATGGTAAGAGTGAATTTTAGTTTGGGTTTGGGTTTTCTGTTCTACAAATGTGAAGATAAAAGAGTTTACAGTATTTGATTTTTAACGCAAGGCGTATTCTGAACTACCCAAGTATTTCTGCTTTTGCACATGTAGTACAAAACAAAATATATCCATTTCAGAATTATGTATAAACACAGGAATATTAAGAACTATAATATAAAAATATAAACCATGTAAATATCTTCCTTTTTCAGCAGTAGGACATGTGTAACTAAATTTAAAGTGAAACAAAGATATCTGAAAGAAGGATATAACAGAAATAGAAAAATAATTACATTATGCTACATAAATGAAGTTAGTATATATGCCAATTAGTTTGTAAAAAACAGATACCCTTGTGATACAAGAGATTTCAATAAATAAATAATAAATACTTATTAATACCATCACAGTTTAATGATACCTGAAATGTTTCAGCTAATCTACCATGAAGGAGGTAAATGAAGCACAAAAATAGACAAAATAAGTAATGTGTAGAACACTCTATGGACTGGTTAATAGCTTTGACATTTGACTTATGTGTTATGTGATGTTTAAAATATAGAATTGTAATGTTTTATTGTCACAAATACGGAGTGGGTCACAAGTTAGTAACAGAAGTTAACTTTAGTTATAGCTATGAAGTAAGAAAACGATGAAAGGTTTTGTGGTACCTGTTGTGTGAAATCTGAGTATCACTTTTTGTATAATACCATATGAATTCAGTGTATTGTCTGAAATTTCATCACTATGATAGTATTCAGTTCTATTGACAATTTGTCTCTTGATTTGTTACAGACACAGACCAGCTTATGAACCCTTACCTGGTGGTGTTAGTAAATATTCTTCCGAATCTGTCTCATCAGATGAGAACAGCCCATTGGTAAAATCACTCACAACTCCTGTTACTGCAGATGTACAATCTTCAGAAGTTTTGTCAGATGAACAGTAATGTCCCTGTATGCTAAGTGGAATTTTCAAAGTGCATTAATGAGAATTTTAAAAGTATTCTATATTTTATAAAACAATATAGATTAAAAGACTTATTTATTGTAAGTACTAGATATTTTCAGTGTTTGATTGAAATGTGATAAAGACAGTGAATTACACTTGTGTGGTGAACCATAACATATTATATTTATGTGTCTTACAGTGTACTGTGAAGTGTCTTATAATGTACTGTTTTTTTCCAGTCATATTAATAATGAATTGTGTTTCATTGCTATAATGGATCATAAGAACTGCCAGTTATAGTGTATTTCCATTTGTTACAATAGTGTAGATTGTGTGTGTGTGTGTGTGTGTGTGTGTGTGTGTGTGTGTGTGTGTGTGTGTGTGTGTGTGTTGTCTTGTGTGTGTCATGCTAATAGTGTTTATTTACATAATTTTTTTAACATACTATTATGATTCCTTACTACTGAAATACCAGTATATTTTAATAGTGAAGTTAAATATACTTTATTTTTATAGTTTTAAATGTGATATTAATGTATTGTCAGAACTAATCACATTAACTAATATTAATTTGTTTGTTGTCATCTTAAACAAAGTAAAATATTTACCAAAGAGATAAATAGATGTATGTAACTGAAAACACATATTGTGTGTGTGTTTGTGTGTGTGCATTAGAAACAAGTACAAGGTGAGGGGAAATGTGTTTGTGGTGTAATGCAAAAGTTGAGTATAAATTGAGGTTACAATTAAGCTTTGTGATTTTAAGCCTACTATGATAAAGTGAAATGTCAAAGTAAAAAAGTTCAATAATTTAAACAGAGTTTAATAAAAAATATAAACAAAATATGTATTGTGTTCTATCCTAGAAAAAAGGTTTTGTAAAATTTTTATAAATTGTTTTGTTATTTGAACATATTTCTGCCTGTTTTTTGGAAAATCAAAAAGAACAAAAAAGAAATTTGTCAAAAACTTTCTGTAAAAGAATACATTTAGCAGCTCCATTTTTTAGTCACTTATCTGTACATTCACCTTATGGGTAAAGCTCAGTATACAAATATAACTCATTGTATAATTTAATAAAGTAATGTCTTAAGTATGTTGTTAACTGGTTTTAACATAAGATACTAGACCGAATAAATTGCATTTTATTTTTGCTATACATTAATTTTGAAAACTTTCTTACTGAATACAAACCTCTGCATATTGATTTCAAAAGAATAGTAATACTGAAATACTAACTACATTTTATAATGTAACATACAATTTTCACTATTCACTGGCAGGTGACTCATGTGGATGCTAAATGTAATTATTATTCATGAAGTGTGGCAACTAGATTATATATATATATATATATATATATATATATATATATATGTATAAGTGTAAAATTTAGCTCTTATAGTCTAAAGAAGAGTGATAAGCCAAGATGTATGTGTGTGTGTGTGTGTGTGTGTGTGTGTGCGTGTGTACTACATTTTTTGTTGCAACCAACATGGACAGTTGGATAAATGCTTAATGTTTTGTTTTAATAAAAGTATTTAAGGTAGATATAGAGGTACAAAAACATGTACTTTTATTAAATTTATTTTTAATAAGTTAAATACTTACCGTACATTTATTATAGAATTAAGATACAATGTATACAATATAAAACATATAGTATACCTTCATAACATTTGAATCATATTCTCAGACACAGAGCCATCTCTAGCTTATCTGGTGCCGGGGTGCGAACCCAGCTCAGGCGCCCCCTAACCATTTCAGCACCCCCCCCCAATCAGTGGTGTAGGTTTGGTAATGGCTGCTACACACAGCGCCCGGCGGCTTGCAGGCGGTTATCAAAGCGCGGCTGACTGCCGGCGGCTGTGCAGCCGGGCAGTGTGTAGCAGTTATAAGGAGGACAGCAGAAGGAGGAAGGGAGGGTTGTTACACAGTAAAAATATGCAATTTTAATGCTATTACCATTTATTTATTATAAAATATTCACTTCTTACTATTTTGCTAATTTACACAACAATCAACAACAAATTAACAGGATATAACTATGATAAAGAATTTTAAGTAACAAATTAAGAAAGTCTCTTTACAGACATTTTGTGATCCTCAAAAGGTACCTAACCTTATTATTAAATTACTATACTAGATTAATTTTTCTTGCTTTACGAGCAGCAAAATCATTCACTATCTCCCGGGTTTCAATCTTGATGTCATGTTCAATACACACAATATTATGGCTAAATTTGTTAAATTTTTTTGCGATAGCGTTGACTTCAAATAATTTTTGATTAATTTTAGCTTGGAAAAAGATCTTTCACCTTGTGCTACTGTCACTGGTAATGTTAAGTAAATTCTTATTGCAGTGTTTAAATTCGGAAAGAGGGAAATCAGATTATTTGCTAATAAATAATCCAATATAACTAGTGGGGTTGTGCAATCGCTGACGAAAATTGGTAAAATATTGATTTCGTCGAATAGATCGTCTTTATTGATATCGGAATTTAAACCATTGCTCAATTTATTTTGTAAATTGTTACAGAGCGTCTTTTTTTGTTGAGCATCAAAATCACCCCAATTCTGTAAATTTTGCAGAAAAGAAAAATCTGTATTACTATCGTTTAAAAGCCTGAAGCGTTCGCTAAATTGATTAATTGCTGTGTCTAATAGGTAATAATAAAAATGTACTTTAAAATGAGTTTCTGGGTCTGTTATTGGTTCATCTACAGCCTCGTAGTCAAACATTCTTCTCCTAGCACGGGGACGGGTCGTTTCGGGAAATACTGTGACTGTAGCAGCATTGACCTCTTCGGCCACCGTTTTGGCGGTAGTGACCATTTCTCTAAACGCGGACTCTGATCGTATTTCTGTCAGTTCATCTTTCACTTTATTAAGCATTGTTGCTGCAACTGAGAGAATAACATCTGATTTCTGCAACGCTTTGCTAACGATATTTATTTTACTGAGAATGTCATACCAAATTACTATTGAGCATATAAATTTGAAAGACATTAATTTTGATATTAAGGAATTTGCTGTGTTTCTTGTATCGGAATCTCTGGTGTTATCACAGTAAATTTTGTATAACACGTCATATACTTTTCCTAAATTAAATCGAAGGGCTCTTAGCGCATCAACTCTGCTCTCCCATCGGATAGTGGATAAGGGCTTTAAAGTTAAAGAAGGCATTTCGTTTATGAGTAATTGCCAACGTGCGGTTGATGCAGCAAAAAATACATATATTTCTTGAACAATGGAGAAAAAATTCAATATTTCAAGAGAACATTTAGCGGCATCATTTACAACTAAATTAAGACTATGTGCAGCACAAGGGATAAAGAATGCGCGTGGGTTTATATTCAGTATTCTTTTCTGGAGCCCTGTTTTCCCTCTCATATTGGCACCATTATCATAGCCTTGACCGCGCATATCCTGTAAATCGATATCACACGATGACAAATATTCTAATAGAAATGTCATTAACTGCTCACCAGTAGTATATGTTATAGGAACAAAACCCAGAAAATGTTCTCTAACTTCAACCTTCCTTGTAGAGGCATTAAGAAAAACAAATCTAACAACGATTGTGATCTGTTCTACATGAGCCACATCTGTAGTGCAATCCAAAATGATAGAATAGTATTTTGATTGCTTTAGGTCTAAAATTATTGTCTTTTTTATTTTTTCTCCCACTAAAGTTACAATTTCGTTTTGAATGTTATGACTTAAATAATGAGTCATGCGATTCTGAGATTTTTGGATCCGAGAAATATGTTCATTTAAGATATCATCAAAATTAGAAACAGATTCAATTAGTTTCAAGAATTTGCCATTATTAGGATCAAAAAGTTTTGCCGATGTACCTCTTAGTGCTATACATTGCCTTGCTAGGAAATAAATAAGATGAATTAATCTTTCAATTACAGCTACCCATCTCTTTTTTTCGCGTTCAATTATCATTTGGTTTTCAGAGTCTATAGTCTTTCCTTTTGATATGTCAGTTCTTAAGTTTAAACAATTTTTAACGCTCATTAAATGCCCGCCACTTTTTTCATGCCGTTCTATGCTTCTAGTCAAGTGCTGCCAATCTTTGTAACCGATTTTATCATTAAAAGCATTGACATCCGTATTAAAAAGTTTGCAGTAGAAACAATAAGCAGAATCTGTTGATTTTGAATAAACTAGCCAGTCTCTTTTGACGATTTCATTATTAGGTAATATATTATAATATATATCTGAAAATGATCTTTTGTTACTATTTGTTGGATACACAAAATTAACTGTCTGTACTGGTCCATGATCTAGTAAAATTATTCTATGATTATCTCTTATTACGTGAGGCCATAAAGCAACGTCATTGATCGCATCTTTGGAAATAATCTCTTCCGAGGATACTACGTCGTCCGCGTCATCGACACGTTCTGCGGAGTTAGTTATCGGTGACGGCGCAGAAGGCTCTGCGGAAACCGTTTCATCGACACGTTCTGCGGGGCTAGTTATCGGCGACGGCGAAGAAGGCTTTGCGGAATCGGTCTCATTTTGATTTTCTTCTAATACCACCAGATTTTCGGAAGCCGAAGATGAGCCTGTTAAAAAAAAATAAGGAATAGATTATAGAAATGGTTAATTTTTTTAAATTGATACGTGCTAAGTATCTAGCCGGGCGCTGTGCGTAGCAGCCATTATAGTTTTCGATCAACAATGAGTGCAAAACCACTTACCGGGTTGAAGAAATCTTTCTATGGAACTAGTAACCTTCTTAACATTTTCTTCTTTCTCCTGTTTTTTTCTTCGGTTCTGTGCACCGGAAAGTTTTCTCTTCTTTCTTTCGCCTTCGGACATCTAAAAAAAACATGATTATTTTATTTTTTATAAACTTCATACTTTAGGTAGGTCAGGTAACTCAGGTATTTTATTTAGTCTTAAAATAATCATAATAGTAAAACTGAAATAAATTAGAGCTCTTAAAAATTCACTATTTTTTTTTCAAATAATCTATTTGTTATAGAGCCATGAATTTTTTTTTACTGATTGGGAATATAATAAGCATATGTTCCCATATTTTTATATTGGAATAAGTATGAGAATAAAAGATTTAAATATTGAAATTTTCTTGGAGGTTAAAAACGAACAATTCAGTGTATAATAACACGGTAGTCTTCAGGCTCGACTTTACCTCCTGAGCCAATCACACTACCGTGTTCTTCGATGATTATTTTATTTTGTGTAAACTTATCGACTCAGCCCGTGCGAAGCGGGGCGGGGCGGCTAGTTACTTAATAAAAACATTGATCTGAGTGAGACTCTTGCACTGACCTCCATTTATGTGGTAACTAGCGGACCCGCCCCCGCTTCACACGGGATAATTCGATAAGTTTACACAAAAATTCACAAAACAATAATCAATTTAAACCTTCCTCTTGAATCAACCTATCGAATGGTGAAAACCAGAAAAAATCCATTCAGTCACAGTAGCAGGTAGGTAGGTCCTACCCACTAATAAGGCTACCGTAGATAGATAAAAACACTACCTTATACCTAACCTAAAAAGTAAAACAAAACAAAAAACACTCAATAAATCAACAAGTAGGTTTTACTCACCTTCCGGCTAAGTTTTGCTGAGCATATAAGCTGTGTCCAAGTCGGCTTTAGATTCCAGCCACTTCGTAAGTATCACAACTCACAAGTCTCACAACACAAATAAATACAATAATTTTGTCGAATAATCTCAATCTCTGAATTTGCAATGTTCGTAGTTCGTAGACTTGGCGTGGCACCGGCCGACAAAAGTCGAGCGGCAAATCAAAGAAAGTTCAGTAGAATAATATGCTTTCTTGCGCGGAGTTTACATTTAATTTGGCTCGCATAGAGTAAGACTGACTGCCTACCTACTGTCCACTGTCGGTGCCGGCCGGCTGTTGCGGCGCGGCGGTTTGTTTTGGAAAGTAAATTGATCGTTAAAGCACTCACGTTAGATTCAATATTGCTTGCATGCGGTTTGTTTAATGTTCGACAATTACCGTTTGTTAGATTTAAAATAATTATAATTATAGGTACTGTATATAGGTAGGTACAATGATGAATGTAGGTAAATTTGAGCTGAGTAAAATAATTTCTCGGCACCTCCGGCGCCGAGGCGCCCCTGATGCCTCGGCGCCCGGGTGCGCTGCACCACTTGCACCCCCGGGTAGAGACGGCCCTGCTCAGACACAAGTGAAAAAAGGTAGGTACAAGTTCAACAAACACTTTGTTTGTCATACATATAAACACTTGTTCAACTAGAATTGTACTTTCTTATTGTATACATTATTATTATTTTTTAATTTTAATATATTTATAAACAGTTTTAAAGCAAGCAATAATTTATCTTATGTAATTCCATATTTCACTTTTAAAAAACCAGTGAAATGCAATCAGTATCTTGTAATGGTACACTGCTTCATTAGAGTGAGTAGTAAAATAAAAAGTATAATGAATATTTTATATAATGTACATGTGTTATGAATATTGTAACGTGACTAAATCCTCTCCTTTAAAAGCCACACTGTTGGGCCAGCCAATTTGTAATAAGATTAAATACGGTGTGTTTATCTTTGTACACACGGTGTATTCGTTAGCTTGTAATAAAATAAAAGTGTTGCTGTTGTTATTTAAAATTATGTTTGTGTTTAAAATATTAAAGGTCTTATTTAAACAAAGTTCAATTATGTGTGAGATATTCTTTTGAAATATATCAAAGTTTGAAATAGTTGTTTCTAATTGAAGGTTACTAATGTAGTAAAGTAATTTAAAATGTAACATTCGAGGTTACTCACAGTGTGTTTACAATGGTGTAATTATACTTGTTTGAAAAGAATTCCCTTATATGAAACAAATAAAATAGTTGGGTTGATAATAATTACACGCTAAATTTGCTTAATTTGAAATGTAAAGTACAATAGTTGGTTGCTTGATAATGATGATCGTCTGGTTGATACTGGCTGTAAAACTTCTCCTCCAGGTTGCTGATAGTCTTAGTACGTTACGTCTCGTAATGTCTGGACAATATAAATAACAAAATGTACTTTCACGTACCTGGTCGTGTTTTCCAGAAGTTCACTAAGCTGTCAACTCAGTTTACAAACACCAACTCACTTTAGTAGCAAGGTTAGATTGCCTTGTTTGCTAGTTAGTGGGCGCCAGACGGATTTATTTAGGGAAAATCCCGTGTAAAACCCACGAATAGAATTACTGAATGATTAGAAAATTTAAAATAATTGTGTATCACCTTTATGACAATGCTATTCCAAAATATTAAAACACAACTGAAGGTTGTTTGAGTTTTCTTAATAAACTATTTAATTATCATATAGAAATAAATCAAATCGAGTGATGCTGTTAATAATGGGTTTTATTTACACCCTTATAGAGAATTCAAAAACAAATATAATGCAAACATACAAAGTTGTACAATTATAAATCAGTTATTATATGCCTTGTACGGCTTGCTCAGAACATGAATTATAAATCTGGCTAAGTCCAGAGGTTATTTATTTTTAACATTAAAATTATGAAAATCTCAGATGTGAATTCTTTGAGACACGAAAAAGAAAATTATGCCTACACAATATCTAATGATTTGCTGATAAAATATTGATTGATAATGTTTTGAGGTTACTTTCATTACTTTCATTTTTACAAATAAAAATGACCTGTTGAGAGATCGCGCGTTCGTCAACGCTTGCTTTTTGATTTACAAAATTTATCATGTGAGAACACTTATAACTAACATACAGCTTAATTCATAATAACAAATTCATATAATAAATTGAGACATGGTGTAATCTTGGAATGTTTCTGTGTTTTGCGTCAGTACAGATCAGTGTAGAAAAATTGTACAGGTTATGGCGCTCTGATAAAAAATGAATAATGATTGCACTGTTACCTTTTGGTTTTAATTATTTAATTAAAACTCATTAACCACTTCGGTAATCGGATTATAATGATTACCGGGTTTTGCACAACACACGCACCAGAACAGAATATTGCGATCCTCTTCTGACTTAATGGATCATGAATGATAACAATTAATTACTTTCTGTTCATTATTTCCCGCACTAAATTGAAATAATACTGCACATAATCACTGTTGTTTTCTGTAGATTAACTTGAAGTAGTTGTTTCTTGGTGTTGAACTATTTATTTCGATGTATTATGTAGATGACGCTAATAGTTATTAAAAATGTAGAGATAGTGAGCACACGTCCTGTGCTGTATGAAGTCGGTCTGTGTCTGTCTTAAATTGGTTGCTTCCTTCTTATATACCCCGCTCGTTGATCGGCGTTAGGTAAAAATGTTAATTACTAACTAATTTTGTGATTGGTCCTGGCAGGTGTGACGAGTATGACGTACTTTTATTTTGGCCGTTAAAAACGGTTTCCAACCGCCAAACTGTGAAATGATTGACAGCTTGTCGTTGTTGTTGTTATTCGCATACAGATTTCTGATGCTTGTTTGGTAAATGATGCTAACATCTTTCCCGCACTTAATACAGTTGCGATTGGGTCGATATCATCATCAAATTAAAGATCATTTTTTCTTCTTTAATTTGATATCACTCGATACCAAGTTAACTTCACTTTGACCGACATTGTTATAAAATCAATGTTCGGGTACACCATTTTCACTGTCGTCTGCTTTTTCTGAATCGCCGATTTTACACTTTGGTTAATATTGTTTGTGTTCACATATCATTTTATTATTCAAATGTTTATGTGGGAACACCATTAACTCTGTACTGACATTTTTACTGAACATTATGAGTACACCTAAACTTTATACATTGTAATGAACGATCCTAATTCCTATGACATTTCATTTTATGCTAACTCGTTCTATTCTACTATTTAACAATTGAATTATGATTAAATATATCATTTTAATAATGTTTTTTGTTATGTCAGAGCATAACAATTGTTTTGTGTATTCTAATTTACACTTACGTTACCTCCCAATAATCAATTCACTGACTAATGCTTGGCCTAGGCGTTGTTAAGACATATCGCTCATATTGGAATTTTGCCTTAACAACACTTATTGGTTCTCAATTCGGTAATTTGTTGAGGTACTTTACTTGTATAGGATTCCCTCACACAGATGGTTTTTCTTTCTCATCAGTATTTTTGAGATTGAAATATATCTTTGTTCTCACTATGTAGCCATTGCTCATTTTAGTTTTGGCATTCATAATTTACTAGTCATGGTTAAATTTATTATCAGCAAATGCTAATTCTGATTTCACAGTATTCAGATGCTTATTGATTCACTTTTTTATTTACATATAATATTCGGTTTACATTAACTACTGACTTGATTGACAGCTGAATGTAAATTTACTCTGTCCATCAGTTTGTGTTAGTCTTTGTCTGGTTGTAGTGTCAAACAGTATTTGGGTTTACTGCTTCATGTGGTACTTCTGCTTCATTCTTCTTTCTTGGTTTCTCCTTTCTTGGTTATTCTTACTACTACATTCCCTATTTACATTGTTGTTTTGTCCTTACAAAATCTGATTACATACATTTAGGTTAGGTAACATTTTGTTATGTTACATATACACCCTCCTTAAAATTGATCATTTGAGAAAAATTTATTTTTTATAAAATTATCAATTCATGTCAGTTTCTTAGTATACTTCTATAGTTTTTTTTTTCTTGTACTCTTTGATTTTTGAACATACTATTGGTGTATTACTCTAGCTTGATTTTTTGTCTAGTGATACAATTCTTAACTTACTAGTATTTTCAAGTTGCTTACTTTCTAAGTCATTTAACTACAATAGATCTCGTTTCTTAAGTTAACAATTTCCTGTCTTATTCACATTCAACTTTCTTATTACATATCTTTACATTCGTGATTATCTTAATTGTTATTATCATTTATACCTCACAGATTCTCTTATTATACTCCTTGATACATTAATACAATATAACTCCCTAACTTTTGTAGTGGGTTCGGAATCAGAGTGGCTCACTGTGGCTTACATCCTCTGCCGTTCCTCAATACACATTCTCAGATTCAGAGGCATTACTCTTCTCTGTCTGAGAAAAAATAAACATTGCACCTGGCAATAGTTGCACTATCACAACTCAAAAAAAATATAACACATATCATTCATATTCAATAATATAATATATTCACTATAATATTCAAGGTATCAGAGGTTTTCATTTATATCACATTTCCATCTTTAGACTAGCTAACATACTTTCTTTCTTACAGGTAATTATTTCTTTTTAGACTTGACATTCTTAGCTATGCTTTTATCAGCTATATTGTTACTTTTTGTACTAGTTGACAATTTGCTTTGGTTCACTTGAGTATTCTTAAGATTATACACTTATTTTTCTGCTTATAGTACTTATGCAGTTGGTTTTTTCTATCTAGAGTTTACAATATTTTTATTTTCACAATAGTTCATCAAGTTTTTCTTAATAAGTTATATTCATCCTGAATTATCAGGGCGTACATTGTTTGTATACTAAATGGTTTTTTGTTTGATGTTCTCTGACATATTCTGTGATGTACAATATTTGATAATTAACAAACATTTTTCTTTCCTTTCATTCCATTATAACAATAGCTATCTTTACTATTAACACTCTTTGTTATTTTTCTTCTCTACTCCTTCAAGTGATGGTGGTTCTCACTTATTCTGGATGATTTTATATAATATTGCTACGACAGCGTAGAACAATCTAGGCGTTTATCGAATGTCCCAGAAAGATCTCGACGTAAGCGTGTGGTGTACGTGCTACTAAACGCATGTTGCGAGAATTTTCTCGCACTTTGCCAGCCTTCGCTCGGGCGCTCGGACTGTGTCAAGGCCGCAGCAATTACGTAGTTCGCGAGAGATAAGACGCAGTTTGGAAGCTTCTGGTGTGTGTAGCGTAACTATAAATACATCGCGTCGCGGCCTTAGTTTTCAGTTCAATGCGAGATTTTTGACTGTGCGGTTCGAGAGTATTAGTGCGATATATTTACAGCGCGGTTCGAGTTATTACGGTGTACGTTCAAGTAGTTATTAGTGAAGTGTGGCGTTTTATATTCGGACGGTATAATTGTAATACAGTTGAGTTTTAATATTAGTGGACATTTTATTGCGTATGAACAATTTCATTTGATTTGTTGTAGACACTGTGTTGTTAATTACGAACTGTTTTACTATAACAATTAAAGGTGTGATTAGTGACTTAATTGGTGTCTTGTACTTATTTTGTTTCCACTGTACCTACGACGATCGAGTAGACCGTCGTAACAGTGGTGTCAGAACTGGGATAGAACGGTTAACAGAGAAAGTCACTTTGCCTGCAGTAGGGACAGTTCATGTCAAAGCTCCAACCTTTGACGGAAGCACTCACTGGGCAACGTACCTCCGCCAATTTGAAGCTGCTGCATGCGCAAATAATTGGACAGAAAAAGACAAGGCTGTTTCACTTGTTCTTGCATTAAAAGGACCCGCGGCAGAACTACTACAGAAAGTGCCACCTGACAGCCAGAACATCTATGCCGAGTTGATAAAAGCTCTAGAATTACGCTACGGTGATAAACATTTGCGAGAGGTGTACTACGCTCAGTTGAGAACAAGACGACAACGTTCTGGGGAAAGTCTTCAAGAATTTGAAGCAAGTATCGACAGATTGATTAGATTGGCCTATCCTGAAGCACCAGAAGATTTTCGAACGCGTTTTGCGATGCAGACATTTATTGATGGCATCGGAGATTGTGAACTTCAGCAAGTGTTACGAATGGCAAGACACCGAGATAGCTCAGAAGCTCTTGTTCACGCCCTAGAGTTTGAAGCTGCCAAGTCAGCGTCCCGCTACATTAATGGGTTTGTGCCATCACATTGCAGTCAGAAGATCCCTGTATCACATTACCGTTACGATGGGTGCAGAAAAACAGTGTTGTCGGACAAACAATTCAAAAGTTCAAGAGAGTCGCAACGATTTGAAAAAGACAGAAGACCGAAATGTTACAACTGTGGGAAACGTGGTCATCTACAGGTAGACTGTTGGGAGAAGAAAATACCGAGAGAAGAGACTGATCGCACCAATTGGAGAAGTAAAGGCCCAGAACAGCACACAGTTTCCACGCTACATAAGATCAGTGGAAACTTGATTGTTAATGGATTTGCGGATGGTAAACCAACATCATTTACAGTTGACACGGGCGCAACAGTGTCCATTGTGCGCCCTGACTTAGTCTGTAACCGCCATCCCCTAATTAGCTCTTGTACAATACAGACTGTGACTGGAAGCCCCGTCAAGGTGCTAGGAAAGGTAGACGTACGTGTACGCGTGGGTCTTCTTGAGTTTAGCCACCAAATGCTCGTTGCAGACATTGTCGATGAAGTGATTCTTGGCACGGACATTATGAATGCCTACGGATTCGTTGTGGACTTAAGAGAGAATGTCCTGAAAGTTGGCCAAGAGAAGATAAAGCTTTGCATGGCTAAAATGACAGGGTCTACCAACCATTCGATTAAGCGAGTGGCATTAGTCGAAGAAAAATTCAACAAGTCTGGTCAAGAGGAAACCTCCCTGTTGCAAGCGGAAATGGAGGAAGAACTAGCAGAGGAAGTACAAATAAGTATAACGACAAAAGAAGTGATTGGAGAGCCTACTATGGGTGTCGAGACAAAACTCTTGCTTGTTCCTGAGCTGATAGAAGCGGCCGAGGGTAAAGTGGCTGAAGATGAGGTTACGCAAGAGGTTGTTGACGAGAACCAAACAAACTTGGATCAGCCAGTGGTATTTAGGTCATTAGTACATGACGCAACGAGAGTGATTCCAGCGAAGCTAGTGGTTGCGCGAAAGATTCGCATTCCTGGGAACGTGATGTTCGGGTCACACGAGACAGAATTCGAAGAACGGGAAAATTATCCTTCGCAAGGATGGCCACCTAGATCGCCTGGTCGAGTATTACTTCGAAGACGCTTTGCCAGTTCAGGACGAACAGGCTTAAGGAGGGGGCAGTGCTACGACAGCGTAGAACAATCTAGGCGTTTATCGAATGTCCCAGAAAGATCTCGACGTAAGCGTGTGGTGTACGTGCTACTAAACGCATGTTGCGAGAATTTTCTCGCACTTTGCCAGCCTTCGCTCGGACTGTGTCAAGGCCGCAGCAATTACGTAGTTCGCGAGAGATAAGACGCAGTTTGGAAGCTTCTGGTGTGTGTAGCGTAACTATAAATACATCGCGTCGCGGCCTTAGTTTTCAGTTCAATGCGAGATTTTTGACTGTGCGGTTCGAGAGTATTAGTGCGATATATTTACAGCGCGGTTCGAGTTATTACGGTGTACGTTCAAGTAGTTATTAGTGAAGTGTGGCGTTTTATATTCGGACGGTATAATTGTAATACAGTTGAGTTTTAATATTAGTGGACATTTTATTGCGTATGAACAATTTCATTTGATTTGTTGTAGACACTGTGTTGTTAATTACGAACTGTTTTACTATAACAATTAAAGGTGTGATTAGTGACTTAATTGGTGTCTTGTACTTATTTTGTTTCCACTGTACCTACGACGATCGAGTAGACCGTCGTAACAATATACAATATTCTATAATTACAATTTAATGTGACAATATAACAACATACTAATATCTAATTTTATAGACATTCTTGGGGTTACATGGTTTGTTTTATAAACATTTTTTCTCTTTCCTTACACTTTCCATAATAATATCCTTCTTTTATTTTACACACTTTGTTATTCTGCCTCTCTACTCCTTCAAAGGTTAGTTGGGTGAACCTTTATTCTGGATGATTTTATATAATATTTGAGTTTTACAAGAGGTATACAATAATCATTTGATAAAACTTAGTTACATATAATATTCATTTGGATACACATCTTTTCTTTTTTTCTAAGTATAGTATAGTAATTGTAGTTATATGCCACTACTGGCTCTTTGTGACATAATAGATGTCCCTTTTCTTATTAAATCATTTAGTTGACATTACATAATTTTCTATCCTTTGGTGTGATAGATCTGGTTCTTTTTCCACAAGTAACAAATAATTTGGCTTATATCTTAATCCTACACACTTTTGTAACTCAATAGGGCAAATTGATTAGTTATAGTCAATTAGTTACCTTCAATAATTTGGAGCTTAATATGTGATTCTGTTAAACATTAAATGAGTTTGTTTATAGTAATTGTTTTTAAACATATATTTTTCTTTTATACCCTAAACATTCGGGTGATAAATGTTGTCTACTACCACGTATTATCTGTTCTTAATAGTAATCATTTTTTATGGTTGGTATTCATGGGGTTATTTTGTGCTCTTCCACTCTATTTATGGGTATTGTATTCTGGCATCTTGGGATGTGCTGGGTCGGCTGCCATCTCCGGGTCTGGACTCTCTAGAGCTGCCTGCTCGGTTGTGCACTATTGTAAAGCCAGGCCTCTCACAGACTGGCACCCAATCTCCTTCGTCATCATTATTCGTGGTGTTTGGCTGTGGTCGGGTATCAGGTCTCCCTGGGTCGGACTGGTCATGGGCTTGCACAAAATTCACTCGTGGCCGGTAGTCGCTGTTGCGGTCGTCGCCCTCAATGCTACTACTCCTCCATCGTCCTCCTCTCATACTTCCTCTGTCTCCACTGTAACTGTTTCTTCGTTGGTATCGTCGCCTTCTATCGGAGTCGTAATTGGCTTGTACATAATTGGCTCGGCGATATTGTGACGGTGGATTATTTCCGCCTTGGTTTGATGGTCGATTGGTGTTATTATTATAATTGGGTCGCCGGTTGTTGTTATTATTATTGTTATTCTGGTTGCCGTTATTATTATTGTTATTATTACTACTCGGGTTATTCGGCCTATTATTATTGTTATTATGATTAATGTTATTATAATTTTGGTTTGTATGGCCATTATTATTAATATTACTTCGGTAATTTCTGGAGTTGTTATTATTATTATTGTTCGTGTTGCCACCCGTATTATTAAAATGGTCATTCCTCCGACGACTCCTACGGTAATATCCCTCATGCTCCTGATCCTCGAGCAACGCGGACATAGCTGCTATAGTTTTAATCTGCCCCCACTGACGTGCCTTCGCGACACCCTCCTCAAAGTGGTAAGACAGTTTTGTAACGAGACATTCTTCAGGTATTTTTGTTTCTAAATTTCGTGCTAGACATACCTGACCCAAAAAGTAATAAGTCATGGTTCCTCCTCTGTTCGCATCGTATTTTCCGTGACATATATGATCGCGTACTATGTTTTGCGTAGCCTCGGACCAATATTTTGCGCGGAATTGAGTCTTGAATTCCTCGTAACTGTGAACTTCGTGGCGCGTTGCGGTCCACCAATTATCATATATTTCTTTGAAGTATTCATCTATCAAGCTTCTTATGTTGTTCCATCTGGTCTCTCTGATCCGTGCCAAGTTTTCTTCCACACGCACTAAGAATTCGATAGGGTTTCTTCGATAATTTTTAAAATTAATCGCGTCGCGGTTGTCATTTGGTAACAGATACTGACCTTGGATCGGACGGTTGCGGATAACCTCAATCTCCTCCCGCATTTGCACTATTTCCTGTTGTCTGAGTTCCTCAATTCTCTCTCGATTAGCGACAGTTAAATTCCTTACTGCATCTACTGATATACTTACCTCTTCACAGCGCTCACCTACGTCTATCCTTACCCGTTTAATCTCATCTTGATTCATCCTTTTCAAAGATTCTATCCTTGCTTCAGTCACCTCCTCCATAGTATTGAGCCTCCCGTCGACCTCTTCCCTAGTTCGCTTCAAGTCCTGGTCGTGTTGTTCGCACCTTTTGTTTACTTCCGTTATTTCTTCCCTCACAACAGCAATCTCCACGTCTATTCTCGTGTTAATTTTCTCATTTTCTTCTTCCATCCTCCTGCTAATTTCAATCAAGGTGGTGTTCAATTCTTCTCTGATGGCTCTACTGTTATCATCTATCTTACTGTTCAGCGTGTCCATGGATTTATGGGCACTGTCAATCTTTTTATTCAGGTCTTCCCTCATTGACTCTATATTTCTATTAATTGACTCCATATTTTTATTTATTGAGTCGTTATTTTTATTCACGGTTTCTTCCATCTTTCTATTATTCTTGAGACTATCTTCCTTTAATGCTTCCAGATTTTTGTTATTCTTGAGACTATCTTCCTTCAAAGATTCCATCATTCTCCTCATCCATTCTTGGAAGGCTGTTTCTCCTGATTGCGCGACTCCTTCGGCTTGTCTGGGTTGGTTATCAACCCTCATGTCTATTTCCGGTTCTACCTGGGGTGTCTCTTCAGGTTGAGTTTCGATATTATTGATGGTAATGACTTCCGTTTCGTGTACGGGTTGTGCTTCATAATCCTCTGTATCCCGTTGTATTTCTCCTACCCTATTGTCCTTATATCTCGTATCATATTGGTGGGTGTGCGGCATGTTAATTCTTTCGTGTCCACCGGGCTGATATAATATATAAAAAATATTTTTATATAATATTTTTTAAGCCACACTAGTTGGTGCGCCAATTTGTAACCAATCTAAAATCCTCTCCTTTAAAAGCCCCACGTTGGGCGCCAATCTGTAACGTGACTAAATCCTCTCCTTTAAAAGCCACACTGTTGGGCCAGCCAATTTGTAATAAGATTAAATACGGTGTGTTTATCTTTGTACACACGGTATTCGTTAGCTTGTAATAAAATAAAAGTGTTGCTGTTGTTATTTAAAATTATGTTTGTGTTTAAAATATTAAAGGTCTTATTTAAACAAAGTTCAATTATGTGTGAGATATTCTTTTGAAATATATCAAAGTTTGAAATAGTTGTTTCTAATTGAAGGTTACTAATGTAGTAAAGTAATTTAAAATGTAACATTCGAGGTTACTCACAGTGTGTTTACAATGGTGTAATTATACTTGTTTGAAAAGAATTCCCTTATATGAAACAAATAAAATAGTTGGGTTGATAATAATTACACGCTAAATTTGCTTAATTTGAAATGTAAAGTACAATAGTTGGTTGCTTGATAATGATGATCGTCTGGTTGATACTGGCTGTAAAACTTCTCCTCCAGGTTGCTGATAGTCTTAGTACGTTACGTCTCGTAATGTCTGGACAATATAAATAACAAAATGTACTTTCACGTACCTGGTCGTGTTTTCCAGAAGTTCACTAAGCTGTCAACTCAGTTTACAAACACCAACTCACTTTAGTAGCAAGGTTAGATTGCCTTGTTTGCTAGTTAGTGGGTGCCAGACGGATTTATTTAGGGAAAATCCCGTGTAAAACCCACGAATAGAATTACTGAATGATTAGAAAATTTAAAATAATTGTGTATCACCTTTATGGCAATGCTATTCCAAAATATTAAAACACAACTGAAGGTTGTTTGAGTTTTCTTAATAAACTATTTAATTATCATATAGAAATAAATCAAATCGAGTGATGCTGTTAATAATGGGTTTTATTTACACCCTTATAGAGAATTCAAAAACAAATATAATGCAAACATACAAAGTTGTACAATTATAAATCAGTTATTATATGCCTTGTACGGCTTGCTCAGAACATGAATTATAAATCTGGCTAAGTCCAGAGGTTATTTATTTTTAACATTAAAATTATGAAAATCTCAGATGTGAATTCTTTGAGACACGAAAAAGAAAATTATGCCTACACAATATCTAATGATTTGCTGATAAAATATTGATTGATAATGTTTTGAGGTTACTTTCATTACTTTCATTTTTACAAATAAAAATGACCTGTTGAGAGATCGCGCGTTCGTCAACGCTTGCTTTTTGATTTACAAAATTTATCATGTGAGAACACTTATAACTAACATACAGCTTAATTCATAATAACAAATTCATATAATAAATTGAGACATGGTGTAATCTTGGAATGTTTCTGTGTTTTGCGTCAGTACAGATCAGTGTAGAAAAATTGTACAGGTTATGGCGCTCTGATAAAAAATGAATAATGATTGCACTGTTACCTTTTGGTTTTAATTATTTAATTAAAACTCATTAACCACTTCGGTAATCGGATTATAATGATTACCGGGTTTTGCACAACACACGCACCAGAACAGAATATTGCGATCCTCTTCTGACTTAATGGATCATGAATGATAACAATTAATTACTTTCTGTTCATTATTTCCCGCACTAAATTGAAATAATACTGCACATAATCACTGTTGTTTTCTGTAGATTAACTTGAAGTAGTTGTTTCTTGGTGTTGAACTATTTATTTCGATGTATTATGTAGATGACGCTAATAGTTATTAAAAATGTAGAGATAGTGAGCACACGTCCTGTGCTGTATGAAGTCGGTCTGTGTCTGTCTTAAATTGGTTGCTTCCTTCTTATATACCCCGCTCGTTGATCGGCGTTAGGTAAAAATGTTAATTACTAACTAATTTTGTGATTGGTCCTGGCAGGTGTGACGAGTATGACGTACTTTTATTTTGGCCATTAAGAACGGTTTCCAACTGCCAAACTGTGAAATGATTGACAGCTTGTCGTTGTTGTTGTTATTCGCATACAGATTTCTGATGCTTGTTTGGTAAATGATGCTAACATCTTTCCTGCACTTAATACAGTTGCGATTGGGTCGATATCATCATCAAATTAAAGATCATTTTTTCTTCTTTAATTTGATATCACTCGATACCAAGTTAACTTCACTTTGACCGACATTGTTATAAAATCAATGTTCGGGTACACCATTTTCACTGTCGTCTGCTTTTTCTGAATCGCCGATTTTACACTTTGGTTAATATTGTTTGTGTTCACATATCATTTTATTATTCAAATGTTTATGTGGGAACACCATTAACTCTGTACTGACATTTTTACTGAACATTATGAGTACACCTAAACTTTATACATTGTAATGAACGATCCTAATTCCTATGACATTTCATTTTATGCTAACTCGTTCTATTCTACTATTTAACAATTGAATTATGATTAAATATATCATTTTAATAATGTTTTTTGTTATGTCAGAGCATAACAATTGTTTTGTGTATTCTAATTTACACTTACGTTACCTCCCAATAATCAATTCACTGACTAATGCTTGGCCTAGGCGTTGTTAAGACATATCGCTCATATTGGAATTTTGCCTTAACAACACTTATTGGTTCTCAATTCGGTAATTTGTTGAGGTACTTTACTTGTATAGGATTCCCTCACACAGATGGTTTTTCTTTCTCATCAGTATTTTTGAGATTGAAATATATCTTTGTTCTCACTATGTAGCCATTGCTCATTTTAGTTTTGGCATTCATAATTTACTAGTCATGGTTAAATTTATTATCAGCAAAATGCTAATTCTGATTTCACAGTATTCAGATGCTTATTGATTCACTTTTTTATTTACATATAATATTCGGTTTACATTAACTACTGACTTGATTGACAGCTGAATGTAAATTTACTCTGTCCATCAGTTTGTGTTAGTCTTTGTCTGGTTGTAGTGTCAAACAGTATTTGGGTTTACTGCTTCATGTGGTACTTCTGCTTCATTCTTCTTTCTTGGTTTCTCCTTTCTTGGTTATTCTTACTACTACATTCCCTATTTACATTGTTGTTTTGTCCTTACAAAATCTGATTACATACATTTAGGTTAGGTAACATTTTGTTATGTTACAATATGTTCATGTAAGCATAGACTAATTAAATGTTTATATACATTTCATATAATTTATGTGTTTGTAGTATTATATGTATTTAAAAAATTATTAATATGCACTGTGTACTTAGTTATAAATTCTTATAAATATATTATAATTTTTGTGTGCTTAAAAAAATTCTTCTAAAGTTAGGCTAGTGAGACCTAATGTTACAATCTGTAAAGTATTATGTCAGCTTGGAATGAAATACACAACGTGGTAACACCGCAAAAGTACACTCAACATATTATAGATTGAAACTTGTTGAAAAAATTTAAAGTAACAAAAATTTAGGACCCTTGCATTCCCATATGCATTTGTTTATTTTGTAAGGTTTTCTTTAGGTCACTTAAATAAGTGACACAATCTTGTTACTATCACCTCTACTTGTTGATTTTGAAAAATCCAGAAATGTAAAAATTTCTGTGGATTTCCTTTAATTATTAAGAAGTGCTATAAACAAGAAGTAGTAACAAAATAAACATCGCCTAATAATTATGTGCTGTTTATGTTATAAAATAATTGTACATTGCTATTTCATAAACTTATTTTCTATTTCACTTTTGTTATACGAGGATTGTTCAATAGAAACAAGTTTAGAGGCTATAAAGCATTTTTTATTCAATAATTTTAAAAGAAGTCTCCATTAACATTAAGGCATGAGTCCCACCATTGCACTAATCTGTAGATTCCATGCTGGTAAAATTCTTGCGGCTGTTTGCGGAACCATTCGCTAACAGCAAACTCTTACTTCAGCATCCGATTTGAACCGCCGTCCTTTTAGTGACTTCTTTAATGGGCCAAAAACATGATAATCGCATGGACAAGTCGAGACTGTAAGGTGGATGTTATAAGACTTCCCGCTTCATTCGGCAACAATTTGGTGTAGAAAGGCATTACCTTGTTGTAGATAGCGCATCAAATGCTGTAATGATAAGGCCGAATGCAAATTTTTCTGCTCATCAGTAAGCAGTCATGGAATCCACTGAGCAGCAACTTTGTGATAGCCAAGACTATGAACGATGGAATGAACAGCTCCCACGCTGATGCTCAACATTTGAGAAAGTTCTCTAACTTTGATGCACGTAAAGCAGTTTCCAGCTGTCTCACATTTTCATCTGATGCTGCAGGTCCGGGACAGGCCAAATCTTTAATGGATTCTCTTCCTTGTCGAAGTTTATTGCACCATTTAACCACTGCCATATGAGAATAACTATAGTTACCATATACAGCTTTCATTCTTGTATAAATTTTGATTGGCTGACGCCCTCAGCGGCCAAACACTGAATAACGGCACGCAGATTATCTTCGGACGAATTTTCTATCATAAATGCCATTTTTCAACCCAGTCAAAATGGTTAGAAAAGAGCAAACTGCAAATATTTTTGACAGACGTGTCACTAGTAAAATATAAAATATAACAGACAATATATACAAATGAATTTCCTTGCCATGGTGACGAAGTCATGGCTGCACAGATCAAACATGTTTCTATTAAACAATCGTCCTAATAATTAAACAAAATTGTAATAATTCATGTCTTAATTTTTTTATATGATGGCTTTCCAAACCTGGAGATGTGTTCCTAGGGTGACATAGAAGTAACATATAGGCAGGACAAATTAAAATCCAATATAATAAAAAATAACTCAGTATAATTTATTTAAAAAAGGGCTGCAGGGTACAATGGGTAATCATTTAATTATATTGGGTATGGGCTTGGTCCAACCAGTAACAATAATATCCATCAGGTCGATTTAGCCTGTAAAACTAGTATATATAATATTGGTCTAGCATAATTATGATGGCAGAAGCATTGTGCGACCACACTTGTGAGCAACGTGGCTCACATTCAGTATCTCGTCCTGCTTCACCAACTTTAGTATAAAAAAGGGCCAGTATAATATTACTATTAAAAAGCAGGATGTGAAAATCATACAGTTCATGGCCCACAGTGTATTATGTGTAGCCTATTTAGTTGTGTGTATGTTTCTAAAAAGACATTTTTAGTGTAGTTGAAGTTCTTTCTAGCTATTTCAAGTTGTAGTTTATATTAGAAGTGAAAAGTGTAATATATTACAGAATTTTCCTTTGTTTTTGTTGTAAATTTAACAAGTAATTGAGCACCATAATTCTTTTCTTTTTTAGCAATTTGATGCCAGTAATATTTTGATAACGCCAGTAATCATGCTGTTGCTATAGCATTTCAAGTATGAGATGGTGAGTTGTATTAATCTTAAGAGGAAATTTTTTTAGCATAACATGTATTCTGTTGTATAGTTACAATTTTATTAACATGAAAATTAAATTTACTGACTCTTATTATAGCCAAATTTAATAATTATTATTACATTATTATTACAGATCCTTTCCTTCTGCCTAAACAGTCTAGGAATGCCTAAATACATTAGGCGGAGTAGGTTGCCTTCTGTAAGCTGATTAGCATAAAAGAAAAGTAGTGTGGCCAGCCCATAAGTGTGCAATGATGTTATCCCAGTACGAACTGGGGGCTAAAATGTACCTTGATATTATGTTGGGCGTGGGACAAGTAACCCATTGGTATTTTATACTGTGGCTGCTAAGGCTCTGCATTGGATACACTATATAGTGTATACTTTAAATTTTCATTTGAATTCATATATATAATTTCAAAGGCTTTATGTTTAGTTAAATTTTGAACACATAATAAAAACACTAATCGAATTTAATACAAAAAAGAAGAAGGAGGGAGGAACACGTCGTTTTTATACAAAAGTGGCGCACCAACGTAACAGGCTCGAATTAGGTCGAAACTAATTCTAAATAAATAATAAAAAATTAAATAGCCTAATTTCTAGCGGCAGCTGCAATATGCAACGAAAATGTCAGGACTAACAGAGGAAGGATTCCAGGAGATGATGAGGATTATAATGGAAAATAATAATAAAACTATGGAAGCCTTAAGTAACAAGATGGAAGAAAAAAATAATAAAAATATGGAAACATTAAATCAGAAAATGGATGATAATAATAGATCGTTGAAGGAAGAATTAAGTCAGAATCTAGAAGATCAGAGTAAGATAATAGATAATATGAATAAGAAAATAGAAAAAATACCAAACGATAAAAACACAGAACAAATAAATCAGAAAATAGAAGATAGTAGGAAGGAAATAGAAAATAAAGAAGACAACAGAGCATTGTTATCTGAAAATAAACATAACAGAAACGAAGACAATATTAAGCACATGGAAATGAAGATGAAGAAAATGAGACAAATGCGTCAAAAGAAAATTAAAAATACACGAGAAGAATTAGATATGATTAAGAGTGGGCTAGTTAATTTACTTAATTGCCCAATTATTAATCATAGAGAAATAATTAATGTTAAGAATTATAGAAGGAACTTAATAAAAATGTTCGAAGTGACTCACCATGCAAAGTGAGAAAAAACAAAACTATATTTAATTTAAATATACCAAAAAGTGCAAGGTATAATACAAGATCAGTGATGTCATCAATAATTGATATACCATTGAAATATTTGTGTAGTAGACTAGATGATGATTTAGACTAGATATTTGTGATGTAGACCCTAATGCAAGTGAAGAGTGTGTATTAGAGAGATTGCAGTACACAGGAGTAGAGAGCTATACAGGTATCACAAGAACAGAAATCAGCCTCAACACAAGAGTAATCCAAACAACAAGTACAGGTAAAGTAATTGACCACGGGTAAAATAAACTAAACATAGACACATCGAGAAAAGGGACGGATTTTTTGATATAGACCATAGCAAACCAATTAAGAAAGAAAAAAGTGTATAATAATATATTAAAATAATTATTAAATAAAACAAACCAATCTTAAGGGTAGAATCACAAAACAAACAACCTAAAAAAAGAACAAACCATTACTATAATTAAGATCAGGTATTTAAAAACTGGAAGGTAACAACTAAGACAAGACGTGGAAAATAAGAACAATTAGAATCATTGCAATTGGAACAGCTACTAGTTGACATTTATTAGAAATGAAATGATAAGGGGAAAAGAGAGGTACAAATAGCACATGTCAACAATATTGTTTCACACAGAGCTATAGAACGTAAGAAGAAATCGATAAGAAGGAAGATATTATCAAATCTGAGCAGGAACAGCGTGATTAATCCCAGAATATTTTTTATTAGTCGCACATGGACTACTTTAAAGTTTTTTCGATGATTGTTTGTAGAGATGAGCTCCAGCAATCATTTACCTGAGCAGACGGTACGTCCCTCTGAACTCAGAAGATGTAGGATGGCCAGCGGAGTAATGGAGCCAAGAGTGCCCCTCCGACCTGTACCAACTAACATGATAGGGAAAATAGTTAGGGAAATTAAATATTCCAGGGATGAAACACCAAGCAAGAAGATATTAGATCAGATCAACGATAACAATATATGAAAATATGAAATAGAAGAAATAAGAATTAGAAGACAGAAGCTCAAGTAAATAAGAAACTATATGAATGATAATTTCTTCAATCCCGTGAAGGCATTGTCAGAAATGATCAATCTTAGTGGAGGAGCAATATGTAACGATACATATCACCACCATACTTTTGAACCTAATTTTAGAAACATAACATAACAATTAAATGACAAAAGACCTACCAAGGATCAAGAAGTGTGTACCAAGTATTAAAATCAATCAAAGAATTAATAAGTAGAGAAAGAATCTACAAATGGTAAATAAAAATAGTAATGAGAACAGAATAAAGAAGAAAATATATTAAATGTGATTAACCCAATGACCCAATAGATTGGATAAGTGAATAAATAAAAACATAGAAAATAAAAATGAATAGAAATGAATAACATTATGCTATAACTCAGGTAAAAAGATAAACAAAGGAAGAGACAAGACATCTCCCACAATATACAACAAAAGAAGTACAACAGTGAGATAAATAAAATAAGACAAGTAAATTACAAAGTGGAGAACTATTAATGACATCAAAACACTGACAGACTATCTTAGGTGACTTAACTATGACCATAACTATAATGTAAAATAATGGTACAATCAATAATGATTAGGAGAGTGAGATTAAAACTTGTAGTAGTACGATTTAATAATGCATAAAGTTATAACAACAAATTTGTATCTTAGCTATTATTTATGTAAGTAAAATGGATAAAAGGATATCATAAAAAACTGATAATCAACAATAATATAATAAAATTAATATAATAGAAAATAAATACCAACCAATGGATAATAATTAATAGTACTAGCACATTTAAATAATGTAGTAAAAATGTATAGAACAAACCACAAAAACCAACCCATTGTTATGAACCAAAGTAAGGACACATAACCTAACTCAACAAGCTTTTGTACTTATAATGACAAGAACTAATAATAAAAATGTTGATAAACTATATTCTATTATACTGAAAGAAAACTAGATGTTATAAGGATAATACCAGTAACAAGATTAGTTACCAAAGGAAGATTTATATTGTAATTAATAAACATTAAGGGAACTTATAACCCTGTTATCTTTATATTTTATATGTTGTTAAAGCGTTATTATTGTTAATTTCAAGTTAACCATTTTCTATTCACATACGTAAGGTTAACCTAGAATGTTGACGCCAGACGTCTTTTGAATTTTATGTTAGTAATTAAGATTTATTTTCTATGTAATCACTCTCCTAGTACACAAGTATTATGGTAGTACTATTCTTCCAGTATTTTGTATTTTGCAGTCTCAAAGAACCTACATATTAGTTAGAAATTGTAACCAACAAATAATGTGCAATGTTACGGACTAGAATCAGAATAAGAACCCTGAGATAGAGATTTCATAAAACCATTATTACTGTACAGTGAACAATAATTAATTTGATTATTATATAGCTTTATTAAACGAACATTATTGATGAATAAACCACAACTTTTACCAGACAAAGAGTTTAACCAAATTATTTTATTTAGAATAGACGATTCCAGGTTAGGTGAACCGCTCCAGACAGTTGGCACCACTTACAGCGGCATTTGAGATAATTTAATAATTTCAAATTGTCATCTCAATTCTGCCTTGTTAACAGAACGGTTAACAGGTGAGATCTTCACACAACGTAAGTACTGAACCAATAAAATAAAAAATCTAATTTCAGTGAGAAGTCCAATTGTAAGCTATTAACCCGAAATTACGACGGCTGACAGATTCGACAGGTGTCAATGGCGGAGTCAACGTAGCCGATTCGTCTCAACAACAACTAAAGAAAATCGAATTATAAATTATCAATGAAGTTAAACCATGAATAAAGCATTGAAGATTTATAACAAATCATAATAATTTAATAATAAATACCGAGAAATAGAACGGGGAAGACGGTAATATTACATAAGGCGCTACAACTCGGGGCTTAAAAATATTTCAACGTAATTCAATAGAAGACAGAAGAGGGGAGAGAAAATAATATAATATACATATGGCGCCCAACTTGGCACCATTATATTTTTATTAGTGTGTGTTCAAAATTTACATTGAAGAAATGATGGGGATATGAAGTTGAAGAGATAAATGAAGGGAGGCAGCTATAAAATGTTACGTAACTATACGTAAGTGTATAAAAACAATGACTCCGAGCTTAATAAGGACAACAGATTGTGCCCATATACTGCTTTTATACAGATACACACTGTCAACAGACTCTTGATTGTCTATGGTTCATCAATCTGTTAACACAATGTAGAACAAAAACACCCATTGTCACAAAAGGCAGTTGACTGGCAGTCTCTCCATTGAATACACAGTCTCTGGCAAACAAATCGCCCTCATTCTCTTATTCGTGTACATTACGGCAGAGATAAAAACAGAATTTTGTAGGCTGAGATGTACATGTAATTAGATTTCTGTGCCAAAACACAGTCAAAGTATAATGACTGAATGAACAGTATTCCTTGCACTTAACACGATTTCTGATCTAAGAAGAATTACATAAGTTATCAATTCCTTTGAGATTATGTTTAGTGTTGAGTTTCCATTCATCCCACTTTTGGTTAACATTAATGTCCTGCATTTCTTTCAAATGCTCCACTTTTTTTGTTAATACTGTTTCCTTTCTTAAAATCATATTTCTTTTCCATCTTAAAGGTTCTATTAATTATCAGGATTTCTTTTAACTCATTTTCAATAATTGTACCTTTTTGTTCAGTTAATTAAACAGTCTTCTCCAGTACAATAAACAGTACTGTTTGATAACAATAATTGAAGTCAACAAAACTAAATAACAAATAAATTGCATAGCAGAAAGTCATAGAAGCTTCTTATAACAGTGTGAATGATCAACTGCTGGAACTGGGAAAAAGGATGTATAACAACTGAAAAGATTTAATGGCTATGCTGATACTATCCACAACACTACATTGAATGCACTTGTAAATAGTGTCTGTTGTTTTGTGTACCTCTTGAGTGTATGATGAAGACAGTTATGCCAAACCTAGGTAATAAATGAAGATGAGTTGTGTGGTGTGTTCATATGTTTAATTCATTATCGTAAAAGTAAAGTTGGAGTTCAGAAACTTTTAAGTAAAAAACATGGGGACTCTTAAACTAAGGCTGTTTCATTACGAAAGAAAGGTGCTAAGGAGTAATTCCACATAATAATTATCACTGAATTTATGACTGGTGATGATCCTAAACAAATTTCTTAGAGACAACAGTTCATCTGGGCAGATATGTTCCAATAGTGCAGGCCAAACTCACTGCCATATTTCTATATGCTCTGAGAATTATATCCACGTAAATCATAACATTCAGTCAGCTTTTGAAGTATCTTGCAGGGTTAATTCTGACTTCATTTGGAACTGCCTACAATGTTTTGTCAATGATGCACAAAATTCAGGCAATGAAAGGAAAATTCGGGCAGGATTTCCAAGATTGGCAGAAAATTCTGACAGATGTTAGCATGATGCTGAAAAGTAGATGATATTAGTTCTTTGATTCTAATGGCACCAGTAGATTCTCAAGTAGTCTGGGCAGTGGCAGCTCATTTTTTTGGCAGTTGGTTGTTCTGTTTTTTAATTTTTACATTCTTGTAATTGTAATTAGCCAATTCCAGATAACGTGTGGGTATAAATGATTATAATCAAATACTAGTTACATTAGATTGTGTCTGTGCTATTTTTACATCACTTTAAAAGGGTGTAATTAAAAATGGTATGGTACTTATATCACACAGTAACTGCTTTTGATGAAGCTACTGATATTTCCTGTCAGCACAATTTGCTCATCATCGGACCTTGTTTGTCTCGGTTGCTAAGTTGTAATGCTAGTATTCAGTATTAATATGCGTATGAGGAGTTTCCCTTTCCCATATTTTCTCACCATATGCAGGAGGTTCTGAAAGCTGTGTCGAACCTCAAGCAGTGGTGACCAATTCTCTCAACAAAGCCTTAAATGTATTAAATTGTTAGGCAATTTGATAAATTAATGACCGTATGGATGAGCTGCCATTAAGTCTGCATGCCTCTTTTTCAGGATTAAAAAGGACCATAAATTGAAAGTTGGTACATGCTGCAGGAATTTAGAACCTCACTTTCAACTCAACTGTAGCTGGTCTATATAATATTCCTATATATTGCATATAATTTCCTAATTTAATTGTGTTGTAAATATGTAAACTAACAGTAATTTAAATTCAAAAGTCAGTGTTCACCAGTGTGAACTGTTTCTTCCTGTGTGATATGATAAGGAACTCAACTTTATTTCTTTGTCTTCCAAAATTTAAAAAAATATACTGATTTTTACATTTACAAGATTATAAATTTTATAATTAATGAATCTGTTTAATATAAAGTGAATAGTAGTACATGAATTACTCCCAGAATACTTTCTTGCTTTATACTTGTTACATGAGATTTATAAGTTTCTATGTACAGAATCATGCAATTACAGAAGCACTAGTTTTTGTGCACAAAATTAGATAAGTCACAATTGCTGATTCTACAGAAATGCTAAGTTTCATATTGTACAGATTTATCTAAGTATTATTATTATTGTACTACACACTAATCTGACCTTGCCACATCAGAAGGGATACTGTTGGCAACAATGTAAATACCAACATTAGATAAGTGTCAATAAATTGTGTGCATGAGCATATGGTTAATGGTTAAAATGAACAAATATACTAGAATAAATGTAGTTTTATAAGTAGTCATAGTTGTAGCAGCAATATGAATTCTAAAATATTACTACTTCTTATAGTTTTGTTCGTAAATAAGGTACTTAAATATAAAACACAAGATAGCATTACTAATAATATTGTAAATTTGCTCTAATATACCTGACAGTTACAGTTATTATAGTAACTTGGAATATAACTAATTCTGTCCAGCAGGTGACGAATTAATGGGACTATACTGTATTTTAGTTGCAATATATTTATCAGTTAAAATGTAACTAACATAATGATATAGTTCATAATAAGATTATTTATTGGCAGAATAGCTCAGTGGAAAGAACTCACTTCGTAATGCTGTGCTGGGTATTCGGAATCCAACACATATTGCTTGAGAGAAGATGATATAAATAAGATCATTTATATAAAATATATGATAATGTTAATGATACAAATATAATTAAAATGTATTTCTTATCAACACTGTACATATTATATTGATGCTTGGTTATGTATTTATTTTGTTTTGCCCCTTTCACAGAAAAATAATGTTTCTGATTTGGAATGTGTGGTTTCTGGATTATAAAAATTTTGGATATGGTTTTAACTGGGAATATCGATTTTGAGGTTCCTCGAATTAAAAACAACTACTTTTTTTGTTAAAACATTAACTGCAGAATGATTTGAGACTACTTAAAAATCAGAGTTATAGCTTTGTGTAACAGAGACCTAATTTTTTTTTTTTAAGTACTAAACACTATATTACTGTGTATTACGCGTATGAGCAGTCTGTGTGGATATTGCGTGTATTAGCAATTCCTTGAGATCAAGAAAAGTTTGGTGAATAGGAATCTGGATTACAAAAAATTAAAAAGTAACATTAAATAAAAAGAGATCTTAATTATTCAGTTGGACTTTAATTTGGTGACAACAAGCTCATTTGATGAATTTATATTCAGATTGATAGGGATAACTTTTTTCTAGAGCTGTAAGACAGTTTTATATAGAATGTGAGGGGTGGGTTGAAGAGGCTGTTGTTTAACTTTAGGAAGTTATATGGGTTCTGTAGTTAGGCTTGCACCTGGGCCTCCCAGTTGCTATGGGCAGCTCTGAACGCAACAGGTGGAGGTGTAAAGCTCTTGAACACCACACAGTCTCTAGACTCTAGAGGTCAGCAGAAACTTAACTGTGGAAAAACCCGTTTAGACAAACCAGCTGTATTTACAGTTGATACTGTCACCACGGTATCTTGTGCCCTGTTGTAGTGAGCCACCCACAGCTTCAATTGTTCTTTACAGTACAGACTGCAACTGGAAGTATTGCCAAAGTGATAGGAAAGGTTGACGAACAATTATGCATGGGTCTTCTCAAATTTACCCACCAAGTGTTTGTTTTAGACATTGTCTGATATGCCAGTTTTGATTTTTGCAATTCAGAGTGTGTTAATGGACAGTCATGTTTAGTGTAGTGTTGTATTACAGTACTGAGTTTTGGAAAAGTGCTGGACATGAGTGTCCTAGTTTATTAAAACTGTTGTTAAAGTTGTGAGTAACAGTTTCTTTGGCGTTTAACTGTTGAGATCACAATCCATGTCTGATGTAACAGTAAGTATAATTTATTACATGAACGCAAAATATAATTTCAAAAGAAATCAACATTACATTAAATTAAAAATACGCAATAACAATAACATTTTTGAGTTGTCCTATATGTTACAATTATGTGAGCATCAGCTGATGGTTCTCAAACAGTAATTTGCTCGGTATGTAACATGCTTTTTCCATGTATGATATTTTTATTTTCTTGAACCTACCGCATTAGAAGTTCTTAATAAAATGGTCAAGTTCACGTTTGGTTTATATGTTGTAGGGTCTTGCTCACGCATATAATGTTTAAATTATATGTAATTCTCCTTAAATTAAAATGAGAAGAGCGATATATGTTAAGGTCTGAGACAAAACAAAGACGTCATGTTCAATTAATAATAATAAAAAGTATATTTTATAAGTACATAAAACTGAATTGGGATTCCCAGGTACCATGTACCATTCTTGGAAGCTTCTGAGAATAATTTCACTGTATTTTTCTTAATTCCTCACTTACCGTTTTGGTAGCATTGGCTGTGGTGAGAATGCCAACATCTTTTACTTCTTAAAGTAGTTATATCGGTATTAAACAAACATCACTATATGTGTTATGTCTTCAATATGACCACAAAGGTGTCGGGTACTTTCACCGTGCAAAATTGTTAACTCCAAAATTAACAATAAAGATATATTCCATTTTATGTATGACTAAATTGGAACATTTATTACAAACAAATTGTGTTTAGAAAATAAATATCATATGTAAGAAAAAAATAACATTTTATGCATGTATGCTACCATTTGTTTGCATACATCACAATAGGGTGGGACTGATTAAATGTGTGAATCAGTGTGCAAAATATTATTGTAATTAAGAATTTTATGACATAGAAAAGCTCTAACCAAATGAAACAACTTTCTCGAGCTCTTGGTTCCAGCAAGAATTTCAAATTAAATTTTGTTTGCATTGAATCTGAAATCTGAGAAGCCACAATCCATTAAACTGAAGATTTCAATTCTTTTGCTCTAAATTATTAATACTCACCTGTAACGGGACAAACCGGGTGGTTTATTTTAATTCCATAATAATTGTAACCATCTACAGTAACCCACACTGAGCAACATTTTTGGTAATGAAAGTTTGACTTTTTTGAACACACGGTAGTCAGCCTTGTATCAAGCAGAGTAAGGTACGACACAGCACTGGAATGTTTATTGTCGGTAGGGTGCGTATTTGTGCATACGAGCGCACGTGTGTGCCGCCTTTTGCGACGTAGAAATTACCTCGTGGCTACAATTTGGACGTCCTTCCGGTCTGAGCGAAATGTTCTAGAAGGTTTTCAGCCAATTAAAAAGCAAGTTGGTGGCCGCGAAGAGATGCTTGGCCATTTTTAAGATGCGGCAGTCGGCAATATACACTCACACTGAGCGGACGTAAGTGAAGCGTGGCCTCGGGAATACTTTGTCTGGTAGGTCTAAAGGTAGTAAAAGGCCTTAAAACGTTACAACAGTTTTAAATAATGAAACAAAACCGCAACGACAGTTTAATGTGGTCGAAGTGACGATAAAAGTGAAAGTGAACAGCGTGATGGTGAAACAATTTGGATAACGAGAGAAGTTAAGTACAGTGGGAAAATACATTTAGTAGTTGCTAAAAGATTATAAATAATTCAATAAGAGCTCTTTAATAAAACGGGGGGTATTATAGAATTGTACAGAGTAAGAGAGAGTGTGTGAGTGGGAAAAGATCAAAGTATTGGTTAGCGAAAAGAAACTAGTATAAGAAAATTTTACATAATATAAATAAGATGTTATAAGGAAAAGAGAAGTTCATTTTTGAATAGCAATAAATAAGATGATTAGTACTAACCTAAATAGGTGTTAAGTTATTAGTACGCCACCCCATAACCTGTATTGTATCGAGAAGCACGCCTAAAACAGACCTGGTTTAACTCTTCACTTAATTTTAATAAATCTTTAAAACATAAAACCCACCCAAAACTCAATTTCCCACATTTACATTTAGTTCTTACCTTCACGTGGATCCAGGGTTCTATGTACGAACTCATGACGTGTAAAAGCGGTTGCTGGGTTTTACGGTATAATAATTACCAACACCTTTTTATAAAAAACCAAGCTCATTTTTTATTTATCTCAAATTAATGTTTAATTATATTGTTTTAACTTTATATTTTGACTACTTTACAAATAATTAGGCAACGTGATGTTGCGTTGCTTTAAAACTTTAAACTTATATTTTCTTCTTATACATCTCTCATAAAGTAGTATTTGAGTTCTTAATAGTTATAGATAGAATATATATATATATAATATGTATTTCTAATATAAGGCAATCCAGTACCTCACTCTCTCTCTCTCTCTCTCTCTCTCTCTCTCTCTCTCTCTCTCTCTCTCTCTCTCTCTCTCTCTCTCTCTCTCTCTCTCTCTCTCTCTCTCTCTCTCTCTCTCTCTCTCTCTCTCTCTCATACTCGTCACCCCCCCTAAATAAGAGATCTCTTTATATTTTATACATTTTAGTGGATCGTTGTTTGTATATTGATTTATAGTTATTAATTTATTGTTGAAAGTTTAACTGGTACTCATCCTGCACATGTGTTCCATTGTTGCGTCCCTGTTTTTCACTTAAAAGTCTGAAAAATAACTTTAACTGTTTTGTAATTTAGAAACTGTACTTCTGATGTTGCTGTTGCACTCTCCACTATCTTTTTACTATTTATTAACACATTTTTGCAAATTTACTGGATCTTGTCTCGCGAGCACTATTATATGGAACCGCGCGGTTCAGGTGAGTGACGCTAAGTGACGCGTCTCAAAAATGGCTAGCGTCCCTCTGAGCTCGGCAACTTGCCTTCTGATTGGACAGCGAGCGTCTCGCTAATTCTCGTAGTCTCGTAGACGACGGTAAGGAAATTTGGTATGTGCTTTTCACGCTGCTAAAAACGGCACACGCGCGCTCGTACACATTCCAATGCTCCAGATTATGTCGCAACTTCCCTGGATTGTTGATAGACTGACCACTGGGTGTTCACAAAAGTCAAGCTTTTGTGAACAATACGGAGCTCAGTGTGGGTGACTCCACATTATTACAATTAGTATGGAATTAAAATAAATCCCCCTAGTTTGTCCCGTTACAATACCCCCCCCCCAATGAGAGGTTTTCTGTCGAAACAGAAAAACTCTCATTGCCTAAAAACCTAAGAGGACCAGCTAGGATATGGTGCCACTAAACCCCCTTAAATCCTTATTAAAACCATGGGTAACTTACCCCCCTAGTCTGGTGATTGTGACTGCACCTGAATGACCTTACTGGACTTCCCTTGTCGAGATCCCAACACCATAAAGTCAGACAGGCATACCACCACAGTATCACTAAACTCTGTAACATTCAATAAAAATATCAATAACTGGCCTTTTATACCAAACTGATTTATTTCCCTCTTAGACGTACTGGATTGCCTTTAGCAAAGTACTGGTTGCGTATATATGTGCCTTCTTAACATAAACATATTACATTCCTATTTCACAAAAACCTAGACTCAAAATACATTACTAACCTCAGGTTAACATAAAAGATATCATCTCTGAATTTGAATAAAATTCACTAACTTTACTCAACTTTTAATTGTTTTCTATTTATTAAACATTTTAACTGTTTACCTTGCATTATTACTTCAATTTTGAATTTTGATAACTGCATTTTCCTCAGTTACCATTTATTTTACAATTCAAATCAAAATAAATCTAAGTTAATTACCAAAATTCACATTTCAAATTAATTAGACCATCTCTTTTTTTTTAATCCTCCCATAAACTTTAATTACATTATACTCAATACTCTGTAATTTACTTTAATTACATTATTCAAAATAACTTCACGTCATTTAATTTCTTCTTGCATTTATTTACCATAATGAAATTCATGTATCATTTTCTATAATCTTCAAATCCAAAAATCCAAATCTAAATCAGAGCAAATCAAACTCAATTTCACCATGATTACGGTCACGTAATCCCTAACTGAACACTCAGTTATACACCTTCTTCCACATCATTTTATCATATCCCCCCCTAACCCAGTTACAATTAGGTAAATAAGCTCACGGGGATACCGGTTTTGGTATTTACCTTTACATAAATGCTATATTTATGTTCCTGGCTTGTAACGGCCAGCTCCTTTCCACACACTCTGTTGCTTAATGGTGTTGGACTGTAGCGCCCATTTGCTTTCACAAGAACTGAAGTTTTTTTAGGGTGTAGACGCTGCCTACACCGTTCTTGCTTCGGCGTTATAAAACATTCGGCATTACTGATGTCCGAAGACACCAAGTAATCCTATTAAAATTTAGTTATATGCCCTTAAGACGGTCTACCATCCCATTCGATTCCATAGTACCGTTCCATAGTTATGGTGATTCCCCTTGATTCACCTCCCGGTTAATTTCTAAATTCACCTATTTTGAAAATAATAACTAGTATGGTTAGGGTACAATAAGCCTAACCACCTGGTTACCAATAATCTAAATCCACGGTCAGGGTTCGGTGAAGCCGTGACTGCCCGAAAGTGGGGAATCACATGTCCAATTTATATATATGTTACATGTACAATTTATAAAATTATAAAGCTAGTTACATAAAACTTATAACACGTGTAATGTGTTAGCGATCACCATTCATTTTCCTTCATCACACTTTCCTTAACATGACTCTACTGAACATAAGAATAGCGGGTACAACATAATAGCTTAATTTATATTTCCTAGAATATAATCTATTCACGTTTATACCAGTTATAATCCAAACACAAAATTTAATTCAATAGTCCAATTACAAAAGCCACTTTTGGAACCTCTTTATACAAGATATTTGTTTGTTATTACTGTTTCCATTCCACACATTTTTTTTTTCATATATATTTTGTTCACACTTATATTCACACATTTTTTCTAACAATTCAAACACTTCTTAAGAGGATCAGCAGAAATATGTTTTGTAGAGATGGGGTCAGCGATGGACAAATTCCATACATGAATGAATACAAACCAAAAGCACTTTTGGCAGTCTTGAAGGAATTGTACAAGGAACCGCCAAAACCGACCCCATTATTATTATAACTACATTTAATTATTATTATTATTACTATTCTATTGACTCTCAACAGAAAATTTGTCATTTCCAGGTGTTAACCCACAAATAACACTTGTTACCAATACTTGAAAATTGCCTAACATTATTTTTAATGTACCCTCAGGCAATTGTCGGTCCGTGGGGTTGTGCTAATTTATGCACCTTTCGTGTAATTTTTCCCCACGAACCTTAGGGGTCCCCCTCCCCGTTTTAAAACAAAATTAAATTTCTACTTGCACCAATTTGTGGAGTAGGACCATCGTTGTTTTCACCCCCAGGTGGAAGTTACCTCCAACCATGGTCTGCCCCCAAACAGCCAAAATCCACGGTCAGGGATGGTGAAGCCGTGACCGCCCGAAAGTGGGGGAGAGTCCCTCCTGAAAACGTATAATACATATTAAAAATTCGTTCATTTGAGTTCATATTCACTGTGACCAATATCGCTTTAAATTCGTTGCGTTATGAGTACCCACTATTTCTCGCATCACCTGGTTCTGTAAAACGTATGCGTTGTTTATCTTGATTTCTATCACTTCATTTGGTCCTTCATACAACAAAAAGAACATTTTTATCTCCTTATCTTGCGCACTTGACAAATCATGCCTTCTTACTAGTACTAACTGACCTATGTCATATATAGTCCATTTGCCTGTAGCATCATGACGCCACTTTCTTTTTTCCCCCTTAGTTAATAAGTTCTCATTTGCGAGTTTAAGTTTTACTTCCAGACCTCTGGTATTGCTCTCCGGTGGATAATTGAACAGCTGTTCCAGAGTTCTAGGTGGGCGTGTCTCCTTGACCAACTCGTATGGCGTAAACCCGGTTGACTCATGCATAGTACAATTTAACCAGTCTTCGATTTTATTCATATAAGTTGGCCATTCACTGTGTTTAGTATGGCAATACGCCCGAAAAATCCTCCCTAATTCGCGCATGACCCTTTCGGCCTGGTTTGACTGGGGATGATATACCGCAGTGTGTTTGGGTATAATGCCTTCCCACCCCAAAGTTTGTCGCCAAGTTCCGCTAATGACTTGGGGCCCATGATCAGAGAGTATTATCTTAGGTTTCCCGGTTTTGATCATATAGTCCTTTGTTATCTTTTCACTTAGGACTCTACTCGTCGCCCTTTTGACACTATACAGTTTTACGAATTTAGTAAAGGTATCTAATACCACAAAAATGTACATCACCCCTCCCCTACCCTTTGGTAGTGGGCCGAACAGATCCACCGCGACTAAATCAAAAGGTTTCTTGACTTTAATGTATCTCATATCTCCCTCTAACCAGTAATTGGCTACTTTTGACTTCTGGCATAAATCGCAACCCCGGAGTAATGTTCTAACTCTACGTTCCATATTTTTGAATAAACACGATTCTTTCAGTACGTTTACACATTTCCTAGCACCGAAATGTCCAAACCGAATATGACAGTCCCATATTATTTTATCTACCAACCCTTCCGGTATGACTAACCTCCAATCACGCTCTCCCTCCTCTACTTTCTTAAATAGACTCCCTTGATAGATTTGAAAATATTGGCTATACCCAAACTCATCTAAATTTGACTCTAAACTGGTTATTATTTTATTCAATTTGACGCTCTCTGCATGTTATTAATACCCTTCAGCTCCTCCCCAAAAAGCCTATCTTTCCTACTTAGTCTATATATTTCTATTTCTTTTAAATCTCTCCCTCTTTTATTGCCCTCCATGTCAACTCTCGAAAGTGTATCTGGTATTTTGTTTTCCACTCCCCTTATATACTCCCAGGAAAAGTTGTATTCTTGTAAAGCTAACACCCACCTGGTAAGTTGACTGTGTGTCAGTTTACATGTATTCAGAAAAGATAGAGCCTTGTGGTCTGTCCTGATGATTGTGGAACTCCCTAGTAGATAAGTACGGAATTTCTTCACAGCGAAGACTATGCTAAGCAGCTCCTTCTCCATGGTGGTATAATTCCTCTCGGCCACTAGCAGGGTTCGACTGGCAAAAGCGATGGTCTTATGCTCCTTGTGTCTCTCTTCCTGGTAGAGTTCTGCACCTAGTGCGACGTTGCTAGCGTCCGTCTGCAAATAAAAGTTATGTTCGAAATTAGGGTGGTTCATCATAATCATGTTTGCAAACTTGTGTTTTATCTCGCTGAAAGCATCCCTCTCCATTTCACCCCATTTCCATTGTTTACTTTTTTGTAACACTATGCTTAATTTTGCGGTTATTTGTGCATAATTTCGCTGAAATTTTCGATAGAAGTTGCATAAACCTAAGAAACTCTACAGTTGTTTAAATGTTTTTCGGTTCAGGGAAATTCATTATAGATTCTACTTTGTCTGGGTTGGCTTGTATGCCTTCAGGTGTAATGATAAATCCCAAAAAATGTATTTCTTTCTGCAAAAAAACTTGATTTTTCCCAATTCACCGTCAACCCTCCTTGATACAGTTTATTTAAAACATACTCTATATGCTCTATGTGTTCCTCAAAAGTTCTCGATGCTATTAATATGTCGCCTACATAAATCGTTAAAAAAATCTAAATTTTTTGGTTGTAAAATTTCATCTAAACATTCAATGAAACTAGCCACGCTGGTATTCAGCCCGAACGGTAACCGTTTAAATTGATAGTTTTTCTCATTGAATAAAAGGCTGTGTATTTCCGACTATATAATGCTAACGGGACTAGCCAGTACCCTTCGGTTAGGTCCAATGACGTCGTGTACTTCACGCCGCTAAACTTCTGAAAGATCTCATCTATCGCTTCATGCGACCCCCGTTCAGGAATTATTATTTGATTGATGTGACGGGCATCTAAACACAATCTCACTCTACCGTCTTTTTAATGACCATTACTAACAGGTTCGAATAAGGTGATACTGATCTCTCGATTATACCCCCTCTAACATTTTATCTAACTCTACCTGAACGGCTCTCCTCTTGGAAAATGGCACCGGATAACTTCTTTGTACATAGGGTGCGTGTTCCCTCACCTTTAACTCACATTCGTAGTTCCTGGCTCTTCCAGGTAACTATGCAAACACCTCTTTAAAACTCTCCACGACCCGCCACAACCCTTTACGTTGGGGACTCCCTACAATGCCACCCTCGCTACAAAACTTGTGTGCCCTCTCTTCCCATAATTGTTCTTCCCGTTCATCTCTCTCTCTCTCTCTCTCTCTCTCTCTCTCTCTCTCTCTCTCTCTCTCTCTCTCTCTCCCTCTACATGCATTCACACTAACTTCCGTTCCCCTATCACTAACCCTGTTCTGTATCACCCTTACTCCCGATATTCTCACTGTGTCCGAAACCCGCTCAAAACTGACCCTGATTGGTTTAATTTCGTGACTTAGTTCTAACACCCGCTTCTTAAAATCAATCACCGCCCTATGCCTGATTAAAAAATCGTTACCTAATATGACCTCCAAGTTCAGACCGCGTACTACCAAAAATGTGTTTTCATACGTCCCCCCGTTAATCATCATGTTCAAGTGTACTTGTTTGGTTACCCTCTTACTTCTAACCCCTGTAATGCCTACAACAGTAATCCCCACAACTGGCAAAGTTGGAATGTTTTTGTTGGTTTCCCTTAGTTCGTCTAATATGTGTTCCGAAATCACGGAGACTTCGCTCCCTGTGCCTACTAAATTCTTAATTTCCTTACCTTCAATATTGATCTTTACTTCCGTTACGCCTGTCTCCTGTCTTCCTCCTCCATCAATTCCTTGGATATGTCGGTTCGGATGATATTGCTCTGGTAACTGCCATCGCCTTGGACTCCGCTGCTACCTGTTGACAATGGTTGGGTCCCTTCATCCACTGTCCTTGCTAGTTTCCCTGTTGTACGTCGGCGCTGCCCTGCGAATATCCACCTCTACCTCTCGTTGTACTTCCACCTCCTCTTGGCGTTCCTCTGCTGCTATCGCCACCTTGTTGCTGCTGGCTGTGTTGGTTGTATACTACGTTGTTCCTTTGGCAACCCCTCACCTTGCTATACCTATAACACACTGTTCTGATAGCAAAGTTTTCAAACTGACACTCCGGACACTGCCACACCGCGTTCCTATGGTTACCGTTATCTCCCCTTGCACCCCTATATGCGGTCGTATACCCCCTCGATTGGTTATGATTCCCGTTAGTATGTGACACTGGCGGATTCTGATGCCTGCCTATCTCCCTGTCCCTTATGTTTTGAAAAATGTCTAATATTTTCTCAAGTTCACTGATTTCCGCTATTTCCTGTATCATTAACGTGATCTGTACCTCCCGGGATAGATACTTACTAATGTGCCATACAAACGATCGGAACGGTAAAGGCGGTTCAAGGTATTTTACCTCGTTATATATTTTCATAACATATATTGTAACATTATTATGGATTCCGAAATTGCCCGTTCCCATTATTCTACCTCTTAACACTTCTTGATCCTCTTCCGACCAGTATTTTTCTCGGAACGCCCTTTCAAAATTTTCATAGGTTCTCCCACTCAGTTCTATGAGCCTCTGCCCATATCTCAGAACTCCCCTGAAAACACTTAATGATTTTCAATAATTGTACCTCCCAATTGTTGTGATTGAATTTATTGAACTCCCTCACCCGATTCAGAAACTTCATGGGGTGTACCCCCCTACTATCGCAACTGAATGACTCTAATTCAATCTCTCTATTTACATCACGTGTAATCAGTACTCGTTCTGTAACATTGTTTACTTTCTGGCTTATTGTCATACTCAAATCATCTTTAACATTAACTATGCTTTGTTCAATTGATACAAATTTATCATTATTTAATCATTCAAACTGCATGTCTATCCATAACATTTACGGTATCTTGTATCGCTTGTATTTCTATTTTACAAGTACTTTCTATTTCATTTATTTTAAGATTAGTATTGGTTTCATATGTTTCAATCTTATTACTAACTTCTTCTATCTTATCAACTCCACATTAAACTTATACTCACTGCCAGCATTACATTCACTTATTTTACTTTCAAAATTTTCTTTTACTTCATTAATTTGTTCATTAACTGGTACTTTTACTGCATCTGACATTTGTTTGTTTACATCATTAATATGACTATTTAATTGCTCATTTACAGACTCTATCAATTGTTTATTACTATCGCTAATATGGTTATCTACTTGCTCATTGATGGCATTCAAACGCTCATTAAATTGTTTTTGTGATTCAGTAATATCATCAAAGCGTTTTTCAAACTGTTTTACTATGCTGGTATTTATTTCATGAAAGTTTACACTCATATCACCCCTCAATTTGTTCAATTTACTTTCTAATTTGATATCATTAATATCGAAACGACTTTCGAGCTTTATATTTTGTTCTTTCATTTCATTAACATCACTAGACATTTTATGAAAAAAATCGTCATTAGCATCAAATCTCTTACTTTGTTCGTTTAACTTGACATTTACTTCATTAACATTACTGCTTAGTCTATCAAACTTATTCATACTGCACAACGTGCTACACACATACTTTTCATCATATCATTTTCAGATTGATTATTTTTATTAGTTGAAATTGGTGTTAATTGAACTCCAGAGTCATCTGTAACATTTGACTTGGTTGGTTTACTGTCTTTAATTACAGTCGGAGTCGAATGGACCTCTAGCCCCGCTCATGACAGCTGACTCGGTCATTGACTGAATTTCCGACTCATCCATTACCGTTACATCAATTTCATTATTTTCTTCCATCTTTTTAAATTATCAAGCTTTCATATACATTACAAAATCATAATCTTAAGTGTATTCAGTAATATTCAATCACTTAAATATAACATAACATAACACAACCTTTCGTCATTTACTTGCACTCGTAAGTTACTCGTACTATGCCTTAACCTCCAGCAACCTCACTTTTACATTCACAAGTAGGTACAGTCTGTATACAATAAATTTATACAAACCGTCCGTGTTCGAGGCGCCATTGTAACTCTTCACTTAATTTTAATAAATTTTTAAAACATAAAACCCACCCAAAACTCAATTTCCCACATTTACAGTTAGTTCTTACCTTCACGTGGATCCAGGGTTCTATGTACGAACTCGTGACCTGTAAAAGCGGTTGCTGGGTTTTACGGTATAATAATTACTAACACCTTTTTATAAAAAACCCAGCTCATTTTTTATTTATCTCAAATTAATGTTTCGTTATATTGTTTTAACTTTATATTTTGACTACTTTACAAATAATTAGGCAACATGATGTTGTGTCGCTTTAAAACTTTAAACTTATATTTTCTTCTTATACATCTCTCATAAAGCAGTATTTGAGTTCTTAATAGTTATAAATAGAATATATATATATATACATATGTATTTCTAATATAAGGCAATCCAGTACCTCACTTATTCACTCTCTCTCTCTCTCTCTCTCTCTCTCTCTCTCTCTCTCTCTCTCTCTCTCTCTCTCTCTCTCTCTCTCTCTCTCTCTCATACTCGTCACCCCCCCTAAATAAGAGATCTCTTTAAATTTTATACATTTTAGTGGATCGTTGTTTGTATATTGATTTATAGTTATTAATTTATTGTTGAAAGTTTAACTGGTACTCATCCTGCACATGTGTTCCATTGTTGCGTCCCTGTTTTTCACTTAAAAGTCTGAAAAATAACTTTAACTGTTTTGTAATTTAGAAACTGTACTTCTGATGTTGCTGTTGCACTCTCCACTATCTTTTTTACTATTTATTAACACATTTTTGCAAATTTACTGGATCTTGTCTCGCGAGCACTATTATATGGAACCGCGCGTTTCAGGTGAGTGACGCGTCTCAAAAATGGCTAGCGTCCCTCTGAGCTAGGCAACTTGCCTTCTGATTGGATGGCGAGCGTCTCGCTAATTCTCATAGACGGCGGTAAGGAAATCTGGTACGTGCTTTTCACGCTGCTAAAAGCGGCACACGCGCGCTCGTACACATTCCAATGCTCCAGATTATGCCGCAACTTCCCTGGATTGTTGATAGACTGACCACTGGGTGTTCACAAAAGTCAAGCTTTTGTGAACAATATGGGGCTCAGTGTAGGTGACTCCACATTATTACAATTAGTATGGAATTAAAATAAATCCCCCTAGTTTGTCCCGTTACACTGGTAAGCAAGTTAGTTCAAAAAGGGGAAGGTGTATTCAGGTTTCCATATTTATCCTTCTAATAAAAATATTGGTGGCGACCTGTAAGTAATCTTGGAGTCTTCTGTTTTGGTAAGTCATGGTAAAGTGTAATCAGGGTTAATGCGTAAAAAGATCGCACAAGGTAATTAGAAGTCATGTGGGTGGGAATGGTAAACGTTTGAAATGTTACACACCATCTTATTATTAGAACATACTCCATTCATTCATTGTCTGTAGAAGGTGAATCAACAAAATAAGTCATATTTAAAAATATATATATTTGTTTTTTGCAGTTTTATATCATTTTAGATAAATTTGTATACAAATACAGAACATTTACATCAACATTTTCTAAAAAATTACTTGGTTTTTCAAATTATGATTTAAAATTTATTTTTCTATGGCGTGTTATTAAAAAACTACTTGCACAAACCTCATTTTTCTGGATATTAAAAAAAAAACTATTTTAGATACAGTCTCTTCACAGAAACATGTTTCTCTATTTTATATTGAGAAACAACAGTATATTTTTATTTTTTTGTGTGAGCAAGCATCCTTACATTACCCAGATACACAAGAATTTTTCATACTATTTATACTTGGCTCTATATAGTAGTTTAAGTAATAAAATTAAGTGCACACACACACATTAATTAATTTCTTTTGCAAGAATTACATTTTATAAAGTTTATGATGATGAAGGCAGTGAATCTGTGAAATGTGATTCACATTATATAAAATTTATACTGGTTTCAGAAAATAATTAATCTACAATTATTATATAAAAACAGCAAAAGTATCAAGAGCTACAATTGATGAAACATGTACACATACACACACAACACATGACAGTAATGAAGTTCTCTTGGTTTCACATGCATGTAAGAAACTTGCAAGCCAGAACCTCCCAAATGCAGAATCTCAGTATATTGAAAATATGAGAATTTACACATCTCAAACAGAAATTTGAGTACAATAGTACTAAATTTTATTGACTGTATGTTTTCACTCATCATTCTTACAAACAACACTATTCCCTTTTTCTTAACTTGGTTTCCTCCATGTTTAATTATATATTGTAATTTCATTTTGTGATTACAATAAGTCTACATAAATATACACATTTTACAAATTTATCTATATTCTTTTAGTTGTATCCTTGTCATCAGTAGCAACATTTTGTATGATTTCATTTAAATAACTAACTGTTTTTAAATAAGTAGTTGGCACAATTCTACTGCACACTTTAGAATATACTTAGTTATGCGAGTCTGACCTGCAAGAACATGTACCATATTTACATTGTTTATTCAATCACAAGTAGCAAATAAACTCGTTTTTCATATGCCCATGCTAATTCAAACATATTATTACACAATGTACTTTTACATACAATTCTACACAACAGTATAAGTTGTACTATATGCTAAATTTTACAGCATCATGTGTCTTCACATCAGACTGTGGTTACGCATATTGCAAGACATGCAGTGTTCTGATATGTATCTTTTACGTACCTTTATTCCATTTGCCAATATTAAAAGAAGGAAACTGCTGCACAGTGCTAAAACTGCCTACGCAACATGTTTTTTTTAAGCTTCAGTAACTTGATAATATTTTTTTACAATATATTTTTATTTTGTTTCACTGAATACAGTGTATACAGACATCAACATTAAGAGTTGCACTTGATAAAATACTGTGCATAATAAACTTTTTTTAATTTCATAAGATTCAGTTAAATATGGTAAGCTATTATCATGAAGACTACTTTTATACTTTCAATATACAAAGATCACTTTAAAAATTTAAATTTACAAATCATTAAAGTTTAATAATCATAAAAATCCTACTATAGTTTACAGTTTACAGTAATGCCTAATTAACAAAGATCACTTGTTAATTAGGCATTACTTTGTTCAATATACAAAGATCACTTTAAAAATTTTAATTTAAAAAGCATTAAAGTTTAATAATCATAAAATTACTACTGTAGTTTACAGTAATGCCTAATTAACTAATGCTCATACACTTTTAGCATTTGTTATATGTATGTGTACATGATACTGTAGCTGGCACCAGCATAAGCGTAGAATTATTGGTATATTTGCAGAGCTTATACAGCATTATTAACAAGTAAAACTAAAATAATACACTTGTGTAACTTTTTGTAAGCAGAGTAGCACATAAAATAAAATTATAAAATAATTTTTGGTATCAAGTAAAAATTAAATTAAACTTTCATAAAGATTTTGAGCTGTTTTCGGAACTGTAAATGAGACACAAAAGTTAGATTTTTACATTTTTATTTGGGTTTCAATGTTTTGTATACCAGCGGCAGTCAGTGGTATCAAGAAGACATTTTAATATTCTGGCATTTTATTTATACTAAAATATATTGAATGTACTGCATTTTATTACAGTGAAACCAACTGACTCAAATCATAAGCATTTCGAATTACATGACTTCACCACAGAATACATCTCTTACATACGTTGTGGTTTTAGTACTAATTAGTTTTGAAAAGCAATTTATTAACCATCAGCAGGTCTTAAACATCAAAATTGGGGTTCTTTTTAAAAAATCTATGAGTTAACTTTCAATTCCAAAAGTCTTTGGCAGAAAAAAAACTTCGTCTTTACAGGAAAATGTAACAGTAACTGAATCTTATGAAAATAAAAAATGTTACTCTGAAACATCTACATGACAAAAACACAAATAACATTTATACAAGGAACCAGTACATGTAAATTTAGGTAGAAATTAGGATAACAGCGATATTTTAAAAACACGAATGACCACACTAACATCGCTGGCAATCTATTGTCATGAATTTAATCTTAAAATAAAAAAACCTAAATATAAATGTTTGTTTCTGGATAATGCAACCTGCTTACCTGCTAACCTGCTTACTCACACCCCAAAACGTATTACTTACGCTATTAAAAGTATTTACACAAAGTACATTCAACAGATTTTGGACAAAGGTGTAAAAACACAATCTGTTAAATTAATAAACATAAAAAAGATAATAAAGTACAGAGTTTATAAAATTGTCTAAAACAGAAATTGCCAAAATAAAATATTCATGAAATAGGTCAATGTTCCAGCTTTAACAGGTTTTGTTAATGCATTTGTCTTACAAATTACAAATGTATTAATGTATTCTGCATAATGTTTTATGGAATAATATCTGCCAAGCAGGTACATTGTAATTATCATAAAAATACAAATTTTTTGAAAGTAACTATTATAAAAAGTAGTAATCATTAAATTAAATATATTAAACAAATACTAATTTATCTATTTAACGACCCTGTCTTTGTAAAACAAATCAATCTTTTAATTTTTAAATGGTCTGTACATGTAAAATTATCTTTCCACATGCATATACCTTTTACTCATATGCTCAAAATTTATTCGTGTATATACATCAGTATACTTATACGTAATTCATATATATTAAATGGCACTTTTTTAGTTTTGTATACACACTTTTTTCAGTATCACTATTTCATGGTCTTTCATTTTGATAACAGTATTATTTATCAGCTGAATACCCGCAGAAGTCTAATTCTCTGGACAATATGTATATACATACACAGTAAAATATAACATAAACAAAAAGATGATAATCAGTAAGCATGTAATGTTGTCAATAGTCCATTTTTCATCTTGTCTCTGTTTTAATGACCTCAGAAGTAATCATCAGATACTGAAAGCAAGTTGTATATGTTTGAAACACTGAAAAACAATTCATATGTCAATTAAATGGAAGAAATATGGTGATGTGGCGATGAATATTACTAATATCATATGTTGAATATATCGATAAGTTTTGCTTCATCCACACAGATTACTTGGACACTAACTAACAATGAATTTATATAAGACCCATTAACTTCAAGAAGTTAACAGTTCTGTGGTTAATCTTGCACCTGGGCCTCCCAGTTGCTATGGGCAGCTCTGAACGCACCAGCTGAAGGTGTAAAGCTCCTGAATGAACAGCACACAGTCTCTACACTGGCTGTACCAGCTGTGTGGAGCACTATTAGATGCAGTCTTGTGACACTGCTTAAAGCCTTAGTGCAGTGATGTGATTTCAAAATGGAATTGAAATTGGAGCAAAGAGCAAGTGTGAAAGTTTTGTGTTATACTTAAGAAATCTACCACATGCTTCAGCAAGTCTATAGGAATAACATCTTGAACCTAATGTAGCACTCCTCATTTTAAAAATAGTTCAATGTTACTGGAGGATATAACAAGTCTGAACAATGGGGATAAAAGTTTTGAATAATGTCAAAAATTATTTAAACTAATTACAAAAATCTGAAAATTTACTGACATCATTATCAAACTTATACAAAAGTATATAAACTTGCCCTTTTGTATACAAGGTATATAAATGTAGATAAAAAGAGACATAATTTTTCAAATAGACAAACAATTGCATTCCTTTTTGATCAAACTTTGATACAAAATCCATATAAACAATCTTGGTGGTGTATATGAAACCTAAATTCAAAACTGTAAAAAGAAGTATGTAGATTAAACTAGGACACAGTTAAAAATCAGTATGAAGAACCATACATGAATTCCATGTCCTAAAATTTATATTTAAAATCATTTAAATATTAATTAAATAAGTGGATGCTTGAGTTCTGAAGAAATATGTATCAGCTAAAATGGTACCACCATGTCAGGTGGATTAAGACTATCCTCAACCTTCGTGAGGAAGGACTGTACTTTTTGATAAAATGTCTGTAGGTCGAATGAAGAGTTAGCTAAAGCAATGTAACTAGAATAATAAGGTAGGCCACTCCGGCCAATTACGCTCCCATTGGTTGCTTCGCTCTGACCTCGACTGGTGGAAGAAATACGCGCGAGTTTTGATTTACCATGCAATCTTACCTGAGACAATGTCCTACTTAGCATCTCTCTGCTGTTTACACGAAATATTAACAATAATTGTAATGAGCTATTCATATAGAAAAAGGATTAAACAACAAGATTAAATGGTTTGCGGCAAAAAATAATGGTAAAATATATTTCTACATTTAATAGAAAAGTAAGCAAGTCTGTCCACATATAACATTGACAAAATGGCACAAGATGTAAAATTAAGTCGGAAAGGAGGCGATATTATATATATATATATATATCATTTTTTATTATTCGTTAATTTTATATTAATAGAATTATTTCGATTGTTATTAATTTACTTAGAAACCTCTGATGATACTGATATTTTTCAGTGAAACGTGCGTCAGGTGTTAAAAAGAATATACGAAATTATACTACTTGCAGAAGAAACAAATTGAAAACATCACAAATTATATATATATATATATAATATGTCTGCGTGGGTGGGTGCGCGTACGTGCACACGCGTGCGTGCATGAGTGCGTGTATAAACATTTCTATGTAGTATAATATATTTGAAACAAGCTTCCAAATATTATAATTATAATAAATATCATAATCATTTTCTTTATCTACATTTTCATTGTTATAACGTTAAAAACTGAAGCTAGTACGTTTAGTTGTAAACATAAATACTTTTATCAACGAAATGAAAATGGTTATTTAGTTGATACATACCTTCATAGGTGACTTAAATTTTTGAAGACGAAGCTACCCAGAGCCGACTCTTTGTTGCTGCATACTTTTCAAGTGACTTGAGTTTGAGCTGTTTGTTCAGATGGCGGATTCTGATGAATGTTCTTGTCCTGACGTACAGACAAATGACTTTCTCTTCCACCTCTGGAAATTTAGATTTGAGTAAGGTGACCAAATAAGAGATAACTTTCACTTGTTTTGATACTGTACGTCCGTGGAAAGAAGTAAAAACTATCTCAAACTGAATCAGTTTTTGTAACCACTCGTCTGACGGATGGGTAAGCCCCCCCTTTGATATAATCGATATCCAGTCATGACTATGTTCCCCGGAAAGACACAATGTTTCGCCTCTCACACCTAGACTTTCATCAATGAGCGGCACTTGAATGTGATGTACCCGGCCAGATATTTTAAGGCATCTTGAGGAACATCGTTGTCACTTGCAGACGGGGCCAAGTCCTCTGTTTTTAACAATTCTGCTTCATCGGTGTCATTATTCGGAGAACTTGGTATTAACGTATGTTCAACTATGTCTATGCATAGTTCATTGGTAACAAACTGGATGAAATCCTCGTCAGAGTCATTTGATTCCATAACTTCGGTGGAATGAATGCTACCATCCTCATCCACAGACGCACTTCCAGATTACGGTATATCGTCCGTGCTACCCGTTAAAAGCAAGAGCCGAATTCTGTTGCTCACTTCAAAAGGAGTGGGATTATTATAAAAGACGCCTAATCCCTGAATTCGTGAAAAAAAGTTTTCAAGGCAATCTTGATTGAATCTAGCGGTCAAAATGTACATCACCCCATGAATCATTGCCATTTGTTCATAAAGGCCGAACAATGAATTTAAAGATATAACGAAACCTTTCTGAAAAGGTAGTAAACTTTTTTTACTTGTCTTGTTTTTTACTTGCTACTCGCATGTTAGTTATTACTTCCAAAAACCTTTTTAAAGTATTTTCTTGGCTTCTTAAATTCATGCCGTACCCACTTCTGAGGGGCGTTTTCTGGTCTTTTGGAAGTCTCGAGTTTAAAACATCAAATGCATCGTTTACCAGTTCGATGAAGCTGCTTTCGCGCTCTTTATTTGCAACATACTTCAGCGCCTTTGCTGTACGATTAGAAAACAACTGTGCAGCAAATCTTACATTTTGACGAGATCGACCAGTTACGTTAAGGTGTCTCTGACTAATATTGGGTAAAATCGTCAATTCTCCTTTCTGTTGCTGTAACAGATTTTCGATTGTATCCTTTTTAAGCTCAGTGCCGTCGCAAAGTAACAACCCATGGTCTAGAAAATGATTTCTAAGCAGCTTCAAAAGATGAGGTACGTCACAGAAAACCCACACCTTATCGTTTGTAGTTGGGTTAATGAAGAAATTTTTTTCTGTGTTTACATCTAATTCCTTCCAGACTTTGGAATTCTTTCCCCCCATATCACACGTCACAGCCGCTACATGAATATTACTGCTCTCAACGGCACTGATAATGCTTTTAAGCAATACATTGTCATGGTCACATCAAAATCATAATAAATGGGTTGCTTCCACTTGGCAAACAGACCTCTAATCATGACCACCTGAACATTACTGTGGGGCCCCAGTATAACGTCATCTGATGAATCATAGCACACACGTCCAACGTACATTTTGACCGCTAGATTCAATCAAGATTGCCTTGAAAACTTTTTTTCACGAATTCGGGGATTAGGCGTCTTTTATAATAATCCCACTCCTTTTGAAGTGAGCAACAGAATTCGGCTCTTGCTTTTAACGGGTAGCACGGACGATATACCGTAATCTGGAAGTGCGTCTGTGGATGAGGATGGTAGCATTCATTCCACCGAAGTTATGGAATCAAATGACTCTGACGAGGATTTAATCCAGTTTGTTACCAATGAACTATGCATAGACATAGTTGAACATACGTTAATACCAAGTTCTCCGAATAATGACACCGATGAAGCAGAATTGTTAAAAACAGAGGACTTGGCCCCGTCTGCAAGTGACAACGATGTTCCTCAAGATGCCTTAAAATATCTGGCCGGGTACATCACATTCAAGTGCCGCTTCATTGATGAAAGTCTAGGTGTTAGAGGCGAAACATTGTGTCTTTCCGGGGAACATAGTCATGACTGGATATCGATTATATCAAAGGGGGGGCTTACCCATCCGTCAGACGAGTGGTTACAAAAACTGATTCAGTTTGAGATAGTTTTTACTTCTTTCCACGGACGTACAGTATCAAAACAAGTGAAAGTTATCTCTTATTTGGTCACCTTACTCAAATCTAAATTTCCAGAGGTGGAAGAGAAAGTCATTTGTCTGTACGTCAGGACAAGAACATTCATCAGAATCCGCCATCTGAACAAACAGCTCAAATCAAGTCACTTGAAAAGTATGCAGCAACAAAGAGTCGGCTCTGGGTAGCTTCGTCTTCAAAAATTTAAGTCACCTATGAAGGTATGTATCAACTAAATAACCATTTTCATTTCGTTGATAAAAGTATTTATGTTTACAACTAAACGTACTAGCTTCAGTTTTTAACGTTATAACAATGAAAATGTAGATAAAGAAAATGATTATGATATTGATTATAATTATAATATTTGGAAGCTTGTTTCAAATATATTATACTACATAGAAATGTTTATACACGCACTCATGCACGCACGCGTGTGCACGTACGCGCACCCACCCACGCAGACATATTATATATATATATATATATATAATTTGTGATGTTTTCAATTTGTTTCTTCTGCAAGTAGTATAATTTTGTATATTCTTTTTAACACCTGACGCACGTTTCACTGAAAAATATCAGTATCATCAGAGGTTTCTAAGTAAATTAATAACAATCGAAATAATTCTATTAATATAAAATTAACGAATAATAAAAAATGATATATATATATATATATATAATATCGCCTCCTTTCCGACTTAATTTTACATCTTGTGCCATTTTGTCAATGTTATATGTGGACAGACTTGCTTACTTTTCTATTAAATGTAGAAATATATTTTACCATTATTTTTTGCCGCAAACCATTTAATCTTGTTGTTTAATCCTTTTTCTATATGAATAGCTCATTACAATTATTGTTAATATTTCGTGTAAACAGCAGAGAGATGCTAAGTAGGACATTGTCTCAGGTAAGATTGCATGGTAAATCAAGACTCGCGCGTATTTCTTCCACCAGGTGAAGTCACGCGCCAACAACAGCTGATCGCTAGGTTAGCGCGGGAAGCCGGAATGGCCCCCCCTGAGCTAAAGGTAGCTGCGATCTGATTCCTGTAATGAAATTGCACTCTCGCTGCGATGGGCCGAGGGATGTCTATAGTGTTATCAAAGTCTTTCCTGTCAATACTGTACTAGTCATTTTTCTTTTTTAAAATCGAGTCTTGATTTCTTTCTTTCCATTTGTCTTCTGATTTCCTGAACGACTATTCTGTTCACCCATATAATTATAAATTTCTCAGCAAAACATTTCTTCCTTAATACGTTTGTGTCTCCTGTTTAACACCCACCATTCTGATCCATGTCATAACGCTATATTCCACACAGGCTAGTAAATAACTAGCCGTCAGGGAGGTCAAAATATTTTCAAGGAGAGGCAAACAATTTTCCAAAGGAGAAATATATTTATATATTTTTCATACACACACACACACACGCACATATTAGTTTATAATTCTCATATCATAATAGAAATAAGTACATATATTGTACTAGCAAAATACCCGTGCTTCGCTACGGAGTTTCACGTTGTATGTAATTGTACAATTATTGCTCGCTTAATAGTATAGGATTAGATAGATTGTACAAATTCTCAACTCTTAGTTTGTTTATTTACATTCATAGCAACAGCTATTTATTATTTGTTTCGAGAAAATAGTTAGAGCCGTTTCCGAGAAAAAAAAGAACATACATTTATTAATTAATTGAACTTCGAAATTTTCTCGACTATAAGAACCTGCAAACAACGAAGTTTTTTTCAATTTAAAACAATGATTAAAAACTCAGGACTAAATGTATTCGGAGTTTCCAGTAAACTGAGATGTCAACCACTTCATTTACAAAGTATGCAATTCCCGCGATAAATTTCAGTATTTGGTTTTTTGCCCCTTAGGAGTGAAAGTTTTTAAAACTGTTTCTTAGTGAGCACCTAAGACCTATGATGAAGCTATGTTCAAAGTTTCATTGATATCCATTCAGTGGTTTCAGAGATATCGTGATCAGTGAGTCAGTCAGTGGTATTTGGGTTATATAGATATCTAGCCGATTTACCCAGCATTCCTCGGGTTCATAATTTATTCATAGGCTCATAGGCACCTATTCTTGTTCTAACGTTATATTACTTGTATATTGTATAATCTTCCTTATATTGTTACGTTCGCATTCTCACTGGAGGAATACTCTGTAGCGCACCTGTTTAAGAACATGTCATAAACTGTATTCTTATATCTGGAGAAGAATTCTGTTGCGCGTGATGCTCCTGCTCGATTTCTAACTCTGGGAGAGGGCGAACAGCTAAATTAGTTTTCAATAAAATGTCTACAGTACTTGCACGTGCTGCGTATTTAACTGTCGTTTTATAATTCATTGTGTTAATGTTGAAATAAGGCATTTGTTAAATTAGTGTCTCCTAAACTTATTCTAACAATACAATACCTCTATAGATTTCATCTTATCAATTTTTAAATTCAAACTGAAGCATGTGCATTTATATTGTCTGAACACTATGATCTGAATACATTCGCTATCAAAACTTTGTTTTTTATACTCGCTTATAACTTTCTTTGATCTTAACTTATCCACTTTTAAATTCAACCTGAAACAACTCTGAATTCACACACTATTAAGAAGTTTCTTAAGAAGCATACACCACCTTTGATATCATAACCTATATCTTTATTTATAAAAACCGTGGACTCTGGCCCCGCCGTCTTTTGCGGGATCCGACCTAAGACTCCCCGGGTTCCGTGGATGAACTCCGGGAAAGGCCCGTTGGACGACTCCCGTGCTATTTCCTACGTGGGAGACTTCCACCGATGCTATGGTAACCAGAATCTATTCTATTGGGTTGCCATAGTAACCAGATCTAATAGATTTTTAAGACCCAAAGGACCCCCCCAAAGAATCGTATCGAAAAAACACTTGTTCTATGTTGGTTCTCCCGTTGCGTAAAATATTTGTGTCAAGTTTGGTTGAAATCGGTCCAGTGGTTTAGGAGGAGATGTGGAAGACCCCAAAGGACCCCCCGAAGGATCGTATCGAAAAAACACTTGTCCTATGTTGGTTCTCCCATTGCGTAAAATATTTGTGCAAGTTTGGTTGAAATCGGTCCAGTGGTTTAGGAGATGTGGAAGACCCCATCGAAGAAAACACCTATCCTATGTTGGTTCTCCCGTTGCGTAAAATATTTGTGCCAAGTTTGGTTGAAATCGGTCCAGTGGTTTAGGAGGAGATGTGGAAGACCCCAAAGAACCCCCCCAAAGGACCCCATCGAAAAAACACCTATCCTATGTTGGTTCTCCCGTTGCGTAAAATATTTGTGCCAAGTATGGTTGAAATCGGTCCAGTGGTTTAGGAGGAGATGTGGAAGACCCCAAAGAACCCCCCAAAGGACCCCATCAAAAAAAACACCTATCCTATGTTGGTTCTCCCGTCGCATAAAATATTTGTGCCACGTTTGGTTGAAATCGGTCCAGTGGTTTAGGAGGAGATGTGGAACATACATACATACAATGGGGGGGGGTTGCCCCTTAGGAGTGAAAGTTTTTAAAACCGTTTCTTAGTGACCATCTACGACCCCATAAGAATACACCTTCAAATTTTGAGATCATTATCTTCAGTAGTTTTTGCTCTACGTTGATTCTCTGTCAGTCAGGACAAAGCTGCTTATATATATAGAGAGATTAATTGCTTTAATACAACAACACTGCCCAGCGATCCACAGGAAGCAAATCGATGTATATCTTTTCGGCTTGCACACGTTTTGTTGGTGTGGGTTTCGGGACTTTCCATTTAAAAAGCATGCAAACAAGAAAATAAACATGAGTGAGGCCAGAAATAAAGCGAATTTTGTATGTGTGTGTGTGTGTCCTGCCGGCCTTTTAATTGCCATAATCACAATAATAAAACTTTGGAAAAGTAAACATTACATAATTGAGATATGCTTGCCTGCCAGGAACAATATGTTTCCACTCATTAGATTTAAATGATAATGAAAAAAATATAATTTTGTTAAAGTGAAATGAAATGTTTCCATAGAAACTACTTCTTTGTTGTCATTAACGTATTACACATATAAAACTTATAAAATTTACTTCCTCCCTCATCAACTACCATTTTAATTTATATAAAATTACCCCTTCCCCTTCAGCTACCCTTTTCATTTATAGATATTTCATTACCTTTCTACAGTGGATTATTATGACCTTCTTTTAAGGATACTTTGTTTATCAAAATTAAGCACTTTACTCTTGCTAAAATGTAAAAGGTTGCAGGTAAACTACCCCTTCCCCATAACTGATCTTCACCAAAATCAATAGGCCTCGAGTCCTCTACAATTCAGAACTGTATGCAAAGAATTATTTGATTCTCTTTGACTTTTCGTCTATGTCTATGTTCATAGACAGACTTTTCGTCTTTAGGGAGTGAAGCCTCTGCAAGATGCTCAGGATCCATGAGAGACTTCAGGAGCGATCCTTCTTTTCCGCGTGTTTGTTCTGTGAAACGTATACTGTAGATTCACAGCTTTACTCTGAGCAATGCTCCATAGGGAATGTTGAATTTTTTTTCCACGGTGTACCCTCATACACACTAAAACCTGCTCTGATGTTTTGATTACACACATAATAATATTAAAACTTTGGAAACTTGAGCACTACTTAATGGAGATCAAACATTAACTTTTACAAGCCATTAATTTTATGAATATTTTGAAGCAATAAATGTTTGAATAAATTAATACAATCTGTGTACTTATTTCTGTTATAATATAAGAATTACAAACTAATATGTGCATGTGTGTATGTATGATAAATATATAAATATTTATATAAAAATATTTATATAAGACTCGATTTTAAAAAAGAAAAGCGACTAGTTTGTATTAACAGGAAAGACTTTGATAACACTATAGACATCATTCACCCTTGACCGATAACTCGCACTGAGAGCCTAAGTACATTACAGGAATCAGATCGCAACTCCCTTTGGCCAGCTCTTCGTTCGACCTACAAACATTTTATTCAAAAGTACAGTCCTTCCTCACGAAGGTTGAGGATAGTCTTCACCTACCTGACATGGGGGTACCATTTTAGCTGATACATAATTTCTTCAGAACTCAAGCATCCACATAGTTAATATTTAAATGATTTTAAATATAAATTTTTGGACATGGAAGTCACGTATGGTTCTCCATACCGATTTTTTATATTAACTAGCTAATAAATTATTCTAAGAAACAATTAGGCACTGTACAAAAAGTCAAGTGACGATTTTTGTTTACATTGGTTTTTTGGTATGGCATCAGCATGTACCTCTTTATGAATTTCTTTACATTTTTGATCTGTATCCCAGTCATTAGAGAAAAATTTATATCGTCATAAAACTGGCATTCACTGAAATTAATTTCACTAACCCATTAACTCAAACAAAATAAAAAAAATCAATTTGTATGTGTTCCCTACTATATGCGGATGACATAGTTCTTATTCAAGAAATTTAAAGAAATTTTGACGAAACCGAAACATCGAAGCATGATAATGTTTTTAGGATTTTGAAACGTATAATGTGCATATAACAAATATTTACTATATAACAAATATATGTACTATATAACAAACATTATAATGTTAAAACGACAGAGACCGAAGATTTCTAGACTGTGGGGAATCAAAAGTGTGGAAGCGTTACATTTTTCGATGACGTTACATTTTTTATGGAATGACCCCCAGCCTAAAAACATTATCATGTTAAAACACGAATAAAAATTTATAGGCTTCATATATACTGTAATACAAATGTTAAGTATACAAAACAAATATCCACTCTACGAAATCATTTCCATCTTGTGAGTAGCAGTAATAGAATACCTGTCTAAATCTTAATATTTTGTGTTTAAGTTGCACTCTACACAACTCAAAACCATATGTACATTCTACATGGTATAGAGCTTATTACATCCTATAGACTAGAAAATCTTCTGCACAAAGCAGTATTAAGAAGCATTAAGACACTAGGGTAAACACTAAGGCACTTAAAAACTTAATTAAAATGCTGTACTACAAAAGAAAATTCATATATTATAAATCATTTGGACTTCTTATAATAGAAAATTTCAATATTACATCAAATTATACATACTACAATTTATACAAGAATTTATGAGTGCTTTTAATTTTAAAAGAAGCACTATTAGATAGAGTCCTGTGGCACTACTGCTGCTTCAAGCCTCAATGCAACAGTCTGCCCACTTATTCCAAAACTGAAGATTATACAAATAATTATTATGATATGCGAGTGGTTATTGTAGAAGAGCTATCTGTCATATATATGATTCCCAAATTATACACTCAAATTTCATATTGTTATAAAATTTCATGGCAATCTCTCGGGACCTGATTCTATAGCTACAAATAAGAAAAAAGTTCATATAAACATAGGTCCAAAAACGGTTCGTTAGCGAGTAACAGCTCACGAACCAGTTCACCCTGATTTCTGCTCCCACGCCATACTGAAATTCTTGGAATATAAAGTGAAGGGTAAATTTGGTGGTTTCTGATCTGAAAAATTGAATAAAAAAGGTCCCAGAGCTCTATCTAAATTGTTTTAAGAAAAACTGCATAAAACATAAAAAATTGGAATCGAAAAACACATTTTTAGATTTGGGATAATAGACATTATACACATCAGTTTTCTCATAATTAAAATTTCTACAAAGTTAGTTAGAAATTTTTATTTGTTAATTGGCAAACTAAGGAATTTATTTTATCCCAAATCTAAAAAAGTGTGTTTTTGGACTCCAATGCTTTGTGTTTTACACAGTTTTTCTTAGAAACTAATTGAGATAGAGCTCTGGGACCTATTTTATTCAATTTTTCAGATCAAAACCATAAGAAACCACCAAATTTACCCTTCACATTATACCCCAAGAATTTCAGTATGGCATCATTTTACCATGGGAGCAGAAATCTGGGTAAACTGGTTCGCGAGCTGTAACTCGCTAACGAACCGTTTTTGGACCTATGTTTATATACACTTTTTTTCTTATTTTTAGCTATACAATCAGCTCCCGAGAGATTGCTGTGCATTTTTGAATCACCCTATATATCAAATAACAATATTAAACAAAACATAGTTGTTGTTTTATACAAAATGATTGAATATTTTTAACTATCACACATTTCCATATTTTTTCCTGAGTATGTTATCAATACATTTTTCAATCAAGATATCTTAAACTTTGTTTAGCACAGGAATGTTTAATTAGGAATAAAATAAAGGTATGTGCTCCCGCTTTTTATATTTTGTAAATTAAAATGATACTGTTTTCTTTTATTTTCCAAAATTTAATTATCTTTTACATGGACTATAACACATGTTTAATAGCACTATTATTCCAGAACTCAATTAAAACATGCACATGTTGTTTAAAAATATTTTATATTATTACAATATGTAATTTAATTATGCACACAAAGTGATATCATGTAGAACACTGACTGTACCAGCTGTATGGAGCACTATTAGATACAGTCTTGTGGCACTGCTTCAAGACTTAGTGCAGTGATGTGATTTCAAAATGGACTTGAAACTGGAGCAAAGAGCAAGTGTGAAGTTTCGTGTTTGTTGAGTAGAAGAATGATCCGCCATGTGTGGACCAAAAAATGTTTAGAAGCGGTCCGAGTGGACGCAAAAATGTTAAGTGTGAAGTGTTCGTGATTTACTGTAGGTTGATTCGCCAGGATGCAGAAATGATGAAGAGAGAGTGGACTGTAATTAATACATTTATTTAAATTGTTCACATTTACATTATTAGGTTTCACTTTTGAATAAGAGATTGGCTAATGAGCGCATCGTAAATACAAGTCGTATTACATTGAAATTAATTTGATGAAAGGGCCATATATGAAGTGTTGGCCTAAGGCCTACATTAATTGTCGTATGATGAATAGAATAGAGGCGCGAGTACACGACACTCTAAATACTTGAGTACAAGTATTAGAAAAATGTGACAGTATTGTTTAATACTGGAGTCTAATATTTTTGATGAACCGAAAACAGTAAGCGTATACGCGTGTCAGACGATGCAACGAAGAAAAGTCCTTAGAAAGGTCGATAGCCAGGGTAGACAGAGAAAGGTTATGGGTTTGTTTCTCTTCCGCAGTGACTTCAGAAGACGACGGATTAGAAGGTAAAAAGGGTGGAAAAGGATTGGACTCGGAAGATTAAGACAAACAAGCGGGACCGTGCCACCAAAGCGAACAATCGCGCAAAACGTCAGGGAGACACCCCCTAGAGATAATATCAGCAGGATTGTGTCTAGAATTGATGTGATGCCATGTATAGGCTTGCGTAAGACGCTGAATCTCAGCAACACGATTAGCGACGTAGGTTTTCCACCTCGTGGACTGGGCATGAATCCAGTAAAGAGACACCATAGAGTCAGCATATAAATGAACACTATTAATAAACGAATAAAGCGCAGGAACGACCTTAGATACGAGTCGCGACAACAAAAAGCAAGCGCAGAGTTCGATGCGAGGTAATGACACCTGTTGTAGGGGAGCCACACGAGATTTAGAACACAGGAGATGACAAGAGGCCGATGAATCTTGATAAATGACTCTAATATAGATACAGCACCCAAACCCCTTTTCAGAGGCATCCAAAAAACCATGTAATTCAACTGTACTTGCCTCAAACTTGCAACGAATAGAACGTGGGACAACAATTTTGCTAATCAGACACAACTTGTCGCACAATGAATGCAAATCCAAATGTGATTGCCCGGAGATCGGTTCATCCCAACCAAGATTGCAAAGCCAGAGTTGCTGCATAAATTGTTTGTACAAGAAAACAACGGGCCGATCAGTCCAAGTGGATCGTATATGCCTGCGATAATCGAAAGAATTCTCCTCTTGGAGATGCTTGATTCAACGGGGAATGATTTAATATCAAACAGGAATGAATCGGCAGTGTTATTCCAGAGAATGCCCAGGGTACGCACATTGTCCTGTTTGTTTAAGGGGAGTGATAAATTATCATGACTTGCGACCACTCTGGGTTCATTAGATGCCCATTTATGCAGCGTGAGACCGTATTGACTCAATAACGCACCTAAGTCAGATTTCAACTTGGTCAGATCAGAGATGGTGTCTGCACCGGTAAGCAAATCGTCGACATAGAAATCATTTGTTATAGCTAACACCGCATCAGGAAAAGAAGCCTCATGGTCCCTACCAATTTGAATAAGACAGCGAGTGGCTAAAAACGAAGCACTAGCCGTGCCGTAGGTTACCGTTCGCAATGCAAAGTGTTTAAATTGTTCGAGGGGAGAGTCACACCACAGAATACGTTGACAGTGACAATCCTTTTCAGCTACTCGAATTTGTCGATACATCTTCTCGATGTCGGCGATGAGAACATATTTATGCATGCGGAAATGTAAAAGAATAGAAAAAAGGTCTTGTTGAACATTCAGGCCTACCAACAATATGTCATTGAGAGAAAGGCCATTGGTAGTTTTGGACGAACCATCAAAAACGACGCGCAGTTTTGTGGTCACGCTAGACTGCTTAAACACGGCTAGGTGAGGCAGATAGTAAGTATTTGACACTCCTGAATTGATAGAGCAATTATCGATAAGCGTCATGTGGCCAAGATCCTTATATTCATTAATAAAGTCTGCGTAATCGCGCGCAAGCTTAGAATCACGCCTGAATCGACGTTCTAAATTCAAAAATCTTGCTTCAGCATTGGTGTAAGATTCCCCCAACTGGAGATGATCGGACTTAAATGGCAGTGATACAACGAACCTACCCTCTTGATTGCGATGAGTAGAACGCACGAAATGCTCCTCACAAGCTGACTCGTTATCAGGTGTGTTGTCAGGGATAGTTTCTGCTTCCCAGAATTTTTCGAGAGACTGCAAAATTTGACTGTCGTTGTTCCTAGCTAGGAACGAAACAGCAGGACCTTTGTAGCGGCAGTGGTTGGGCAGATTGCCAGCCAAAATGTAGCCTAACTTTGTTTCCTGAATAATGGGAAAATGAGGGCCGCGTACGTATTTGTTGGCTAAAATTAAATCCAGGTAAAATTGCGCCCCTAAGAGTATGTCGATTTCGGATGATATGTTGAAATTGGGTCAGCAAGAAAAATGTTGTCTGGAATGTTGAATTGATTTATGTCAAACGATTGTGCTGGTAGATTGTGGGTTAATGCAGATAAGATAGCACATTTTGCCTCGAAGCTAAATCTCTGATAAAGAGAAATAATGCGTACAGACGCGAGATTAGTGGCATGACAGGCTGTATTATTTATACCCGTAATTGGTATGTTGGATTTAGTCAAATTAAGCCGTAATTTCTTTGCAAATGATGTGGTACAAAAATTTATTTGTGAACCTGCGTCCAAAAGAACTCTTGCCTTTTGTCTGTTGCCAGCCTGGTCAATGACAAATACAATTGCTGTTGATAAAAGAATATTATTCGTGGATTGTAATTTAAATGAACAATAATTACTGCTACTGGCAGAGATTGAGTTCGGCACATTGTGCATGTGCAACAATGTATGGTGTCGTTTTGAACAGATCTTACATGCCTGCTTATTCTTACAATTAGATACAAAATGATCTGATCTAAGACAATTGGTACAACATTTGTGATTTGATACAAATTGTCCTCGCTCAGCGGTGCTTAGTGCACGAAATTTATCACACATGTAAATTGGATGATTAGATTTACAACACAAACATGAATAATTGCTTGACGCTGAGTGATAACTCTTAAATGTAGCACTGCCAGCAGCGTTTCGTGATTTATATTTATCAGATTTATTGTTGAGTCTTAAACTCGGCTTGTTGAGTTGCTGTCCGGCATCGATAGGCAGTGTATTTTCTAACAGCTGTCTACGTGCGTTTAAAAAATGAGTGGAATCTTGAAAGTTAGGAAGATTATCAGGGTCTATAGACTCCTTCCATAATTTAAAAATAGTAGGGTCGAGTTTGGTTGATAATAATTGTATAGTAATAAGTTCAAATGAATTCACTGACAGTTGCATTGCCGCCAGTGAATTAACGAAGACGTTATCGTATTTGTGAATTCTGCCAAACTTTGGACAGTCTTTAATTGTCGACTTGACTTGAAGTAAATTTTGAATGTAGTATTTTGCTACTATGAACTTGTTGTCATACCTTGCGGACAGCAAACTCAACGCTATCGAGTAATTTTCATTACAAATAGGTAGTGATTTAATTAAGTCTAACGGTTCATTTTTTAGAGAAGAATGTAAATAATGTAGTTTCTGCACTGGCGTTAGATCGGATCTTGCATGCACCAAGTCCGAAAAAATTGAATGAAAATGCTGCCATTCCAAGATATTGCCTGTGAAGCAGGGCAAACTTATCGGTTTTAATTGCATATGGGCCGATAATACGGGAGGTACAGTCTGAACATTAAAGGTATCAATTAATTGTAAAATATTTGCTTCCGTAGAATATAGCATTTCTTCGACCTCAACTCGGTCTTCTTGAGCAGCGTTTATGTCTTTGCAAATAAGTTCGATTTCGGACTGTACCTCGTCGTACTTCGTTGCCAAGCTTTTCAAACTTTCAAGTCTTACTGTTAAAAAGTGTTTTGTATTAGAGTTTGTATCAAAGTTACTGACAGCTGATTGTATGCGCACTATTGCGGACTTTAAGCCGCCTCTCTTTCTGACTAACAATTTGAGGCCTTCTTCAGCCATTGTACGCACCTTGAAATGATGTTAGTGAGGTGATACCTTGTGGGCTATGTCCTGAAGCGTCGACGCCATGGAGAAGATGGCAAACACACAGCTCGGAGAGATGACTGCTTTGACTGACGTACTGAAGCTAACAGGCTCTTGCAATGATGTCGTCAGGAGGCTCAAAGGCGACGACCGAAATGCTGATCGAATCACGCCACGGTCGTATCAGCGGATGTGCTGAGTCGCCCGTGATGGCCAGAAATAGGGGCAGAAAAATAATAAATGTGAATGATGTATCCGGAAATCCAGGTCCGGAGCGACCAAAAAATGTTGAGTAGAAGAACGATCCGCTATGTGTGGACCAAAAAATGTTTAGAAGCGGTCCGAGTGGACGCAAAAATGTTAAGTGTGAAGTGTTCGTGATTTACTGTAGGTTGATTCGCCAGGATGCAGAAATGATGAAGAGAGAGTGGACTGTAATTAATACATTTATTTAAATTGTTCACATTTACATTGTTAGGTTTCACTTTTGAATAAGAGATTGGCTAATGAGCGCATCGTAAATACAAGTCGTATTACATTGAAATTAATTTGATGAAAGGGCCATATATGAAGTGTTGGCCTAAGGCCTACATTAATTGTCGTATGATGAACAGAATAGAGGCGCGAGTACACGACACTCTAAATACTTGAGTACAAGTATTAGAAAAATGTGACAGTATAGCTGCGGGCGCGAGCTGACCGCCGCTAGCGAGCATATATGACGAACTGTGTGGAAGCACGGACATGAATTGAGCAGATTAAAAGAGCAGATTAGCCAACCTATAATGTAAAATTACCGCGCTACTGTACAGTGTTATACTTAAGAAATCTACTACAAGTTCAGCACGTCTATTGCAATGACATCTTGAACCTAAAGTGGCACTCTCATTTTAAAAATAGTTCAATTTTACTGGAGGATATAACAAGTCTGAACAATCACACACATCATAACTCCCAACTGTTGACAACATTTAGAAATTTTGTTGCGATGATTGTCAAATTATCATTCATGGAACTGGTAACACAATATTTCATTTGGTGATGCTAGGGTAATCAGATCATGCATTGCATTTCTACCAAGTTCATCACCTAACTGTTAATTGTTGATTTAACGGAAGAGCCTAAGATCCAAGGAGGCATGACAAATCAGAAGTGAAACAAAGAACATGTTATATACATATTTACTTCAAAGCACTGTTACTTTGTTCCCCCAGATGAGGAAGGAATTTTTACTGTGAATCTGTTAGGTAAAAATTAGTTAAACTCATGACAATTGTCTTCCTTACAAGACTGCAAAGTTTTTCCTGTTTATGAAAATGAAATTGAAGCTTAAATGGCAGCATTTCAACCAACTCTGTAAAAGATACTAAGACTGAATTACAACAGGCACTTGACACATTTAAAGAGAAAGAGAAATTGAATGGAGGTTAGATTTCAATTATATTACTAATAAAAATTGTAAAATCTGGTTTCTTTGATGACAGTACATTCCTTTAATTATAAATAAATTCTTACATATATTTCATCAACTTTTGTACACGGCGTGTTTCTGAAAACATGTATGAAACTTAAATTGTCCAAAAGTCAGACCACTGTACAGTAGAGGAAGTGGTGCAATGTGGAAGCATGGCTTTTTAGACTAGGTAGGTACTATAGATTAGCGGAGAATTCTAGAACTTACTATTATAGCTTTTAATTGTCATGTTAGAGTGCTGCCAGACAGTTGCACTGTGTACTGTGAGTGAAACGCTGTGTAATAGTCTTCTTCAGATCTTAAACATTTGTAAGGTGAGTTTTGTAGCTATAATTAAAAACAATCATTGCCTATGATTTACCCAAATATTAGGCAGTTTTGATTAAAGGTTGTTTTGTGATTTGCTGTTTTAACTATGAATTATACTTTAATAAGTTAGTGTATAAATGTCTAGATTCCCAAATGGCGACATGCTCGTAATATGGAAACACTCTGTTGGGGGTATTGTGGAAGCATTTCCACATTATCCACCATAAAGAATCTTTCCTCCTGTTGCCATATGAACGTTTCAGATGCCACAGGAGCAAACTGGCCCTAACCGAGGTCTGTTCTGAAGAAATGGAACAAAAATGATGTGATGAAGGCAATAACATCTATTCGAGAAAAAATGGGATTATAACTCTATGGTGTGCCACATGCAAAGATTTGTAAATAGCAACATTTCACCTGAAGATTGTGGTAAATTAGAAGTAGGGCGGAAGCCTGTTTTCTGACCTCTTTAATTGAATTAGACAATTGCTTTTATGCCCTGACCACAGAAGATGTGAAAAGAATGATATATCAGTTGCCAGTAAAGAATAATATTCCGAATCCTTTCAGTGCCAATGAAGCTGCTGGTAGAGCTTGGTTCGACCTTTGTATTAGGCGACACCAAAAAAAAACTCACTCCACAAACCAATAGAGAGCTCTTTTTCAAGAGTTAATGGGTTTAATAGGGAAGTGGTAAATAAGTTTTCTGACATGCTAGAAGCACAGTATAAATAACATTCTTACCCTGCTGACCAAGTTTATAACGTGGACGAGACTGGTATTACCATGGGGTCTAGAGGAAGGTTCCACATGCAACTGGGTTAAAGGAGAAAAGGCAAGTGGGTGCCACTACTTCAGCAGAGCAAGGTTCCCTGGTAACTATCATATGTTGCATGAGTGCAGGGGGCACTTTTATACCCCCTATGATGATATTTCCAAGAAAAAACATGACCAACATTCTTATAAAAGAAGCCCTGTCTGGAGCAATTGGAAGATGTCACTTTTCAGGATGGATCCAAATAGAGCTGTTTACTGAGTGGTTCCAGCATTTTCTTCAGAAGACAAATCAAGCCAAGGAGTCCCCTGTGTTGTCAGTATTCAATGCACACAACTCTTGCAACAAAAATCTCGAGATTATCGCCCTTGCTCGTCAGAATCATGTCACTATTGTGAGCATTCCATCTTATACTTTACATAAAGTACAACCACTAGATAGGACTTTTATGGGCCTCCTGAAAATGCAATAGTGAATACATTCATCAATGGCTGTGTCATCAGGATTGTCCTGTAGGTCCCTATGACATCGCTGCACTTTTCGGTAAACCCTACCTACCATGCCAAACAGGGTTGATTGTTTCTAAAGGATTTTTAGTTACAGGGATTCATGTTTGTGAACGTACTATTTTTGATGACAATGAATCTATCGCTTCAGAGTGTTCCTTGCTCTCTCAACCTGTACAAGACATCCTGGTATCAGATGACCTGCATGGACCCAGTAAAGACATCCTACAGGGAGCTAGTTGTTCCAAATCCATGGCCAGTGCCCCAAAGATTCCCTGTCTTTCACCACAAGACATAATGTCAGTGCCAAAACTGAAGAGAAAGATTTCTAATAAAGGCTGAAAGGCAAGTTCAACCTCTGTAATTACAGATTCTCCATATAAATTGAAACTCCAATAAATAAGTCTAAGAGGCCTAAGCTGAAAGACAACAGACTAGATAAAAAAACCAAACCTGTCAAGACCTGGAGAACAAAACTTCGGCTCAACAAGGAACCAAATGAAGAGTCAAAAATAAGTCACAGATCTCATCAGGGGAATCTCAAATAGAACTTGAGTTTGGTGAAATTGCTCCTACTGAAGAAGATGCTAACTGCATATTTTATAGAAATTTGTTTTCAAATTATGTTTGAGGAGAACTGTGGAGCCAGTGCTTACTCCATGAGCTGTGGTGTCACGAGTGCGCAGGTGTGAAAATGAACATTACATTTGCAATTTTTGTAAATGAGACATTCTAATAGTTTTTAAATGTTAAACTCTATAATGATGTAAAATAGTTTTTTTTAATTTTTATTGAAATCTATTTTTATAGTAATATTATGTTTCCACATTACCAGCACTTTTCTTAACCCTTTCAGTGCTACTGACGCATCAATGCGTCGTTGACAGTTTGTGCCTGCTATGCTACTGACGCACTAACACGCAACAGAGTTAATGCCAGAAATGCTACTCTCGCATTAATTTGTTCGTTGTTTGAGCTATCTGGTGGCCAGTTTTGGTATCACAACATATCGATAGTTTACTTATGTTGGTACTTTTGTATTTGTGGGAGGGAAATTTTATCTTTTAGTTTGATTTTCAAACAGCTGACTATTCGTCGCTCGACCACGTGCGAGGTTACGTAAGTTGTTTTAGTTTATTTCTTTTCTGTTTTGGTTTATTTATTACGTATTTCAGTATTGTTTATGTAACAATGGAAGATTTGCCAGGCCCAAGTTGTGAAAATGGACAAATATTCCGTGATTCGTTGTTTGTAAATAATGACAGTGATATTGAAAGTGACGATGAATTGTTGAGTGATTTTGAAGATACTACTCGTTCTTTAGTGTCGATCCATTTGTAAATGAAGGATTTCAGTGGAAAAACGAACCATTTAACCCTGTGTTTTGTGATTTTGACTCTGATTCTGGTGGTCTGCAGACAGACGATGTGAATGAAAATTCAACGTATTTAGATTTTTTCGAACTCTTTGTGACACCGAATTTGGTGGGCAAGATTACTGCAGAAACAAACCGATATAGTACAGAATGTGCTGCAAATATAAATTCCCCATCTTCACGTTTATCTAAATGGAAAGACACAAATGGGGATGAATTATATGTATTTTTGGCCTTGTGTTTCCTCATGACCAGAACTAAAAAACTTTCAATTTTTGAGTACTGGTCAACAGATTCACTTCTACATACACCTGTTTTTAATAAGTATATGTCTAGAGATAGGTTTCAAATTTTACTAAAATGTTTACACTTCTGCTGTAATTCTCATCAACCTTCTAGAGACAGGTTATTCAAGTTACAGATGGTCCTTGACGAACTTTGATATAATTTCAAATCTGCTTTTAGACCATACCAAAATGTGTGCATTGACGAAAGCCTGCTTCTCTTCAAAGGCAGACTTTCTTTCAAACAGTACATTCCGTCAAAAAAGCACAGGTTTGGTGTAAAATTATTTATTTTATGTGACTGCCTGACTTCGATATATACGACTTCACTGTGTATACAGGAAGCACGACACGTATAAGCTCATACCCTGAATATGGTTTTGCTGGTTCTGTTGTTGTGACACTTATGAATGGTATGCTCGACCAGGGTCACACACTGTATATTGACAATTGGTATTCTAGTCCTAAGCTCTTCAAGATCCTGCATGAAAAGCAAACAAATGCATGTGGTACTGTAAGGATGAATAGAAAATTCATGCCAAAATTCACAAGTGAACTCAGGAAGGGTCAACATGAAAGTTTTGTAGCCAACAACATGATGTGTCTTAGATGGAAAGATAGGCGGGAAGTACGTATGTTGACTACATTTCATGGAGATGACTTTGTTGTTTCGGGTAAGAAGGATATAAAAACAGGGCAGGAAATTATGATACCAGCACGTGTAAAAGATTATAATAATCATATGGGTGCAGTAGACAAGACTGATATGCTGCTTAGTTCTGTGGAATGTGTCTGAAAAACAGTAAAGTGTCTGAAAGTTGTAATGTGGGTGACTCCACATTATTACAATTAGTATGGAATTAAAATAAATCCCCGTAGTTTGTCCCGTTACACTGGTACGCAAGTTAGTTCAAAAAGGGGAAGGTGTATTCAGGTTTCCATATTTATCCTTCTAATAAAAATATTGGTGGCGACCTGTAAGTAATCTTGGAGTCTTCTGTTTTGGTAAGTCATGGTAAAGTGTAATCAGGGTTAATGCGTAAAAAGATCGCACAAGGTAAGTAGAAGTCACGTGGGTGGGAATGGTAAACGTTTGAAATGTTACACACCATCTTATTATAAGAACATACTCCATTCATTCATTGTCTGTAGAAGGTGAATCAACAAAATAAGTCATATTTAAAAATATATATATTTGTTTTTTGCAGTTTTATATCATTTTAGATAAATTTGTATACAAATACAGAACATTTACATCAACATTTTCTAAAAAATTACTTGGTTTTTCAAATTATGATTTAAAATTTATTTTTCTATGGCGTGTTATTAAAAAACTACTTGCACAAACCTCATTTTTCTGGATATTAAAAAAAAAACTATTTTACATACAGTCTCTTCACAGAAACATGTTTCTCTATTTTATATTGAGAAACAACAGTATATTTTTATTTTTTTGTGTGAGCAAGCATCCTTACATTACCCAGATAAACAAGAATTTTTCATACTATTTATACTTGGCTCTATATAGTAGTTAAGTAATAAAATTAAGTGCACACACACACATTAATTAATTTCTTTTGCAAGAATTACATTTTATAAAGTTTATGATGATGAAGGCAGTGAATCTGTGAAATGTGATTCACATTATATAAAATTTATACTGGTTTCAGAAAACAATTAGTCTACAATTATTATATAAAAACAGCAAAAGTATCAAGAGCTACAATTGATTAAACATGTACACATACACACACAACACATGACAGTAATGAAGTTCTCTTGGTTTCACATGCATGTAAGAAACTTGCAAGCCAGAACCTCCCAAATGCAGAATCTCAGTATATTGAAAATATGAGAATTTACACATCTCAAACAGAAATTTGAGTACAATAGTACTAAATTTTATTGACTGTATGTTTTCACTCATCATTCTTACAAACAACACTATTCCCTTTTTCTTAACTTGGTTTCCTCCATGTTTAATTATATATTGTAATTTCATTTTGTGATTACAATAAGTAATGCTCAGATAAACCTACATAAATATACACATTTTACAAATTTATCTATATTCTTTTAGTTGTATCCTTGTCATCAGTAGCAACATTTTGTATGATTTCATTTAAATAACTAACTGTTTTTAAATAAGTAGTTGGCACAATTCTACTGCACACTTTAGAATATACTTAGTTATGCGAGTCTGACCTGCAAGAACATGTACCATATTTACATTGTTTATTCAATCACAAGTAGCAAATAAACTCGTTTTCATATGCCCATGCTAATTCAAACATATTATTACACAATGTACTTTTACATACATTTCTACACAACAGTATAAGTTGTACTATATGCTAAATTTTACAGCATCATGTGTCTTCACATCAGACTGTGGTTACGCATATCGCAAGACATGCAGTGTTCTGATATGTATCTTTTACGTACCTTTATTCCATTTGCCAATATTATAAGAAGGAAACTGCTGCACAGTGCTAAAACTGCCTACACAACATGTTTTTTTGAAGCTTCAGTAACTTGATAATATTTTTGTACAATATATTTTTATTTTGTTTCACTGAATACAGTGTATACAGACATCAACATTAAGAGTTGCACTTGATAAAATACTGTGCATAATAAACTTTTTTTAATTTCATAAGATTCAGTTAAATATGGTAAGCTATTATCATGAAGACTACTTTTATACTTTCAATATACAAAGATCACTTTAAAAATTTAAATTTACAAATCACTAAAGTTTAATAATCATAAAAATCCTACTATAGTTTACAGTTTACAGTAATGCCTAATTAACAAAGATCACTTGTTAATTAGGCATTACTTTGTTCAATATACAAAGATCACTTTAAAAATTTTAATTTAAAAAGCATTAAAGTTTAATAATCATAAAATTACTACTGTAGTTTACAGTAATGCCTAATTAACTAATGCTCATACACTTTTATTCACTTTTAGCATTTGTTATATGTATGTGTACATGATACTGTAGCTGGCACCCGCATAAGCGTAGAATTATTGGTATATTTGCAGAGCTTATACAGCATTATTAACAAGTAAAACTAAAATAATACACTTGTGTAACTTTTTGTGAGCAGAGTAGCACATAAAATAAAATTATATAAATAATTTTTTGTATCAAGTAAAAATTAAATTAAACTTTCATAAAGATTTTGAGCTGTTTTCGGAACTGTAAATGAGACACAAAAGTTAGATTTTTACATTTTTATTTGGGTTTCAATGTTTTGTATACCAGCGGCAGTCAGTGGTATCAAGAAGACATTTTAATATTCTGGCATTTTATTTATACTAAAATATATTGAATGTACTGCATTTTATTACAGTGAAACCAACTGACTCAAATCATAAGCATTTCGAATTACATGACTTCACCACAGAATACATCTCTTACATACGTTGTGGTTTTAGTACTAATTAGTTTTGAAAAGCAATTAACCATCAGCAGGTCTTAAACATTAAAATTGGGGTTCTTTTTAAAAAATCTATGAGTTAACTTTCAATTCCAAAAGTCTTTGGCAGAAAAAAACCTTCGTCTTTACAAGAAAATGTAACAGTAACTGAATCATACGAAAATAAAAACTGTTACTCTGAAACATCTACATGACAAAAACACAAATAACGTTTATACAAGGAACCAGTACCTGTAAATTTAGGTAGAAATTAGGATAACAGCGATATTTTAAAAACACGAATGACCACACTAACATCGCTGGCAATCTATTGTCATGAATTTAATCTTAAAATAAAAAAACCTAAATATAAATGTTTGTTTCTGGATAATGCAACCTGCTTACCTGCTAACCTGCTTACTCACACCCCAAAACGTATTACTTACGCTATTAAAAGTATTTACACAAAGTACATTCAACAGATTTTGGACAAAGGTGTAAAAACACAATCTGTTAAATTAATAAACATAAAAAAGATAATAAAGTACAGAGTTTATAAAATTGTCTAAAACAGAAATTGCCAAAATAAAATATTCATGAAATAGGTCAATGTTCCAGCTTTAATAGGTTTTGTTAATGCATTTGTCTTACAAATTACAAATGTATTAATGTATTCTGCATAATGTTTATGGAATAATATCTGCCAAGCAGGTACATTGTAGTTATCATAAAAATACAAATTTTTTGAAAGTAACTATTATAAAAAGTAGTAATCATTAAATTAAATATATTAAACAAATACTAATTTACCTATTTAACGACCCTGTCTTTGTAAAACAAATCAATGTTTTAATTTTTAAATGGTCTGTACATGTAAAATTATCTTTCCACATGCATATACCTTACACATATGCTCAAAATTTATTCGTATATATACATCAGTATACTTATACGTAATTCATATATATTAAATGGCACTTTTTTAGTTTTGTATACACACTTTTTTCAGTATCACTATTTCATGGCCTTTCGTTTTGATAACAGTATTATTTATCAGCTGAATACCCGCAGAAGTCTAATTCTCTGGATAATATGTATATACATACACAGTAAAATATAACATAAACAAAAAGATGATAATCAGTAAGCATGTAATGTTGTCAATAGTCCATTTTTCATCTTGTCTCTGTTTTAATGACCTCAGAAGTAATCATCAGATACTGAAAGCAAGTTGTATATGTTTGAAACACTGAAAAACAATCATATGTCAATTAAATGGAAGAAATATATTGTGATGTGGCGATGAATATTACTAATATCATATGTTGAACATATCGATAAGTTTTGCTTCATCCACACAGATTACTTGGACACTAACTAACAATGAATCTTATATAAGACCCATTAACTTCAAGAAGTTAACAGTTCTGTGGTTAGGCTTGTACCTGGGCCTCCCAGTTGCTATGGGCAGCTCTGAACGCACCAGCTGAAGGTGTAAAGCTCCTGAATGAACAGCACACAGTCTCTACACTGGCTGTACCAGCTGTGTGGAGCACTATTAGATACAGTCTTGTGACACTGCTTAAAGCCTTAGTGCAGTGATGTGATTTCAAAATGGAATTGAAATTGGAGCAAGTGTGAAAGTTTTGTGTTATACTTAAGAAATCTACCACATGCTTTAGCAAGTCTATAGGAATAACATCTTGAACTTAATGTAGCACTCCTCATTTTAAAAATAGTTCAATGTTACTGGAGGATATAACAAGTCTGAACAATGGGGATAAAAGTTTTGAATAATGTCAAAAATTATTGAAACTAAATACAAAAATCTGAAAATTTACCGACATCATTATCAAACTTATACAAAAGTATATAAACTTGCCCTTTTGTATACAAGGTATATAAACATAGATAAAAAGAGACATAATTTTTCAAATAGACAAACAATTGCATTCCTTTTTGATCAAACTTTGATACAAAATCCATATAAACAATCTTGGTGGTGTATATGAAACCTAAATTCAAAACTGTAAAAAGAAGTATGTAGATTAAACTAAGACACAGTTAAAAATCAGTATGAAGAACCATACATGAATTCCATGTCCTAAAATTTATATTTAAATCGTTTAAATATTAATTAAATAAGTGGATGCTTGAGTTCTGAAGAAATATGTATCAGCTAAAATGATACCACCATGTCAGGTGGATTAGACTATCCTCAACCTTCATGAGGAAGGACTGTACTTTTTGATAAAATGTCTGTAGGTCGAATGAAGAGTTAGCTAAAGGTAGCTGCGATCTGATTCCTGTAATGAAATTGCACTCTCGCTGCGATGGGCCGAGGGATGTCTATAGTGTTATCAAAGTCTTTCCTGTCAATACTATACTAGTCATTTTTCTTTTTTAAAATCGAGTCTTGATTTCTTTCTTTCCATTTGTCTTCTGATTTCCTGAACGACTATTCTGTTCACCCGTATAATTATAAATTTCTCAGCAAAACATTTCTTCCTTAATACGTTTGTGTCTCCTGTTTAACACCCACCATTCTGATCCATGTCATAACGCTATATTCCACACAGGCTAGTAAATAACTAGCCATCAGGGAGGTCAAAATATTTTCAAGGAGGGGCAAACAATTTTCCAAAGGAGAAAAATATTTATATATTTTTCATACACACACACATGCACATATTAGTTTATAATTCTCATATCATAATAGAAATAAGTAGATATATTGTACTAAATATCACTATAATATTGACGACTCGGAACACAAAGTTTTTTATAAGTAAAAACGTAAAGTTTTACCTTACAGCCTAAGGTAACTTTACGTTTTTACTTTGTCACCGGACAAAAGGCTTGGCGCATGACAAATGGCGCCAATCGTACACTCTAGTGTTTTTGGTGGCCCTAAAAAGGACCTTGTGGCGAGAAGGCTGATGTTGGTTGTGCCGCGCTAAGATGTTCGGCGGCTACGCCCGCTGATCGTGGCGTACTGCAGTCCTCTTCTTTCGGCATCGGTTGTAGAGTCGGCTGCCGGCCCAGCGAAATCCATCGCTGGCGCGGAACGGGAGTGCGAAGACGCAAGAACGGCGGCGGTTCTATTCTTCGGCTGTTCCTTCCGGCTGACTCCGCCTCAACGTCGTCGGAGAGAGGAGAAGAGATGAAGTGCGTCCGATGGCGTGGCGATGAAGTGTGCTCAAAATTTTCTGCCGGCCCGGGTTTTATGCACTAACCGGGATCGCTGGTTGGCTCGCTGTGTCCACCGCTGGTACCGGAGAGCAGATGTTCACATACCGCTGCCGTCACAACTTATAAAAAACTTTGTGTTCCGAGTCGTCAATATTATAGTGATATTTAGTTAAGTAACGGACACGTCATGGACAACGAAATCCAAGAAGATATATTGTACTAGCAAAATACCCGTGCTTCGCTACGGAGTTTCACGTTGTACGTAATTGTACAATTATTGCTCGCTTAATAGTATAGGATTAGATAGATTGTACAAATTCTCATCTCTTAGTTTGTTTATTTACATTCATAGCAACAGCTATTTATTATTTATTTCGAGAAAATCGTTAGAGCCGTTTCCGAGAAAAAAAAGGACATACATTTATTAATTAATTGAACTTTGAAATTTTCTCGACTATAAGAACCTGCAAACAACGTAGTTTTTTCAATTTAAAACAATGATTAAAAACTCAGGACTAAATGTATTCGGGGTTTCCAGTAAACTGAGATGTCAACCACTTCATTTACAAAGTATGCAATTCCCGCGATAAATTTCAGTATTTGGTTTTTTGCCCCTTAGGAGTGAAAGTTTTTAAAACCGTTTCTTAGTGAGCACCTAAGACCTATGATGAAGCTATGTTCAAAGTTTCATTGATATCCATTCAGTGGTTTCAGAGATATCGTGATCAGTGAGTCAGTCAGTGGTATTTGGGTTATATAGATATCTATATCTAGCCGATTTACCCAGCGTTCCTCGGGTTCATAATTTATTCATAGGCTCATAGGCACCTATTCTTGTTCTAACGTTATATTACTTGTATATTGTATAATCTTCCTTATATTGTTACGTTCGCATTCTCACTGGAGGAATACTCTGTAGCGCACCTGTTTAAGAACATGTCATAAACTGTATTCTTATATCTGGAGAAGAATTCTGTTGCGCGTGATGCTCCTGCTCGATTTCTAACTCTGGGAGAGGGCGAACAGCTAAATTAGTTTTCAATAAAATGTCTACAGTACTTGCACGTGCTGCGTATTTAACTGTCGTTTTATAATTCATTGTGTTAATGTTGAAATAAGGCATTTGTTAAATTAGTGTCTCCTAAACTTATTCTAACAATACAATACCTCTATAGATTTCATCTTATCAATTTTTAAATTCAAACTGAAGCACGTGCATTTATATTGTCTGAACACTATGATCTGAATACATTCGCTATCAAAACTTTGTTTTTTATACTCGCTTGTAACTTACTTCGATCTTAACTTATCCACTTTTAAATTCAAACTGAAACAACTCTGAGTTCACACACTATTAAGAAGTTTCTTAAGATGCATACACCACCTTTGATATCATAACCTATATCTTTATTTATAAAAACCGTGGACTCTGGCCCCGCCGTCTTTCGCGGGATCCGACCTAAGACTCCCCGGGTTCCGTGGATGAACTCCGGGGAAGGCCCGTTGGACGACTCCCGCGCTATTTCCTACGCGGGAGACTTCCACCGATGCTATGGTAACCAGAATCTATTCTATTGGGTTGCCATAGTAACCAGATCTAATAGTTTTTTAAGACCCAAAGGACCCCCCCCCCAAAGAATCGTATCGAAAAAACACTTGTCCTATGTTGGTTCTCCCGTTGCGTAAAATATTTGTGCCAAGTTTGGTTGAAATCGGTCCAGTGGTTTAGGAGGAGATGTGGAAGACCCCAAAAGGACCCCATCGAAAAAACACCTATCCTATGTTGGTTCTCCCGTTGCGTAAAATATTTGTGCAAGTTTGGTTGAAATCGGTCCAGTGGTTTAGGAGATGTGGAAGACCCCATCGAAGAAAACACCTATCCTATGTTGATTCTCCCGTTGCGTAAAATATTTGTGCCAAGTTTGGTTGAAATCGGTCCAGTGGTTTAGGAGGAGATGTGGAAGACCCCAAAGAACCCCCCATCGAAAAAAACACCTATCCTATGTTGGTTCTCCCGTCGCGTAAAATATTTGTGCCACGTTTGGTTGAAATCGGTCCAGTGGTTTAGGAGGAGATATGGAACATACATACATACAATGGGGGGGGGTTTGCCCATTAGGAATGAAAGTTTTTAAAACCGTTTCTTAGTGAGCATCTACGACCCCATAAGAATATATCTGCAAATTTTGAGATCATTATCTTCAGTAGTTTTTGCTCTACGTTGATTCTCTGTCAGTCAGGTCAAAGCCGCTTATATATATATATATATATATATATATATATATATATATATATATATATATATATATAGATTAATTGCTTTAATACAACAACACTGCCCAGCGATCCACAGGAAGCAAATCGATGTCTATCTTTTCGGCTTGCACGCGTTGTGTTGGTGTGGGTTTCGGGACTTTCCATTTAAAAAGCGTGCAAACAAGAAAATAAACATGAGTGAGGCCAGAAATAAAGCGAATTCTGTATGTGTGTGTGTGTGTCCTGCCGGCCTTTTAATTGCCATAATCACAATAATAAAACTTTGAAAAAGTGAACATTACATAATTGAGATATGCTTGCCTGCCAGGAACAATATGTTTCCACTCATTAGATTTAAATGAAAATGAAAAAAATATAATTTTGTTAAAGTGAAATGAAATGTTTCCATAGAAACTACTTCTTTGTTGTCATTAACGTATTACACATATAAAACTTATAAAATTTACTTCCTCCCTCATCAACTACCATTTTAATTTATAGAAAATTACCCCCTTCCCCTTCAGCTACCCTTTTCATTTATAGATATTTCATTACCTTTCTACAGTGGATTATTATGACCTTCTTTTAAGGATACTTTGTTTATCAAAATTAAGCACTTTACTCTTGTTAAAACGTAAAAGGTTGCAGGTAAACTACCCCTTTCCCCATAACTGATCTTCACCAAAATCAATAGGCCTCGAGTCCTCTACAATTCAGAACTGTATGCAAAGAATTATTTGATTCTGTTTGACTTTTCGTCTATTAGTACAGTCATTTGGTTAAAAAAAAGGGGGTTACCTGGAAAGTTTTCCGGGAGTTTTGAAAATGGGTAATTTTATAGATTTTGATGTGCTCTTTTCGAATTTCAATTTTGCCACCTCGTATCTTTGCTGCTCGCGCCGCCATATTGGAAAAATGGCGTCTAATAGCAGTTTTTTGACGATATCTCCTTTCCGACTCATTCTACGATAAAAACATTTATATACAAAATTAAACTAGAGAAAATTTCCTACAATTTATGTCCTAACAACTTTTTTCGTAAAATCAATAGTTTCGGCATACGAGCGCCGCAAAGTGTAATTTAACACGCGTTTTGGCTGAATAACTCGTTTACACACACCTTTGTGTTGGGCTCCCCTCTCTACCTTCTACGAAACATCTGCCGGCAGAACTCAATAGAATATTTAGTCTGAGTCATCAGTATACGTGTAACGTTTTACAGTGTCGTTTGCGTTTATAGAGCCATGGCTTCTAATGAAGGAAATTGTTTTATTTGCGAGAATCCACTTAAAGATAGTGAAGTAACTGAAGTGAAGGAAAAAGGATTGGAGACTTTTCGTAAGTCACGTGTTAAACGAAAGGATAACAAGTGTAAACTTTTGGAGGGACTAACATCTATAGTGGTTCATGAAGTATGTCAAAAACAATATAATAATGAGAAGTTGATCGCTGCATCATTGCGTAGAGGAAGCGATGTCCCCACTCCTCAACTACATTTGCGATTCACGCATCCAACATTCTCATTTAAAGACCACTGTTTTTTGTGTGCTGCTGAGATAACAGCAGAGTTTCTACAAAACAAAAACAGACGCGCTTACGCAATCGTAATGTTGTGTACAGTGTACATAAATTATCGATGAAAAATAGTGTTTCAGAACTTGCTAGAGCTCGTAATGATGATTGGGGTCGAGCGTCTCGAGCATGTTCATGATTTGGTCGCAGCCGATGCACAGTATCACAACTCCTGCATGAAGAAATTGTATCAAGCGCCACGGAGTGAAGAAATTAAAAAAAGGGGTCCGTATGCAGGCGAGATCGATACTGCGATGGAGTACATTTATTCTTATCTCGAGCAGAATTCCGATGAGTGTCAGTTTTCTCTGGACGAATTGATGGCCAAAATTGAAGGTGAGTACCGTCCCCACATAAAAACAGTCAAAGCACAACTTTTAAAAAAATATGGCGATGATATTTTAATTGCTGTTACTGCTAATAAGGCTCCTGTGGTTTGTTTTCGAAATACAGGGTTTAAGCTATTGACGGAAGCCTGGTATAATAAAAAAAGTGATGATAAGACCGAAGAACGTCGGCGTATTGTAAAGACAGCAGCAGCAGCAATTGTTATAGAGGATATTCGCTCTAGAATCTATGAAACAAAACATTATCCTCCATCAGATAATTTTCTTCAAGATTCTGAGTTAGATATACCTGAAACTTTACGCATTTTTCTGGATGATGTGATTTTGAAAAATAAACGAGCGTCTCTTGAAAAATGGAAAAAAAAGCATTGCTCTCGCACATTCGATAATTGCTGCGGCAAGGCCGAAATCTTTCATATCATCATTACAGGTCGGAGTAGCTGCATTTTTGTTTCAAAAGTATGGATCTCGGCGATTAATTGATACATTATCATCTCTCGGATTTTGCTCTTCATACACCGAAGCAATGATGTTCGAAGTTTCAGCTATAATGCGTTCACCATTGAGTATCGATGATAACGCGTTTTCACAATTTGTTTTTGATAACGCTGATTTCAACACGCAGACATTAGATGGTCATAACACTTTCCATGACATGGGTGGTATCCATTGTGTAACACCTAGAAATGCTATCGCTGCCGATCAAAATATTGAAAGATTAAAGCAAATGCCGTCTGCAAAAGTCGTAGGTAATTTTGGTACCGTTGCATTAAAAACATTTGTGAAGAAAAAAGATACGGGCCTAAAAACAATAAAGATTCAAAACCTCGGTAGCATTCGTGCTGTTTCGGATGTAATTATGCCGTCCGTTTCGGATTTATTGTGGCTATATGGAAAATGGGTTGACCTGCCTAACATACCTGGATGGAGTGGATTCATGGAACAAGCGACAGCAGAACTCCCCTTCCAAAAATCATTTGTAGGGTGCTTGCCCTTCATTACTGCTCCACCAAGTGATTACAACACAATTTTGACAGCTCTCTTATCTGCTTCTGAGAAATGTGAATCATTACACCAGCGTACTTGTTTCGTTACATTTGACCAGCCCCTGTACTTCAAAGCACGAGAAATCGTTTCATCGTATGAAGAGGATTCCAAATTAAGTAATACTGTCGTAAGACTTGGTGGATTCCACTTGTTAATGTCGTTCATGGGTTCAATCGGATACATAATGAATGGAAGTGGATTGAAAGAGCTCTTCAATACCATTTATGCAACACATTCGATTGAAAAAATTATGGCAGGGCATGCGTACTCGCGTGCGGTAAGAGCACATATGTTAACTCATCTTTCAATTGCTAAAATCGTACTACAATCGATAGAATTCACACCCGATCTCAGAGCAGAATTAGAAAGAATTTTATACGATTTTGATAGGTCTGTGGTACTCGGAGCGGACCAGGAAGAATGCTACCAAGAACTGTCTGAGAAATTTGAGACTCAATTGGTTAAATTTGAACACCGTGGCGCTACAGCGAAATTATGGGTACAATATTTTCGGATGGTTACACTTGTTAAACAATTCATCGAAGCAGAAAGAATGGGCAACTGGAATTTACATCTTGACACTATCCAGAAAATGATCCCTTATTTTCATGCCAGTGGCCACTTCTTATATGCTAAATCTTGCCATTTATATTTGCAAGTATGTTCGATTTGAAGCAAAGGATGACAGCTGAAGAGTACGACCTTTTTACAACTAAAGGATACTTTACAATTAAACGTTCTGACAAATTTTGGTGTGGCACATGGTCAGATATGACAATTGAACAATCATTGATGAGGACAATGAAATGTCTTGGCGGCCTTACTCATGGACGAGGAGTCCAGGAAAGCGTGCTTTCCAAGTGGACTTTGGGAATGGTATTCCTGCACAATATTTGCGACGAAGTTGAAAAGGTTTGCAATGTTGATTTTTCCAGTTCTGAGCAACATGTCGAAATGAGAAGTTCACGGGTTAATCGTGACAATGACGACGTTAAAAACTGATGGATTGGTTGTGCAACCATCCACCTTTTCCAGAAGTAAAGGATATCATGTCAATAAGCACTGGAGTTATCGGAGATGAAAAGATAAACTGTCACATGTCTTATGAAATTGGTTGTACCGGCATATCAAAAATCATTGGCAGCGACTTCTATACCGTTAAATTCAAACGGAATAACAGAATAAAATCACTTGGTGTTATGAATACAGCCATTCGGATAGAAGATGACATTGTGCCAATTAATCCTTTATTAATTTTCCAAAGAATGTGCATTGCAAAAGAATCTGAACAGGAACTTGAAAAGTTCCTCACGTACGAACTTGCCCCATTTCCATTATCTCTTTTCAATGACGAAGGCATGCGTAAATGCGTTAAATCTTCTATGTACAAGGCATTTAAGGTACATTCTGGAGACATTAATTTTGGAGATACAATGTATGTCATCGACGGAGGGCACTTATTACACCGAGTCATTTGGCATCGCGGTGAATCATTTTCATCTATTTGCAATAACTACGTTACATATGTTCGATCGAAATATAAGTCCAATGTCATAATCGTATTCGACGGATATCCGGAAGATGCAGCAAACCGTAGTACCAAATATGCGGAGCGATTTCGACGATCGCGAAAAACTACTTCAGTAGACATACTTTTTGACGAGACAATGATTCCAACTGTGTCTCAAAGTAAATTTCTGGGGAATGATGCAAACAAAAACCGGCTCATTAGAATGTTGAAGACAAAATTTGAAGCTGAGAATGTCATGGTCAAACAAGCCACGGAAGATGTGGACTCTTTAATAATCAATACTGCAATTAGTGTTTCATCAGCATTCGATTCCGTAATTGTTGTCGGCGAAGATGTAGATCTTCTTATTCTTTTGACAGCTCTATCTAAGCTATCAAACATGTATATGCTCAAACCAGGAAAAGGAAAAATTTTGCAACAAATATATTCGACTGACAGTATCATAGATAAAACAGCCGCAGATCATATTTTATTTTTGCATGCCTTCAGTGGCTGTGATACAACATGTGCCCTTTTCAATCAAGGAAAAACGAAATTTATTAATGTACTGCGAAAGAATCCAAATTTAAGCGAGGTTATCCAGGCATTCAAAAATCCAAACACTGATCCAGAGATAATTGCTAAAGCTGGAGAACGCTTCCTTCTTGAGTTATACAGTTACAGTGATGTGAAAAATAAGAAAAGCATGTCTTTAAACGACTATAGATATGAATGCTTTATAAAATCAGCATATAAAAGTAAATTTAATATTGCGTCGCTACCTCCAACAGAAGCAGCAGCAAGACAACATTCGTTTCGAACCTATCACCAGATTCAGCAGTGGTGTGGGAATGAAAAAAATGCAGAGCAATGGGGATGGAACAGAAACAAGAATGGGTTAATTCCTGTTATGACACATGAACCCCCAGCTCCAGAATCTTTGCTGAAACTTATTTCTTGCAAATGCAAAAAAGGATGTCAAAAAGCCTGTGGATGCAGGAAAGCCGGGTTAAAATGCTCCATTATATGCACTAATTGTACTGGTGGTACTTGTGATAATTCGCAAAATCCATCACATGATAGCGATGAAGAGGAAGAAACGGAGACTATTTTCGAGCAAACGAATGATGGAATCGAAAACGAAGAAGCTCACGATGAATTTGATGATCTCATCGCAGATGATACCGAAGAAATTTCAGTCTGTAACGTCTCAATCGCTACTGAAGACGATGAACTGGCAACACTTGGCCCATCAAGAACATCCAAATGAAGAAGATTGCGCTAAATTTCCGAATTATGGATTACATGTGGATTAGGCCTACTGGGGAAACCACGTTAAAAAAAACGCGCCGCTTACTCTACCTCAAGGTGGTGTGGAAACGAGTTATTCAGCGAAAACGCGTGTTAAATTACACTTTGCGGCGCTCGTACGCCGAAACTATTGATTTTACGAAAAAAGTTGTTAGGACATAAATTGTAAGAAATTTTCTCTAGTTTAATTTTGTATATAAATGTTTTTATCGTAGAATGAGTCGGAAAGGAGATATCGTCAAAAAACTGCTATTAGACGCCATTTTTCCAATATGGCGGGACGAGCAGCAAAGATACGAGGTGGCAAAGTTGAAATTCGAAAAGAGCACATCAAAATCTATAAAATTACCCATTTTCAAACTCCCGGAAAACTTTCCAGGTAAAACTACCAGATGACTGTACTATATGTCTATGTTCATAGACAGACTTTTCGTCTTTAGGGAGTGAAGCCTCTGCAAGATGCTCAGGATCCATGAGAGACTTCAGGAGCGATCCTTCTTTTCCGCGTGTTTGTTCTGTGAAACGTACACTGTAGATTCACAGCTTTACTCTGAGCAATGCTCCATAGGGAATGTTGAATTTTTTTTCCACGGTGTACCCTCATACACAATAAAACCTGCTCTGATGTTTTGATTACACACATAATAATATTAAAACTTTGGAAACTTGAGCACTACTTAATGGAGATCAAACATTAACTTTTACAAGCCATTAATTTTATGCAATTTTGAAGCAATAAATGTTTTAATAAATTAATACAATCTGTGTACTTATTTCTGTTATAATATAAGAATTACACACTAATATGTGCATGTGTGTATGTATGATAAATATATAAATATTTTTCTCCTCTGGAAAATTGTTTGCCCCTCCTGGAAAATATTTTGACCTCACTGATGACTAGTTATTTACTAGTCTGTGTGGAATATAGCGTTATGACATGGATCAGAATGGTGGGTGTTAAACAGAAGACACAAACGTCTTAAGGAAGAAATGTTTTGCTGAGAAATTTATAATTATATGGGTAAACAGAATCTTCGTTCGGGAATTCAGAAGACGAATGGAAAGAAAGAAAGACTCGATTTTAAAAAAGAAAAGTGACTAGTTTGTATTAACAGGAAAGACTTTGATAACACTATAGACATCATTCACCCTTGACCGATAACTCGCACTGAGAGCCTAAGTTCATTACAGGAATCAGATCGCAACTCCCTTTGACCAGCTCTTCGTTCGACCTACAAACATTTTATTCAAAAGTACAGTCCTTCCTCACGAAGGTTGAGGATAGTCTTCACCCACCTGACATGGGGGTACCATTTTAGCTGATACATAATTTCTTCAGAACTCAAGCATCCACTTAGTTAATATTTAAATGATTTTAAATATAAATTTTTGGACATGGAAGTCACGTATGGTTCTCCATACCGATTTTTTATATTAACTAGCTAATAAATTATTCTAAGAAACAATTAGGCACTATACAAAAAGTCAAGGGACGATTTTTGTTTACATTGGTTTTTTGGTATGGCATCAGCATGTACCTCTTTATGAATTTCTTTACATTTTTGATCTGTATCCCAGTCATTAGAGAAAAATTTATATCGTAATAAAACTGCATTCACTGAAATTAATTTCACTAACCCATTAACTCAAACAAAATAAAAAAACAAATCAATTTGTATGTGTTCCCTAGTATATGCGGATGACATAGTTCTTATTCAAGAAATTTAAAGAAATTTCGACGAAACCGAAACATCGAAGCATGATAATGTATTTAGGATTTTGAAACGTATAATGTGCATATAACAAATATTTACTATATAACAAATATATTTAATATATAACAAATATTTACTATATAACAAATATATTTACTATATAACAAACATTATAATGTTAAAACGACAGAGACCGAAGATTTCTAGACTGTGGGGAATCGAAAGTGTGGAAGCGTTACATTTTTCGATGACGTTACATTTTTTATGGAATGACCCCCAGCCTAAAAACATTATCATGTTAAAACACGAATAAAAATTTATAGGCTTCATATATACTGTAATACAAATGTTAGGTATACAAAACAAATATCCACTCTATGAACTCATTTCCATCTTGTGAGTAGCAGTAATAGAATACCTGTCTAAATCTTAATATTTTGTGTTTAAGTTGCACTCTACACAACTCAAAACCATATGTACATTCTACATGGTATAGAGCTTATTACATCCTATAGACTAGAAAATCTTCTGCACAAAGCAGTATTAAGAAGCATTAAGACACTAGGGTAAACACTAAGGCACTTAAAAACTTAATTAAAATGCTGTACTACAAAAGAAAATTCATATATTATAAATCATTTGGACTTCTTATAATAGAAAATTTCAATATTACATCAAATTATACATACTACAATTTATACAAGAATTTATGAGTGCTTTTAATTTTAAAAGAAGCACTATTAGATAGAGTCCTGTGGCACTACTGCTGCTTCAAGCCTCAATGCAACAGTCTGCCCACTTATTCCAAAACTGAAGATTATACAAATAATTATTATGATATGCGAGTGGTTATTGTAGAAGAGCTATCTGTCATATATATGATTCCCAAATTATACACTCAAATTTCATATTGTTATAAAATTTCATGGCAATCTCTCGGGACCTGATTCTATAGCTACAAATAAGAAAAAAGTTCATATAAACATAGGTCCAAAAACGGTTCGTTAGCGAGTAACAGCTCACGAACCAGTTCACCCTGATTTCTGCTCCCACGCCATACTGAAATTCTTGGAATATAAAGTGAAGGGTAAATTTGGTGGTTTCTGATCTGAAAAATTGAATAAAAAAGGTCCCAGAGCTCTATCTAAATTGTTTTAAGAAAAACTGCATAAAACATAAAAAATTGGAATCGAAAAACACATTTTTAGATTTGGGATAATAGACATTATACACATCAGTTTTCTCATAATTAAATTTTCTACAAAGTTAGTTAGAAATTTTTATTTGTTAATTGGCAAACTAAGGAATTTATTTTATCCCAAATCTAAAAAAGTGTGTTTTTGGACTCCAATGCTTTGTGTTTTACACAGTTTTTCTTAGAAACTAATTGAGATAGAGCTCTGGGACCTATTTTATTCAATTTTTCAGATCAAAATCATAAGAAACCACCAAATTTACCCTTCACATTATACCCCAAGAATTTCAGTATGGCATCATTTTACCATGGGAGCAGAAATCTGGGTAAACTGGTTCGCGAGCTGTAACTCGCTAACGAACCGTTTTTGGACCTATGTTTATATACACTTTTTTTCTTATTTTTAGCTATACAATCAGCTCCCGAGAGATTGCTGTGCATTTTTGAATCACCCTATATATCAAATAACAATATTAAACAAAACATAGTTGTTGCTTTATACAAAATGATTGAATATTTTTAACTATCACACATTTCCATATTTTTTCCTGAGTATGTTATCAATACATTTTTCAATCAAGATATCTTAAACTTGTTTAGCACAGGAATGTTTAATTAGGCATAAAATAAAGGTATGTGCTCCCGCTTTTTATATTTTGTAAATTAAAATGATACTGTTTTCTTTTATTTTCCAAAATTTAATTATCTTTTACGTGGACTATAACACATGTTTAATAGCACTATTATTCCAGAACTCAATTAAAACATGCACATGTTGTTTAAAAATATTTTATATTATTACAATATGTAATTTAATTATGCACACAAAGTGATATCATGTAGAACACTGACTGTACCAGCTGTATGGAGCACTATTAGATACAGTCTTGTGGCACTGCTTCAAGACTTAGTGCAGTGATGTGATTACAAAATGGACTTGAAACTGGAGCAAAGAGCAAGTGTGAAGTTTCGTGTTATACCTAAGAAGTCTACTACAAGTTCAGCAAGTCTATAGCAATGACATCTTGAACCTAAAGTGGCACTCTCATTTTAAAAATAGTTCAATTTTACTGGAGGATATAACAAGTCTGAAGAATCACACACATCATAACTCCCAACTGTTGACAACATTTAGAAATTTTGTTGCGATGATTGTCAAATTATCATTCATGGAACTGGTAACACAATATTTCATTTGGTGATGCTAGGGTAATCAGATCATGCATTGCATTTCTACCAAGTTCATCACCTAACTGTTAATTGTTGATTTAACGGAAGAGCCTAAGATCCAAGGAGGCATGACAAATCAGAAGTGAAACAAAGAACATGTTATATACATATTTACTTCAAAGCACTGTTACTTTGTTCCCCCAGATGAGGAAGGAATTTTTACTGTGAATCTGTTAGGTAAAAATTAGTTAAACTCATGACAACTGTCTTCCTTACAAGACTGCAAAGTTTTTCCTGTTTGTGAAAATGAAATTGAAGCTTAAATGGCAGCATTTCAACCAACTCTGTAAAAGATACTAAGACTGAATTACAACAGGCACTTGACACAGTTAAAGAGAAAAAGAAATTGAATGGAGATTAGATTTCAATTATATTACTAATAAAAACTGTAAAATCTGGTTTCTTTGATGACAGTACATTCCTTTATTTATAAATAAATTCTTACATATATTTCCTCAACTTTTGTACACGGCATGTTTCTGAAAACATGTATGAAACTTAAATTGTCCAAAAGTCAGACCACTGTACAGTAGAGGAAGTGGTGCAATGTGGAAGCATGGCTTTTTAGACTAGGTAGGTACTATAGATTAGCAGAGAATTCTAGAACTTACTATTATAGCTTTTAATTGTCATGTTAGAGTGCTGCCAGACAGTTGCACTGTGTACTGTGAGTGAAACGCTGTGTAATAGTCTTCTTCAGATCTTAAACATTTGTAAGGTGAGTTTTGTAGCTATAATTAAAAGCAATCATTGCCTATGATTTACCCAAATATTAGGCAGTTGTTATTAAAGGTTGTTTTGTGATTTGCTGTTTTAACTATGAATTATACTTTAATAAGTTAGTGTATAAATGTCTAGATTCCCAAATGGCGACATGCTCGTAATATGGAAACACTCTGTTGGGGGTATTGTGGAAGCATTTCCACATTACCCACCATAAAGAATCTTTCCTCCTGTTGCCATATGAACGTTTCAGATGCCACAGGAGCAAACTGGCCCTAACCGAGGTCTGTTCTGAAGAAATGGAACAAAAATGATGTGATGAAGGCAATAACATCTATTCGAGAAAAAATGGGATTATAACTCTATGGTGTGCCACATGCAAAGATTTGTAAATAGCAACATTTCACCTGAAGATTGTGCTAAATTAGAAGTAGGGCGGAAGCCTGTTTTCTGACCTCTTTAATTGAAATAGACAATTGCTTTTATGCCCTGACCACAGAAGATATGAAAAGAATGATATATCAGTTGCCAGTAAAGAATAATATTCCAAATCCTTTCAGTGCCAATGAAGCTGCTGGTAGAGCTTGGTTCGACCTTTGTATTAGGCGACACCCAAAAAAAACTCACTCCACAAACCAATAGAGAGCTCTTTTTCAAGAGTTAATGGCTTTAATAGGGAAGTGGTAAATAAGTTTTCTGACATGCCAGAAGCACAGTATAAATAACATTCTTACCCTGCTGACCAAGTTTATAATGTGGACGAGACTGGTATTACCATGGGGTCTAGAGGAAGGTTCCACATGCAACTGGGTTAAAGGAGAAAAGGCAAGTGGGTGCCATTACTTCAGCAGAGCAAGGTTCCCTGGTAACTATCATATGTTGCATGAGTGCAGGGGGCACTTTTATACCCCCTATGATGATATTTCCAAGAAAAAACATGACCAACATTCTTATAAAAGGAGCCCTGTCTGGAGCAATTGGAAGATGTCACTTTTCAGGATGGATCCAAATAGAGCTGTTTACTGAGTGGTTCCAGCATTTTCTTCAGAAGACAAATCAAGCCAAGGAGTCCCCTGTGTTGTCAGTATTCGATGCACACAACTCTTGCAACAAAAATCTCGAGATTATCGCCCTTGCTCGTCAGAATCATGTCACTATTGTGAGCATTCCATCTTATACTTTACATAAAGTACAACCACTAGATAGGACTTTTATGGGCCTCCTGAAAATGCAATAGTGAATACATTCATCAATGGCTGTGTCATCAGGATTGTCCTGTAGGTCCCTATGACATCGCTGCACTTTTCGGTAAACCCTACCTACTATGCCAAACAGGGTTGATTGTTTCTAAAGGATTTTTAGTTACAGGGATTCATCCTTGTGAACGTACTATTTTTGATGACAATGAATCTATCGCTTCAGAGTGTTCCTTGCTCTCTCAACCTGTACAAGACATCCTGGTATCAGATGACCTGCATGGACCCAGTAAAGACATCCTACAGGGAGCTAGTTGTTCCAAATCCATGGCCAGTGCCCCAAAGATTCCCTGTCTTTCACCACAAGACATAATGTCAGTGCCAAAACTGAAGAGAAAGATTTCTAATAAAGGCTGAAAGGCAAGTTCAGCCTCTGTAATTACAGATTCTCCATATAAATTGAAACTCCAATAAATAAGTATAAGAGGCCTAAGCTGAAAGACAACAGACTAGATAAAAAAACCAAACCTGTCAAGACCTGCAAAACAAAACTTCGGCTCAACAAGGAACCAAATGAAGAGTCAAAATATGTCACAGATCTCATCAGGGGAATCCCAAATAGAACTTCCGTTTGGTGAAATTGCTCCTACTGAAGAAGATGCTAACTGCATATTTTATAGAAATTTGTTTTCAAATTATGTTTGTGACAGTACAAAAAAGTCCGATATAAAAATATGGTATGCAAGGTAACAAACTATTGTATTCCGATGTTTTAAAGTCATTTCTATGGGTGACACAATTTCCCTTGGTTTTTGCCTACAACGACGCAGTTCCGAGACAACAAAATAATTTCAAGGACAGCAGTGTACGTGCAGCTAAAAAGACTTATAATGGTTACAACCACTAATAACGGCGCTTCATACTTATGTTTCATTGGCCAACAGCTCAAAACGTCATTAAAACCACTATGACGTTATAAAAATACGTAACAAACAAGGCTATTATATAACCAGAGACAAAAGAACGGTGACGTATACTCACACACACATACGTAAAATTTGCATAATTTTCGGCCCAGTCGACACACAACAGCAGCAGCAGTAACAACTTGTTACAGGCCGCCGGTAATTTATACCGGCATAGTGTTTTAAACAGTACAAAATGTAGCCAAAATATCATTATGTGATAATTAGAAGTGAGCTAAACAGTGAGCAGTAATTGTTTTCAAAATTATGCAATAGAGTCAGTGATAATATCAAAAAACGTAACCAAACCAACTTAAGGCATCAACATGTGAAACCTCTTCTAGAACTTCTAGTCTACAGATCCAGGGAAGTGCAAAACAAAATTTTTACTAAAGAGCTCGTTAACCCTATGATTAGATATGTGTACACAAAAGTAATTTGAATTTATAAGTATGAATGAGTGAGAGAAAGCGGGCGTGTTTTTCTAATGTCGACATCCGAACGGGGTGTTGGTTTGCGTTTGCGTTCAGCCAAGATAATTAAAATCATTTAATAGCAAAGCAGCTGCTAAATTAAAATATGATATTTGTTGAATTAACGATTAATAAAATATAAAGAAGTTTATGATGAAGACGAGCCAACTTCAATGGCCGCCATGTTGATTTTGTCCGGTGTACACGCTTATAGCATTTATGGAATAAACCAATATTAATGATTAATGTTTATACCGAACGTATTCTCATTTCAATGCCTGTTTCTGCCAGCATTCTCGCTGAGCAGAATCCTGGATCCTTAGGTAATAACAAATTACATAACGAGACTGAAATAAACAGATGCTATAATTATGGTAGATACCATAATTATGGTAAATGTGACACACGTGCTTTATTCGATTAATGTAAACAAACTCAAAGATAAGTTATTAGATATTTCATATGACAAATACATTTACAGTATACATATAAAAAGGGAGAAGTGAAAGATAACAAATGCCGCCCTCACAGTGACTATAAATGTAAGAAAGATAACAAATGCCGCCCAGAACTAGGGACATAATTGGTGAAAGATAACAAATGCCGCCCTCACAGGGACATAATAGGTGAAAGATAACAAATGGGCCCGAACTGGTGACTATATAAAATACATTAATAGATTTTATATAATAAGCCTAAATGGTGGCGGGGTGGACATTGAAAGTGAGAATACGGTTGTAAAGTAGATGATAACGATAAGATAAAGCGACAAACCATTAAAAAATTTCATAATGGCAGAAAATAAAGAAAATAATTCTTTATTGAACACAATTGATAGTACAAACAATAGCCAAATAAGCATGACAGAATCAGTAGTCATGAGTGAAGGAGTTGTTCACTCAACACCAATCCAAAATAACAGGGCTGAAAACAGCGAAATTATAAAAACAATGCAAATGCTTTTCAATCAGACATTCAGTAAACTTGATGAGAAATTTAGTGAACAAAAAAGCGAAATTAGAGAAGTACAAAATAATTTTAATATAAAATGTGAAGAATTAAAAAATGAAATACAAAGACAAAATGGTAGTATTGACAAAGTGGACAAATCGAACAAAGACGACAAGGTAAGTGGGGTAGAAAATTACGATAAAATAAATAAAGATATAGTAATAGGTGATAATAGTGTGGAGGTTGGTAGTATAAATGAAATTATATGGGGAATTGAATATAATGATAATGGAATGATAGTGTGTGTTGAAGGGTTAAAGAGAGAGAGATGGTATGATAAAGAGAAATATATTGAGAGAGAGAAATGTTGTTGGGAGAGTTATTATGAGAGATGTTTTAAGAGAGAGAGATGGTATGATAGTGAGAGATATTGTGAGAGAAAGAGGGAGGTAGAAATTTTTAAGATAAGCAGAGATTATGAAGAGTTTATGGGAAGGTTAGGAGTAGAGATGATATATAATAAAAATAATAAGTACTTACCTTGTAACGAAGCTGATATAGCAGCAGGAGAAGATGATAATGGAAATAATGACTTTATAACGTACCTAGTGGTGACTAATTATACTGGAGGTGACAGGACAATAACCAATTGTGACAGGTTGTATGATGAATTGATAGGTAATAACCCTATTAATGATGACGGTTTTGTAAAATATAAGAATTTGAATAAGTGTTATATTAATGATGTTAATATAATGTATTTAATAAAAAATAAATTGTACAGACCAAAGGTTCGATTATTATTTGATGATGGAGGGTAAACCTTTTATTGTGTTATGAATATTTAATTATGTGACAAGTGTTTTTTAAGATGGACTGATTATGATTGATTTATGGTAAATGATTTAATGATTATGTGGATTGTATATTTTTGTGTATATTAATGTCTATGTATTTGTGTATTTTTGCTGTTGTGTATTTTATGTAATTTTTGTGTAAACATGTATTGTAGGATTTTAAATAACTGAAGAAGGTTTAAATGATATTGTGAGATTCAGGTTCTAAGGGTAATAAATGATTAAGCAGGTAATGTATTTGGTTATGAAAGGTGTTGTTAGTAGGTAAGTGATGAATTTTCTAGTGATGTATTAAGTTGAAATGTTATAAAGAGTTTGGGAATAGTGATAAATAAGGGCATTGGAGTTAGGTAAATAGAGTTAATGGGAGTTAGGGAAAATAAAGTGTTGAGATGTTGATAATATATAAAGAGGTGTTAGATATTTTAGGGACACAGTAGGTTAGCGATTATATGTAGAGTTGAGTGATGTGAGTGGTAATTATATTTGTTGTTGATGGTGATATTTTGTAATAAGGGTAGTGGTGTAGGGAGTCCAACAAGAGATGTTGAGACGGGAAGGGACCGTTTAGCGCCGGAAAGGGTTATCTGAAAGGGTCAGAAACCGATAAGGGAATGAGTTGGTTAGAGTTCGAGTACACACATACTAGTACAAAAATGAGCGGTGCCAGAGGTTTTAAATGGGATTTGTGAAGGGGGTTGTTATTGAGATATTGGTGTCATATTATATGTAAATGGTTAGAAGCGGTTGTTAGTGGAAAAAAGAGGTGAGTAAGGTTAGGTTGACAAATGCCAAAATAAGATAGAGAATAATAATAGAGAGTCACCCAAACTAGTAAGGATAAAAGGATTAGAAAGGGAAAATTCATGGTAGAAAGGTGATGTAACTGAAGGATAAGGTAAATGGAAAGGTAAATGACAAATTTGAGAATTGTGTATAGAATCTAAATGAATGTTAAATGGTAAAAGTCAATAGAGAGTCGATAGTAATAATGTTATAAAGTTCTGCTACAAGTTATGTAAATACGAATTAAGTAATGTGAATTGTTCAATGTTAGTGTTTAATGCTTATGATGTACAATGTTTTATTGTGTTTTATTATGTTGATAAGGTGTGTGGATAGGGGGTTACTACCAAGATAGTAACGATTATAAGATTAAAATTTTGTAAAGTTTGTCCATTCTCTAGAAATGATTCTGTTATAAAGAAGGTTAAATGTAAGAAAAAGTAGTAAAGAAATTATAAAACTTTTAAGTTGTTTGCCATGATATAGATATTGTAAGATTATATGAAGTAAATTATTAGGGTTAATGGTTGTTGCTAAAGCAGTTAAATGAATTGTTTCTCTAGGTTAAGAGCAATTGTTTCATGTGATAAAGAGAGTGAATATAATTGACAGGAGTCAGAAGGGTGTACTAGATACCGGAGTGTTAAAAGGAGAAGTAATTTTCTATCTTAATTCTTGATATACATTGTTTGAAGTTTGTAGAATTAAGCAAACCAATGCCCCAAAACGCAAACCAACGTACTAAGAGGAAACATATCAGTTATGGATATGGATATAGAGAAGGTCACTATTTTAAAATTTGTATTGAATGTTTCAGAGTTTTATGGTGTGGTGACCGCGGTCCTGAGCTGGCCGGTGCGTCAGAACAGGAGCGTAAAGTGCCTCATGACCTTATGGTGTAGGGATCTCTCTGGAGAAGTCCAGTAAGGTCAGAAGGTGCGAACCTCATCATTGGACCAAGGGTAAGTGATTGAATTTATATTTTTTGTAACACTACAGGGGGTTGTGGCTCCATATCTGAGCTGATCCTTTTAGAGAAGTGTGAATGAGTCAATGAAAGTTTTTGTGTCTCGACACAAAACCTTTCATTGAGGGGGTTTTGTGACAGTACAAAAAAGTCCGATATAAAAATATGGTATGCAAGGTAACAAACTATTGTATTCCGATGTTTTAAAGTCATTTCTATGGGTGACACAATTTCCCTTGGTTTTTGCCTACAACGACGCAGTTCCGAGACAACAAAATAATTTCAAGGACAGCAGTGTACGTGCAGCTAAAAAGACTTATAATGGTTACAACCACTAATAACGGCGCTTCATACTTATGTTTCATTGGCCAACAGCTCAAAACGTCATTAAAACCACTATGACGTTATAAAAATACGTAACAAATAAGGCTATTATATAACCAGAGACAAAAGAACGGTGACGTATACTCACACACACATACGTAAAATTTGCATCATTTTCAGCCCAGTCGACACACAACAGCAGCAGCAGTAACAACTTGTTACAGGCCGCCGGCAATTTATACCGGCATAGTGTTTTAAACAGTACAAAATGTAGCCAAAATATCATTATGTGATAATTAGAAGTGAGCTAAACAGTGAGCAGTAATTGTTTTCAAAATTATGCAATAGAGTCAGTGATAATATCAAAAAACGTAACCAAACCAACTTAAGGCATCAACATGTGAAACCTCTTCTAGAACTTCTAGTCTACAGATCCAGGGAAGTGCAAAACAAAATTTTTACTAAAGAGCTCGTTAACCCTATGATTAGATATGTGTACACAAAAGTAATTTGAATTTATAAGTATGAATGAGTGAGAGAAAGCGGGCGTGTTTTTCTAATGTCGACATCCGAACGGGGTGTTGGTTTGCGTTTGCGTTCAGCCAAGATAATTAAAATCACTTAATAGCAAAGCAGCTGCTAAATTAAAATATGATATTTGTTGAATTAACGATTAATAAAATATAAAGAAGTTTATGATGAAGACGAGCCAACTTCAATGGCCGCCATGTTGATTTTGTCCGGTGTACACGCTTATAGCATTTATGGAATAAACCAATATTAATGATTAATGTTTATACCGAACGTATTCTCATTTCAATGCCTGTCTCTGCCAGCATTCTCGCTGAGCAGAATCCTGGATCCTTAGGTAATAACAAATTACATAACGAGACTGAAATAAACAGATGCTATAATTATGGTAGATACCATAATTATGGTAAATGTGACACACGTGCTTTATTCGATTAATGTAAACAAACTCAAAGATAAGTTATTAGATATTTCATATGACAAATACATTTATACATATAAAAAGGGAGAAGTGAAAGATAACAAATGCCGCCCTCACAGTGACTATAAATGTAAGAAAGATAACAAATGCCGCCCAGAACTAGGGACATAATTGGTGAAAGATAACAAATGCCGCCCTCACAGGGACATAATAGGTGAAAGATAACATGTTTGAGGAGAACTGTGGAGCCAGTGCTTACTCCGTGAGCTGTGGTGTCACGAGTGCGCAGGTGTGAAAATGAACATTAATTTGCAATTTTTGTAAATGAGACATTCTAATAGTTTTTAAATGTTAAACTCTATAATGATGTAAAATAAATAGTTTTTTTAATTTTTATTGAAACCTATTTTTATAGTAATATTATATGTTTCCACATTACCAGCACTTTTCTTAACCCTTTCAGTGCTACTGACGCACTAACACGCAACAGAGTTAGTGCCAGAAATGCTACTCTCGCATTAATTTGTTCGTTGTTTGAGCTATCTGGTGGCCAGTTTTGGTATCACAACATATTGATAGTTTACTTATGTTGGTACTTTTGTATTTGTGGGAGGGAAATTTTATCTTTTAGTTTGATTTTCAAACAGCTGACTATTCGTCGCTCGACCACGTGCGAGGTTACGTAAGGAAAGTGGTTGTGTGTTTATATCGTGTTTATTTCTTGTTTTAGTTTATTTCTTTTCTGTTTTGGTTTATTTATTACGTATTTCAGTATTGTTTATGTAACAATGGAAGATTTGCCAGGCCCGAGTTGTGAAAATGGACAAATATTCCGTGATTCGTTGTTTGTAAATAATGACAGTGATATTGAAAGTGACAATGAATTGTTGAGTGATTTTGAAGATACTACTCGTTCTTTTAGTGTCGATCCATTTGTAAATGAAGGATTTCAGTGGAAAAACGAACCATTTAACCCTGTGTTTTGTGATTTTGACTCTAATTCTGGTGGTCTGCAGACAGACGATGTGAATGAAAATTCATCGTATTTAGATTTTTTCGAACTCTTTGTGACACTGAATTTGGTGGGCAAGTTTACTGCAGAAACAAACCGATATAGTACAGAATGTGCTGCAAATATAAATTCCCCATCTTCACGTTTATCTAAATGGAAAGACACAAATGGGGATGAATTATATGTATTTTTGGCCTTGTGTTTCCTCATGACCAGAACTAAAAAACTTTCAATTTTTGAGTACTGGTCAACAGATTCACTTCTACATACACCTGTTTTTAATAAGTATATGTCTAGAGATAGGTTTCAAATTTTACTAAAATGTTTACACTTCTGCTGTAATTCTCATCAACCTTCTAGAGACAGGTTATTCAAGTTACAGATGGTCCTTGACGAACTTTGATATAATTTCAAATCTGCTTTTAGACCATACCAAAATGTGTGCATTGACGAAAGCCTGCTTCTCTTCAAAGGCAGACTTTCTTTCAAACAGTACATTCCGTCAAAAAAGCACAGGTTTGGTGTAAAATTATTTATTTTATGTGACTGCCTGACTTCGATATATACGACTTCACTGTGTATACAGGAAGCACGACACGTATAAGCTCATACCCTGAATATGGTTTTGCTGGTTCTGTTGTTGTGACACTTATGAATGGTATGTTCGACCAGGGTCACACACTGTATATTGACAATTGGTATTCTAGTCCTACGCTCTTCAAGATCCTGCATGAAAAGCAAACAAATGCACGTGGTACTGTAAGGATGAATAGAAAATTCATGCCAAAATTCACAAGTGAACTCAGGAAGGGTAACATGAAAGTTTTGTAGCCAACAACATGATGTGTCTTAGATGGAAAGATAGGCGGGAAGTACGTATGTTGACTACATTTCATGGAGATGACTTTGTTGTTTCAGGTAAGAAGGATATAAAAACAGGGCAGGAAATTATGATACCAGCACGCGTAAAAGATTATAATAATCATATGGGTGCAGTAGACAAGACTGATATGCTGCTTAGTTCTGTGGAATGTGTCTGAAAAACAGTAAAGTGGTACAAAAAACTATTTTTTCATTTCATGGACCTATCTATTCTCAATGCCCATTCATTATACAAGAAAGTAACAGGAAAAAATATTTCAGTTGCTGATTTTCAGTTAGCCCTTATAAGAGAGATGCTAGAAAAGTACCACCAACCATCACTAAAAAGGAAAGGAGGCAGACCATCATCAGGAGATGATCCTCTACGTTTGAAGGAGAGACATTTCCCATCACTAGTACCACCCACAGAAAAAAAAGCAACAGCTGTTCGAAGATGTGCTGTCTGTGCACCCAGGAGGAGAGAGTCAAGATACGTGTGTAAAGAGCGTGATGTAGGACTATGTGTTTACCCGTGTTTTGAGATATATCACACAAAACAAAATTACTGAATACGTTTAAATATATTTATTTTATTCCTAATTTGTTTGTACATAAATACAGTATTATTTCAAACTCAGTTATAATCTAAATTGCAGTGACAATAAAAACTAAAAATTTCAATATTTATGTGAGAGGTGACGCTTCAGAATACAACAAGAACATCAAAAAGTAAGTACATATTATTAATTTAAAAAAATTCTAGTCAATTAAGTAACCTATTTCTATCATCAGCTATACACAGAGTTAAAAAAAGTAAAAAAAAAACTCAGCACGGGGGGGGGGTCAAAAACATAGCACTGGAAGGGTTAAATATAAAAAAAGGCAAACTTTAGTTTAAAAAATTTTTAAATCATTAACAATTTTTTAAAAATAAAAATAAACATTATTTTGCATAAAGAGCATATTGAAGAAGGTGTGTGGAGTTTTCTGTACCAAAAGTCATGATATTAAACAAAATTATATATATATATATATATATTATAACATTGCCAAACCCTGATCACATTTGATATAAAAAAGTATGTAAAAAATGCCAAGAAACCATATATTTTGATAGATAAATGATAACGAGAATGAAAGTAGTAAATATAATCAATAGTGAAGGAGGAAGAATACAACCAAAGGTGATCACAAAACAAGAAAATACGAACTAGACTGACAGACAACTGACGTTGACACAACCCCAGAGATTGGCCAGATATCAACCAAAGTAAAGCGAGACAAGAAGACAGTGAAGAAAAAAGAAGAAAATAAAAAATTACATGGCCATAACAAGTAACTAACAAGATTGTTTTAAAAGAGCATAATTTTTTATTATTGTTAATAATTTATGTTTAAATTTTTATTAGTGGTGACTTGTAAATGACAGTATCTCAGCAATTGTTATACATAAAAAACCATGTGTAGATATGATTGTATGTATATCCTTATCTATAGGAGATGTGTCAGCTGTTATGTTTAAGATTACACTCATACAGACAGGGAATAGAAATGTGTGCGTGGTTCAATCAGAGAACAAATTGTATATCCTACTATATACTTTGGAACTTTTACTAAGATTATTTCAGCAGTATGTATGTTATCTCAACATTATGTGTTTGAAAGTATAAGGTTTTGGAGAGTTTATTTATTCGCTAATATTATTGCTGTTGCTACAGATGTAGTATGTTTCAATTAACACAATATATTTTAACATTATTAAACTGTTGTTATTATTACTAATTATGACATTTCAGACCAATTTTTATCACTTTAATGACAATATATACAAAGTTATGTTTTATTTGAAAGAGGTATTTACAATACCATGTTGTTTGCATATTATAAAATGATATGTGACAATCTGAAAGTACCAAAAAAGACATGAACTCATTAGATACAAAAACTTTGTAATAGTAGTGAGATCGTGAGAAATATAAGGGTAATTAGAGATAGGTAGGGAGTGACAAAGTTGAACAGTGAAGTGATAAGTGTAATAAAATAAACAGCATATAATCTTAAGAAAAAAGAGTTAAACAAGTGTGACAAACCCAAAATATAAGCACATGTTAAATGAGCAACTAAGTTAAGTATATTAGACTGAAAGACACAAAATAATTGTGAATGCAAAAAACAGAAAAAATATTATCTCAGTATAAAAATCACCAGGATGATTACTGTTATAAAAGAGATGGTGTAGGTATAGCACTCACCAAATTTGTTCATTTGTTAATTTAAAGAAAGAAGTTATTGGCTTAATGTTTAAGGCAATAATTACCAGAAGAAATAGTTTTACAGTAATATGTTAGTATGTTTTAAGTAAGTAAGGAATTTATAAAGAAAATAATAGCAATACCTTTATAAGAAATAATAGGCAAAATATAGTAATTATGTGTAACGAAAGGGAACATGGCAGAATTATATTAAAACTTAGAAATAAGTAAATTATGTATTAGCATAGTATTATCCATTTTGGACTAAAACATTAATACATGGCATAGACCAATCTTGTAAGATATCAAACTAATCTTTGAAAGAAAATAGGAACATCTATGTAAAGATTACGACCATTGAAATTATCCCCAAGTAAATATAGCCATTATAAAATATTTATTCAAATTAAACAAAAAAATTCAAGGTTTGATAACAATGGTTTTATTTTGAGATCGACCAGGTAGAATAATTACGTTACCATGGAAACTGTGGAGTAACAAGCCAAAAATACCGTTAGATTTTTTACTGAATGTATGACGCTTTAATGAGATAGACGCTAATTTTCGAGTGACCAAAATTGTCCATTAAAACATAGAAAATATCAGAAAAAGTTATTACTAAGTATATACCAAGACATAAGATAAAGGTTGGAGCCAGATTATTGAAAAGTTGAGGCCAAATTAACGAAAAAAGAAAATAAATTACTACCAGTTAAACTGAAAAAGATGCCTGATGTCCTGAACCCAGCAAATTAAAGAAGATTATAGTATAACCCATGAATAACAGATCGTACGAATTCGCCATAACTACGGAAGTGATAAGTACATTTTAAATTACCCGAAATATATAAATAAACTCACGTTAATTATCTCACTAAAGGTTGAAATCTCACTGAACTGAAATTCATTACTTTCAAAGATTAAAAAGAAATTTAAGTCACTGACAATTTATAAACTAACCAATATAAACTGTTGTTAATGATCCATAACTTGTAAACACTTTTACTACACTGCGCTAAACAAAATATACCTACACAATATGTTAGTTAAGTTTACTTGATGTAAAGGTGTGTATTTTTATTGTTTTTAAAACATTTGTAATCCTTTGAACGTAACCTCAAGATCCTATGACAAACGACATTAATAATTTGTATACAATTTTTAACAGACGCAATCATTAAACGTCTGGTATCAATTCAAATATCGATTGTCAAACCCTGTAATTGTCTCATATAAATAACCGGAGCATTTGTATTAGAATAATTTGTATTAAATGAATAATAATCACTAATAAAAAATGTGTAAGTATTGAGTGTAACCACGGTGTTATAATTTCATTAGGAGGTGCACAATATTTTATGTACATTTTAGCAGATGACTGACGATTTACACAGCCCACGCATCGAACGGCTGTGTGCTACAGTGGGCCTAGCTAGCGGAAATATTTGAATTATTCAAACCGCTTGAGCGGCGCTGGTCATACGCCCTTGAATTTTCTTTTAATTGTTTTGAGAAAACAATTTGGCACCACCGGGACTTTCTCACCCCTAGTGAACATCAAGACCTGGTTATTCGTACGTTCGCCACGAACGAAATCTACAGAAGTTGCACGCATTCGAACTACGGATCGAGAAGACACGTACACTCATTACACACAAATTGTACATTATTTACATTTTGCAGAGTAAAACGGTAGCCGTTCACACGTCGTCTTTACAAATTGGCGCGCCAACTAGTGGAGCTAGAATAATAAAGAAATTATACAATTAAACCCTATAAATTCTAGCGGCGATTACGAAAGATTACAAAATGCACACCAGAGGAGTATCGAAAAAATTGGCAAAGGAGAAGGAGATGGAAGGAAACAGAGGGGAAGAAGAGGAAGGAACACCGATTGAAGAAGTGGAGACAATAATAACCACAACAGAACCAAGCCAAGACGAAGAAATGGAATTACAGGCGGGCGACAAGGGAGAATTTAGAGGAGACCCGAACATACTAAAATTAATGGAAATGATGAACAATAATTTGAAGGAGATGAACAATAAATTCGACAAGAATGAGGAGAGCTTGAAGGAGATGAAGAAAGAAACCAGTGATAATTTGAAACAGATCAATGAAAAAATAGTGAGTACTAAGGAAGAATTGAGGAAAACAGTCAACCAAAATAATGAAACACTACAACAACGATTGCTGGAGGAAATTCAGCAAAGAAACGAAGAATTAAAGGAAGAATTGAAGGAACAGCTGAAGAAGGACCACGAGAAAAATAAAGAAGAAATGAAGCTGCAGATGGCACACCAATTAATGGAGTACCGAGAAGAAGCAAAACAGCAGATTACGGAAATCAATGACAAATTAGAGGAAACGTTGGAGAAGCTAGAGAAGACCAGCGAAAATGTTTCTGGAGTCCGCAAGGAGGTACTCGATAAAATGAACCGTCTCGAAGGAGAAAATAAGAGAAGAATTGAGGAAGGTCATGAAGAAGCAGTCAGAAGATACACCCAGATAGACCAGGACATACACCAAGTCCGGGAAGAAAACCAGAAAGAGGTAGCAGCGGTACGAACAGACTTGGGAGAACGAATGGAAGGAGTTTACAGTAACTTAAATAAAGTAGATAGCAAAGTAGACAAAAACCAACAGAGGATTGACGAAATGCGCAGAATAGAAGAGTCATTACGGGAAGAAGTGGATGCCTGGCGTGACCGACCATGTAATAATAATCATGTCATGAACACAGACAACAGAGATACTATTAATTTCCGTAATTATAAAAGAAACCCTATTGAATTCTTGAAGAGGGTAGAAGAGTTAATCCTCAAGAATCGAGAGACTCGATGGACTACAATAAGAGGGATGTTGGACGAAATGTTCAAGGAGACATACGACAACTGGTGGACTGCCACTCGACCAGACATCCAAAACCTTCAAGACTTTAAGACTCAGTTCAAGGCTAAATACTGGTCTGAGTCAACTCAGAATATGGTCCGCAATAACCTGAGCAATGGAAGGTATGAAAACCAGAATGGACAATCCCTTACCTCCTACTTCTTGGGAAAAATCTGCATGGCCAGGAATTTGGAGCCACGTATACCTGAAGAGTGTCTGGTAATACAATTATCTTACCACTACGACGACGCCATCCAAAAGGCACGAATGTACAGCCAGGTAAAGACCATCCAAGATATGGCTAGCTTACTGGAAAGCCATGAACATGAGTGGCAGTACAGGAAAAATAGAGGGTACAGCTTCAGAAATAATCGAACCAATGAGGGACAATTGTCACAGAACCAACAGGGAGATAATAAACCACCGGTAAATAACCCTAACAATTACCAAGGGAACACACGGGGCAATAACGCGCCCAGAAATTTTAACAGAAGTGGAAACCATAATAATAACAACTTTAGGAACAACCACAGGGGTAATTTCCCGTCGAATGGTTACAACAACAATTATCGCCCTGGAAACAACAGTAATCAGAACAATAATCCAGGATACCGGCCACAGGTAAATTACATAAGGGGGCAAAGACAAAGGAGCCCAAGAAGAAACTATCCCTCATCTAACTATCGGCGAACGTACTATAACCAGGTACCCGATACGAGAAGTCACCCATTCGAAGAAGATCACAGGCACAGCGTGGATAACCGGAATAATCAACAGGAGCCGAACGCTAACCAACCATCAAACACTACTGATGTTGGGGGCAATGAGGTCAACCCTCATTTAAACGCTTAAGGCCAGTGAAAACTGCGGACAGCCCATCACTGGACCAATCTCTGGGTGAATATAAGACAACACATGACAAGAAGATCACAATAATATGTACTAATTATTTGAAAAATATAAGGGACGATTTGATCGAAGAATAACCAAAACTACTGAAGAAAGAAGAATAATCAAATCCACTGAAGAATTTATAAACTTAGCTTACCACGACTTTACGGAAGCTACCCCATACACAATGATGTTTGAGCGGCCACCGCCTAGAGAGATAACTGATATGATCCAATTCCCCACCAACACCGAATATCAATTCAAGAAAAAAAGATTCTATAACAGAATAGCCGAAAAGGTAGAGCAACAAAAGAATAAATACGCTAAAAACCAGAAAAAGACTATTAAGTACGAGGTAGGAGAAAGGGTACTGTTAAAAAACAGAGAACTACCCAGCTCCATAGAAGGCATCACTAGAAAGTTACTATTATTATACGTGGGACCATACACTATAACAAAAGACAAGGGCAATAACACTTACGAGATCACTCACCCCGTCACCAAGAAAATAAAGGGGGTATACAATCAAGCCTCAATTAAGAAATATTATGACAACCAACAATAACTGTAAAAAACAATTTAAAGTAAAAAACCAACAAAAATACTTTAAATAAAGAAAAAAAATAAAGTGACAAACAAACAAGTCTGCCAATGTCATAAAGAAAAGATCTCTAAAGAATGTCAAAATTCCAAAACATTCGTAAGTACAGCTTACACTAAGCATTAGAGAAACCATTATGATGAATAAAAATTGTAAAAAATCAAAAAAGATATGTAAGAAAAGCTTACCCAAATATCTCAATAATATTTTAGAACAAGTAAAAATGGAGAGATAAAAGTCACAAGGCATTCAGATAAAGTAAGAGCAACCAACTTACTACAATATTTAAATAAAAATTAACAATAGAGGAGTGTAGTTACAAAACATTCCTACAAAATAAGGTTAAATTACCATAATATTTAGCCAAAAAATGAGGCATAAAAAGCATAACATACTGTAAAGGAATAAGCTACAAAAAATTCCTAACTAGTAAGAAGCCATAACTTACTATGATATTTAAAAAAAAAAAAAAAAAAAAAAAAAAAAAAATATCAATCAAAATGATCAGCTTCCACAACTATTTAGAAAGAGGGGAAGTAAAATTACCCAAACCAATGATCACAAAACAATATAAATGAAATAAACGTTCTAAGAGTTATAATGTGAAAGGAGATGAAACAAAGAGTAATTAAAAATGAATAAAAATGTGAATTGTATCAATAAAAAACAATGCTTCAAATAGTATCTATAAAGAAAGATAAAACAATATATGACTCGAACTGAGCTATAATGAAGTATAAAAGTAAAAGATTCCCAACAAATATTATGATTATGATTATTATTATTGTTATCTTGAGTCACGAGTTGACTATATTTAAGAATTATTAATTGAGATTGTCTGTTGAATGAACCAGCAATCATTTTACTGAGCAGGGATGATGTTCCCCTGATATCAGTATAAGAGTAGTTTTGATGAAAAAGAAGATTTATAGGGAATAAGTTATAATAAAAATTCAATAAGCCAGTTCGCAATATGAGAAGATAATGAAGAAAAGACTAAGAAGAATGGAATTAAAGGATACAGAATTAATTATAAAAAATGAATGAGAAGCAGGAGAATTTGAAAAAAAAAATAAATAAATAAAAAAAATTTGATACGATACAATTGATAATTTCATCAAACTCAAATTCACGTTTTATAAAATGATCAATTTTGGTGGAAGGGCATTATATAACATTGCCAAACCCTGATCACATTTGATATAAAAAAGTATGTAAAAAATGCCAAGAAACCATATATTTTGATAGATAAATGATAACGAGAATGAAAGTAGTAAATATAATCAATAGTGAAGGAGGAAGAATACAACCAAAGGTGATCACAAAACAAGAAAATACGAACTAGACTGACAGACAACTGACGTTGACACAACCCCAGAGATTGGCCAGATATCAACCAAAGTAAAGCGAGACAAGAAGACAGTGAAGAAAAAAGAAGAAAATAAAAAATTACATGGCCATAACAAGTAACTAACAAGATTGTTTTAAAAGAGCATAATTTTTTATTATTGTTAATAATTTATGTTTAAATTTTTATTAGTGGTGACTTGTAAATGACAGTATCTCAGCAATTGTTATACATAAAAAACCATGTGTAGATATGATTGTATGTATATCCTTATCTATAGGAGATGTGTCAGCTGTTATGTTTAAGATTACACTCATACAGACAGGGAATAGAAATGTGTGCGTGGTTCAATCAGAGAACAAATTGTATATCCTACTATATACTTTGGAACTTTTACTAAGATTATTTCAGCAGTATGTATGTTATCTCAACATTATGTGTTTGAAAGTATAAGGTTTTGGAGAGTTTATTTATTCGCTAATATTATTGCTGTTGCTACAGATGTAGTATGTTTCAATTAACACAATATATTTTAACATTATTAAACTGTTGTTATTATTACTAATTATGACATTTCAGACCAATTTTTATCACTTTAATGACAATATATACAAAGTTATGTTTTATTTGAAAGAGGTATTTACAATACCATGTTGTTTGCATATTGTAAAATGATATGTGACAATCTGAAAGTACCAAAAAAGACATGAACTCATTAGATACAAAAACTTTGTAATAGTAGTGAGATCGTGAGAAATATAAGGGTAATTAGAGATAGGTAGGGAGTGACAAAGTTGAACAGTGAAGTGATAAGTGTAATAAAATAAACAGCATATAATCTTAAGAAAAAAGAGTTAAACAAGTGTGACAAACCCAAAATATAAGCACATGTTAAATGAGCAACTAAGTTAAGTATATTAGACTGAAAGACACAAAATAATTGTGAATGCAAAAAACAGAAAAAATATTATCTCAGTATAAAAATCACCAGGATGATTACTGTTATAAAAGAGATGGTGTAGGTATAGCACTCACCAAATTTGTTCATTTGTTAATTTAAAGAAAGAAGTTATTGGCTTAATGTTTAAGGCAATAATTACCAGAAGAAATAGTTTTACAGTAATATGTTAGTATGTTTTAAGTAAGTAAGGAATTTATAAAGAAAATAATAGCAATACCTTTATAAGAAATAATAGGCAAAATATAGTAATTATGTGTAACGAAAGGGAACATGGCAGAATTATATTAAAACTTAGAAATAAGTAAATTATGTATTAGCATAGTATTATCCATTTTGGACTAAAACATTAATACATGGCATAGACCAATCTTGTAAGATATCAAACTAATCTTTGAAAGAAAATAGGAACATCTATGTAAAGATTACGACCATTGAAATTATCCCCAAGTAAATATAGCCATTATAAAATATTTATTCAAATTAAACAAAAAAATTCAAGGTTTGATAACAATGGTTTTATTTTGAGATCGACCAGGTAGAATAATTACGTTACCATGGAAACTGTGGAGTAACAAGCCAAAAATACCGTTAGATTTTTTACTGAATGTATGACGCTTTAATGAGATAGACGCTAATTTTCGAGTGACCAAAATTGTCCATTAAAACATAGAAAATATCAGAAAAAGTTATTACTAAGTATATACCAAGACATAAGATAAAGGTTGGAGCCAGATTATTGAAAAGTTGAGGCCAAATTAACGAAAAAAGAAAATAAATTACTACCAGTTAAACTGAAAAAGATGCCTGATGTCCTGAACCCAGCAAATTAAAGAAGATTATAGTATAACCCATGAATAACAGATCGTACGAATTCGCCATAACTACGGAAGTGATAAGTACATTTTAAATTACCCGAAATATATAAATAAACTCACGTTAATTATCTCACTAAAGGTCGAAATCTCACTGAACTGAAATTTATTACTTTCAAAGATTAAAAAGAAATTTAAGTCACTGACAATTTATAAACTAACCAATATAAACTGTTGTTAATGATCCATAACTTGTAAACACTTTTACTACACTGCGCTAAACAAAATATACCTACACAATATGTTAGTTAAGTTTACTTGATGTAAAGGTGTGTATTTTTATTGTTTTTAAAACATTTGTAATCCTTTGAACGTAACCTCAAGATCCTATGACAAACGACATTAATAATTTGTATACAATTTTTAACAGACGCAATCATTAAACGTCTGGTATCAATTCAAATATCGATTGTCAAACCCTGTAATTGTCTCATATAAATAACCGGAGCATTTGTATTAGAATAATTTGTATTAAATGAATAATAATCACTAATAAAAAATGTGTAAGTATTGAGTGTAACCACGGTGTTATAATTTCATTAGGAGGTGCACAATATTTTATGTACATTTTAGCAGATGACTGACGATTTACACAGCCCACGCATCGAACGGCTGTGTGCTACAGTGGGCCTAGCTAGCGGAAATATTTGAATTATTCAAACCGCTTGAGCGGCGCTGGTCATACGCCCTTGAATTTTCTTTTAATTGTTTTGAGAAAACAATTTGGCGCCACCGGGACTTTCTCACCCCTAGTGAACATCAAGACCTGGTTATTCGTACGTTCGCCACGAACGAAATCTACAGAAGTTGCACGCATTCGAACTACGGATCGAGAAGACACGTACACTCATTACACACAAATTGTACATTATTTACATTTTGCAGAGTAAAACGGTAGCCGTTCACACGTCGTCTTTACAATATATATATATATATTATATGCAATAATACATATATTTGCATATTTGCCCAGGGCGGTATGTTTAATATGTAATTAGCATAGAAAGTATAAGGAACAGTTTTATACAGTTTTGTGCAAGAAAATGCAGGCTGGAGCCTGTCAAAAGTAACACCTGCTGTGCCAGTGTAAGATACGGTGTGTGTGTGAGCCAGCTGTGACCTGTTTGAACGACGCGATGGGGTGATGCGCTACGAATTGTTTGTTCCAATTAATCAGGTCTTAACAGGATTATAATAAACTAATTACTTGTGTTAAACCTGTAAGCAAAGGCTTACGCCAATTATAAAAACACCATTGCATTAATGAATTCTTACGAATGCAGTGATGTAAAATTTATTTCCAGACATGCAATATTAAAGATGCTAACTAATTAATATTAATTACTAATGTAATTAAAGAGTAATTAATATGTGTGGTATATGTGAGTGACCAGAAAATAATTATGCAAACAATGAGATCGCTCATCTGACGAATATGGTCATGAGTTCGCGATAATTAACCAAAATGTGAGTGTAATAAAAAGGACGCTCTGGAGTGAACTGACCATCTCTAACCTATTGAAAGCAGGAATGTTCCTGTCAAATCACCACCAGTATAAATGCCACTAGCAACTTTGGGCGATCAGATACTCGGACTCAACAAATCTACAGACGACGTTACGCTGCCCGTTTGCCGATCAACTTCTGGACACACAAGCACACTACCACACTCACACCAAGATGTAAGAAGGAATTCTGAAGCATCACCAACAACAACACTTAGAGACAATGACCACAGCACCATCATACTCTCAGCATTCTGGACACACACACACGCGCAATGGTAACGGCAGCAGTACGCAGGTGATAAAAAAAACAATTATAGTAATTTTATTGTGAAAAGAGCTCTTAAAAGAAATGAACTATAAACATTAAAGCATTAAAGTTAGTAAATTTAAATATTAAGAAATAAGAGAAGTTAATTTAATAACAAAATCTAGAAAAGAAATATCAATCTTTTGTTTTATTTTTGGGTGTGTCAGTATAAATCAATTAATAGATTGAAAGTAAATGTAACATCATATTTGTTTGTTTATAGCAACAATAAATTCATTCTTAAAACTTAATCTTGTAACGTGACAAATACAGGGGATTTTCATTTTATTAAATTTTTGGGATTTTGTTAAATATATTCATAAACTTAATTTCCGTTTGTGACCAGACCACGTGTTGTATTGAAACAGTGTTCTAACAAAGGAACGATACGTCTCCACAGTTGTGCAATCGCTGCTGAGGAATGTACTAAGCGTCATTTCTAAGAACTTTGCGAGTGTGTGGCAGTGCGCCCGATCGCACCCGACAACCAGGTGCGCGGACCGACGCCGTCTTGTGAAACTCAAAGATGGCTAAAGAAAAATTGTACGAGCACAGGTTCCAGGTTGACGGATGTGAGTTCTAAGTCCAACCCTTTTAGTGACATCAACCAGTGCTGAACAAATATCAGCTAAGACTAACACACACATCAACTGCATGGGTTAAATGGAACACCACAAGCGGCGAAGAACGACAAGGCATTGTTTTCCACTTTGAGAAAGACGCAATCTAGTTAGCAGTGAACGTTAAGCCGCTTTTGGCAGTCCGCTTACAGACAGTGCCTGGCCAGGTACATCCCCACGGGGCTCCGTTTAAGACTTCATAATTTTCAAGTAAAAGTTGAACTATCAGTTAAATTAATGTGACAAGTGGCGAGAGTATTTAGTTGAAAAACATCTACATCTATTTGCGGACACCTAATTACCTGCGAAATGCGAAACAGCAAGTCGAGTTAACCACGTTGCTGGCAGTGGGGTATTTCACAATGTTGAGGGTTTTGTGAATCAATAAATCAGGGGAGGGTTTTAAATAAGTGTGAGAGAGAGAATGTTTGGCAGGCTGGGCTGTCGATATCTTAGTTTAAGGTAAGCTTGTAGAATAAGTTAAAGTAGAAATTGTATTCATGGAACAAACGACAAAAATAAGAAATTATTAGGCTGCTATTTCATTTGCTAAAGTCTGAGAAAAAACCTGTTAAAGTTTGTTAATGTTTTAAAAAATTAAAAGGTCACTAATTCTCTTCAAAACAAAATGAGTTATGTCAATTATTCCGTTAACCTATAAACCACGTTGGCATCTTATGTTCGTGCGAGAATCCTGGACCCAGATAATTTTGCAGGTAGGTGGAATAAAATTTATGTATTTTAATAGTGTAATAAGCTTCACAATGGTGCAGCCGACCAGGGACAGTTTTTATGAGTAAAAAATTTAAAGTAAAAACCGCACCTACAAATAAGATGCAAGCGTCATTTTGAGGTTAAGTGGAAATGAGTACTAATTACATATAAATGATGTTAAGGTGTAGTTAAGGGATACTTAGATTATACTATATTGAGTAATACTGAAAATCTTTAAGATTGAATTTTAGGTAGAGCAAAATCTCATAAATAAGATCAAAATGGAATACGGAGATAAAGTTAGTATGATTGATGTAACTGTCACGGGGGAGGGAGAAATTCATCCAGACCCTAATATGGTCAAAGAAAGCGTTTTAAATGAATCAGATAATATAAATGATTCAGGAATGGAGACAACTCCAAGCCTGATAGACGAGAATAATTTGACGCAATCGGTAATAATGAGTGGAGCAAAAGCAGAATCTACTCCAGTAATAAATAAAGCAAAAGAGTTGTCACTGGACGATTTATATAATTTCATGAGAACAATGTCTGATAACCTGAGTAGTAATATTAACATAAAATTTGACGTTCAAAATAGCAATTTTAATAAAAAATTTGAAGAACAGAATATTCAGTTTCAGCAGAGTATAAGTGTGAAATTTGATGAATTAAAAAATGATATACAAGAAAGGAATAAACGTTTAGAAAATACCAATGAAATAATAAAAAATAGTTTGAATAAATTAGAACAGAGTATTGAGAGAATGGGAGTGAGTGTGATGAATACAAACAAGAGTAATACAAATGAAAATTATAATGACATGTATACAAATATGGTACCAGAGAATGAGTTAACAAATGATAATGGTGATGTCGAAAATAATAAAAATAATATTGAGAATAGTAATGTAACTGAAAAGGCAGTATCAGTGAGTGATGCGTTGAAAATAAATAGTGAGAGTACTGATGAAGTTGTAGAAGGTAATAATAATAATAAAGAAAGGTAGTAATATATATATATATATAAAACATTTAATATTTATAAATAAATTTACCTCAAGATATACTTTTTTTTCCTTATTAGGAACATGTTTCGAGAGCTCCCGTGCTCTCATCTTCAGCCTTCGCAATCTTGCGTCTGGTGAAGTATTTTTGTGTTGGCTGGATGCTATTAAGGTTGTCTGTTGGTCTCTGGTATTTTAAAGTTGTATTATTGTGTGTGATTGTGGTATATGTATTTGTATTTTGTGTATTTTCGATGTTGAGTGCTTTGAATATTGTGTCATGTTTTGTATTTGTTCAGGTATTAGTTTGTTTTGTGTTTTATGTTTGTATATTTGTAAATTTTCCCAAATGTTCATTATGGTGCCTTTGTGTGGTATATGTTTTATTAGTGTCACATTGGTTATGTCTAGGAATTCATGTCCTGTGTTTATTGCATGTGTGGCTAAATTGAATTTATATATTTCTGGTTTTTTGTATCCGTTTAGGTGTTCAAAATAACGTTTTTTTAGCTGTTTTTTTGTTTGTCCTATGTAACATTTATTGCAATCTTGGCATTCAATTTTGTATATACCGTTAGTTGTTGTATTATCTTTCTTTGTTGTGTGAGCTATTTAGTTTTTGTAAATTATTTTTATTAGTTTTGTATGCTATTTTTATATCTGTGTTTTTAAATAGTTTTGTTAGTTTTGTCATTTTATTATTTATGTAAGTGAATGTGGCCCATTTTTTGTTGTTGTTATTACAACAAAGATAATACAACAACTAACGGTATATACAAAATTGAATGCCAAGATTGCAATAAATGTTACATAGGACAAACAAAAAAACAGCTGAAAAAACGTTATTTTGAACACCTAAACGCATACAAAAAACCAGAAATATATAAATCCAATTTAGCTACACATGCAATAAACACAGGACATGAATTCCCAGACATAACCAATGTGACACTAATAAAACATATACCACACAAAGGCACCATAATGAACATTTGGGAAAATTTACAAATATACAAACATAAAACACAAAACAAACTAATACCTGAACAAATACAAATCAATACAAAACATGACACAATATTCAAAGCACTCAACATCGAAAATACACATAATACAAATACATATACCATAATCACACACAATAATACAACTTTAAAATACCAGAGACCAACAAACAACCTTAATAGCATCCAGCCAACACAAAAATACTTCACCAGACGCAAGATTGCGAAGGCTGAAGATGAGAGCACAGGAGCTCTCGAAACATGTTCCTAATAAGGAAAAAAAGTATATCTTGAGGTAAATTTATTTATAAATATTAAATGTATTATATACATCAAGAAACTGACTGTAGCAGAAAGTGATTGAATATATATATATATATATATAAACAGTTTCCATAATTGCACCACTTCCTCTATTTTTATTTCCTGTACTATATGTACTGTACATATAAGCTAACAAGAACAGTTCTATAAACTGTAGTAAACTGTACTCTACTGAAATCAAATATTATTCTCATTTAAATTTACAATTACATGACCACTAAAACTACAAAAAATTACATACTACAATAGGCCTATTAATACTATATCCTACAGTAATTATTGTATTAAAAAGAATTATAACACTTTAACGCTTTTAAATGTTTATAGACTAAAAACACTAACTATTTAAAACCATTAATTTATAAAAATAACTTATTTGAAATTCATAAAACTGTTCAGGAAAAATATGCCAAAAGTCATATGCTAATATTCATATAGTGAATATTATAACTGTCTATACTCTTATTCAATTCCTCCCCTTCTATCAGTGGAATGTATAAAGTCTGAAGCTATAGTATGACACTTGAAGAAAGGGAATAAATTGTAATCTCCAAGTGAGTAACATGCACAAATGCTGAAAGACCGAAAGTAGAGGACCACACGGTGTTTCACTCACCAAAGTCAGTATTAGCACTAAGTCAATGTTTTGATGGTGTGAAATATTGTATACAATAATGATTTCCTAAGTTCTCGTAGTTTCTACAACACGTATCAAAACCAACAAATTCAAAAGCTTCCAATATCACTGTTACCAAAAATCAATATGAATCTATACTGATTTGTTTAAAAAGGATAACGATAACTTTTATGTGAGTAATCAATGACTGCAATTCAAGTACTATGAGAACTTTGTGTGTCATACAGATATATTCCCAACTATTGCAAAGGTCAATTTAACTATATTTAATTATATGAAATGAAATAATAGTAACTCTAGTCTCAACTACTGAAAAATAAAGTCAATACTTACACAGATGTTTTCAGAAACACCTGAACAAATGAAACTAGAATAATTTTATAGAAACATAAGCATTACATACACACACATATTATTTATAAATATATATAGTAGTAATATATACTTTTATAGTATGGTTGTTGTCAAACCTAAGAAAAAAAAATTTTGAATGTGGTTCAGTCTGAGAATACTACAGCAGTACAAGCTGAAAGTACGGCAGTATAAAATATAGGAAATTAAATTATTAAAAAAAATATATATACATAATAAAATATTAAAAGAATGTATATGTAGCCAAGGAATATAAGAGACAGTTAATTAAAAGACACAAAAAAACAGACACAAATGAAAAACTATAGTTAACAATAAGCTCCTGTATCCTGCTATCCCATGAACTTATAAAACTGAATAGTCTAATTAAATTATAACATATATTAAAAAAATTAAATCACAATTATGTATTATGTTTAAATCACTATTCTTCTATATATCTTTGCTGTTTTCATTAAATTATATCTTGTTCACAACAACTGTTATGTTATCTGTTATGAAAATCTAAGTACTGTTTTGTACAATTCTATATTAACAGTTAAGTATCAAGTAATTTGTACTGTTATAGTGTGGAATAAAATTCCTCGAAAGTGGTAATTGAAAAATAACTGAAAAGATAAAAACTGCACTGAAATGTAATATGACACCACTTAACTTTTTTAGGTGTTAATAACCCAAGCTGATAATGGCCAGAACATCAAAAGAACTACATTCAAATATTATTGGTATTTCAATAAAAAAAAGATAATTTATAATTATGACCTGTGATGATATAATACATAACTGGTGGGGAATTGATGAGCAGATGTAGGAGACAGTTACTGCAAACAGACAAGTTTCTAAAATGCAAAAAACATTTCAGCCCAAGAAGAGGCACTTGAATAATATTAAAGATGTAGTAGAATATATTGATATATAACAGCTTATAACTGTCTGATACAAGAAAAACTGATAAATGCCACTTAATACATCAAGAAGTATAGCATCCTCTTTTGTATAAGTATCTTAGTCCTCTATAAGAAGTTCAGAACAATATAGAATCCACTTTCCCTCTATCCACAACATAGAACAACAGATACAAATTTTTATGGGAAGTGGCTATTCTTATTTCACATTTCATTCTATGTATGAAATGTTTTCTACAGCTTCCCATGATAGTTGTCATATTATTTTAATGCATTTATACCCATATAAATTCAGATATAGTTGAGGAACAAACACCTTCCAACCAACAAGAAACTACTATTTGCTCCTAATTATATCTTACTGTTTCTAACAAAATTAGTTTATATATTTTTTTAATTTAAAAATCACTCAAGCATTTGAATTTTACAGCAAACAAGAAATTCCCAATATTATATTATGTCTAAAATAATTATATTGTGTTCACACTATATGAACAATAGTAGAAATACTGTTGTGTATTACTGTTTAACAGCTGATAAGTAACAAGTAGTTCTGTCTGTAAAAGCAGGAAGCATAAGAATACAACTTGTATATCTGACTAGTAGTTTACTTTAAATTCAAAAACATGACAGTCAGTGTATGATGTGAATATAAAAATAAATTTATTTACTACAAATACTTTTAGGCATTATACAGGTTACACATACTATCATACTAAGCATATAACCATACACCACAATAGGCGCGCGCGCACACACACACACAAAATGGAATTACATCTTTTTAAAATTTACAGTCACAATATTTTCACAAAATATGAGGTCTTTCCAACATTAAATCTCAGGGTGACTGGTATACACAACTAGTTTCAACTGTGCAGTAGCAACTTGTATTCACTGTATACACTGTACACAAACATTTTCACCCCATTTTATTCTTTTCTGGATGAGCAGTGACCAACAAAACATTACCTATTATTATCTCTTCCAACACCTGTTAGGAACTCTGCTCTGGTCAATCACGTTTGAGAAGTCATCTGGTGGGTATGTTTGTGCTCTAAACTTCTGGATGGTGTCATATATTGACAGAAAGGCAGAAGAAAAACCAAGAAGCACCTACAATGGGTCTGGAGTACCATGCTCTAATGGTTCAACAAAAGACAGTAAAAGCTAGTGAAACAATATAATAAATGTCTAAATTTGGGTGATGATTGTGTGGAAATGTAATATAAATATATATGTAACTTTGTACCAGTAATAAAATATTTTTTGCTATTTTAGTTTTTCTTTACCAGGCAATCACAGGTTAATTTTGGAATAGCCCTCATACATGTTATGCACTATGTCTTCTTGTATAACATGAATAACTTCACACATAATAAAATCCAACTTTATATGGTAATGTTTCACAGCATTAAAAGATATGAAAGAGGGTTTTCTACTCCTGTCAACTACCTTAACTCTAAAGAAATCAAGGATGTGGACAAAATCTGATATGACAAAGAACATACCCTGAGTTCCCTGAGGTTAGATAATTTTAACTATTTGTTTTCCTATACACCACTGTTTTAATAGTAGTACACGTAATGGTGGGAAGACTTAGTAGTTAAAGTCTACTGGTATGGTGTTCATGTTATGCTTTGGCTCAAGGTTAAAACAACTCCTGATCAAGGAGGGGACCCTCACTAGTTTAGCTAGTCTGATTGATCTGAGGTAGTAACAAAGTTCAACCTACAACACTCTTGGTATACTGTGTTCTGTTCACCTGGAGACTGATTGGCATGGAGAGTCAGTAATGCAAACATCAGATTTATAAGTTGCAATAGGCCTCACACCTTATTCTTAAATCCAGGTGAAAATGATGTTGAACAGTAAGACGTCATAATGACTAATGCTCTCCCTCTAGTGTAAGAGGGTAACATTATAAGCCTCACTGAAAGTCCGTTTGGGCTTAACTTGGTATTGTGACACAAAAACTGGACAGCTACAACAAGCAATGGACTTGCAGATACCTCTTTGTATTGTACAAGCTAAGGCCCACACAGGGCTGTCAAGTTCACAATTATGTCCATTTAATGGTGTGAAGGCATAAATATACTTGCAAGCTTCAGATGTACACAGTATACCAGATATATTAATAAACAAATTTATACATTAATGACAGACTCTACAGGTTACTTCTGTGACTAACAATATCTTTAAAAATTATGTAACTACTAACGGGAAGATTTTCATTTTATGTTTTTATCACTCCACCAACCTTGGATTTCTGGAAGCAAAAATAGATCCACTATGAGTCTAGCAAGAAAATACTATAGTTCATTTGATAAACAAATCTTTGATTTACTAAGATTATCTTCACTATGTTACAAAGTGTTTCACAATACAGCACAAAATTATAGAACAATTTTGTCCAATATTCACTTTAATAAGATTTTTTTAATTACATTCTTTCCAACATTATTATAATAAATATTTTAGGATCAATAACACCTAATGTTGCATTATATAATATTCTATAATATAGTTTTATATATACATATGACTATACATAAATCACAGTGTCACAGTTCTACATCAGGTGTGTATGTGTTAAAAAATCACTTTTGCACAGTAATAGTTACAATAAAGGCCAACAATGTAGTGCAGTATTTCTAACACTATTATTCACACACACACACACACACACACACACACACACACACACACACACACACACACACACACACACACACACACACACACACACACACACACACACACACACACACACACACACACACACTTCCTTAACTACCATAAGGTAGCATTAAATCTATAAATAAAAATGTATAAAAGGCATACAGAGCAGAAATAAAATTTCACATAGAAAATACTGTTTACAACACATGGTCAAGGCTGTTCTGTTCCTTTGCGTGTGCAGTTTCATAAATATTTGAAATATCAGCCTCTGTCTGTGACTTCCTCAAATATGTCTCCTAACAAAAAATAAATTGTTAGATTAAATAATTTATTTTAAACAATTAAACATTTTATTGTTTATTACATTAAGAATATAATCACAATAGAAGAAACCAAATAATTATGCAAAGAAGTTCAGAGAAGGATTTTCAATTTCTCATATTCTATTTCTAGTAAATACTACATAATTAATTATTTTTATGATTCAGATGACAGGCTAGCAAACATTTTGTAGATGAGGACATGCCAATTTACAAGAGCCTTGAAGTTCAGTCTTGATGTAAGTATAGAGGTTGTAATAGATTTCCACTACTGGAAATAAATTTTCTCAAATCAAATGTAAATTTCACAAAAACAATATCTGATAGTCATGTACACAAACCACTAGTGTGATGTATTCTTCCAAGCATTATCTAACTACTTACTGGGCCTTGGTAAAACAATTCACTTCATGACCTTGTTATATAAGTTATATAAATTACCTCTATAATGTGATTTCTCAGATGTATCGGTCTGAATAAATCAATAAATACACTTATTTATATTTTACAAGAAAGTAAAAGTTTATTAAAATTGGAACTTTTGTTGTCATTACCGATTTCTAAAAGCTTCTCGTTACTGCAGTAAAATGCATGGTATTATTATATTAACTCTACAAACATTTTAAAAATCGTTAAAGTACAATAACAATTTGTACAAAACACAATATAGATTTACAAGGTGTTCAACAAATCTTGGATCTACTGGTTCTTAACAACAGAGTGAAATCCATCAATAATGCAACCAATCTCAATTTCAGAAACAGAATGTCTGAGTAATGTTATCATTTACAATGAAATGTCAGTGATAACCTTTTTTTTTATAGCTCTGCCATCATTGCAAAAACAAACAAAAAACATAAATTTGTCAAGTTACAACAAAAGTGTTTATCTTTATTTTCACTTACCATAGTTTTAATTGTAAGCTGATTCCTTACATAAAATTTAAACAACTGTGGACAAGTAATACAAATGAATTTATTACCTAGAGTTTAAAATTTACTAAAATTTTGTTGAATTTAAATTACTGAATATAACTTTTTTAATACTTACTTCAGAAGCACATACTGCTTTTGCTGCTATATTTTCCCACGATATAGACTTTTTAATTTTATTTTCTGAGAAGTTTGTACTTGTAACTTTTATTCCAATTTCCCTAAGAATTAAATTTATCTTATCAGGATATTCGCTGTGTCCTGTTTCAAAAAAATAACTTTAGCATAAACAACATACACAATCACTGTTTTATATATATGCATTATGACAAAATACCTATTTACTTTTATTTCTATACACCTGTAGTGTTTTAAATTTACTAAAAAGAAAAATAATTACTCTGACAAGTCTGTTTGAAATTTTATTGAAAAGTTTTAAGAATTCAAACTTAGCAATTTCATGCAGTTTATTTTAATTCCTTGCTGATCATAATCATAATCTCAAGACAGAAAAATGATATTTATCTTATTGTAAAAATTGAAATTTCCTTTTTCTAGAGTACATATTTTGATATTTGTACAATATTTTAATGTTTGTGCAATTTTTTTTCATGTTACACTTGAATATTTTTAGAATACCCAAATTTTATAGTAGTAACATTCATCTAAAATATTTTCAAAATACTTAACAAAGTTTAAATTCACATTGCCCTACTATTTACATTAAAAAATAGTAAAACATATTACCTAAATTTTAATTTACATATTTGTACAATTTTTTGATGTATTTATTTTTCAAAATGACTGAATACATGTAATGGTTAAAAAACATGAACTGTAATATTTTCTTCTTTTTCACACTTTGTACAACTTCAATTGACAGCTATCTGAAGTTTGCAAAATTACCAAAATAATGAACACATAAAAGTAACAGAACATTATTTAACAGAATTTCACATTCAAAGTAATATATAATAGCATTCTACCAAATAATATAATTGTCACTCTAAATTTTTATTTCACAAAACATACGTATTATCACACACAGACATTATAATGGTTAACAAAGGAATCATTTGAATAATTTGTTTGTGATATCTATAATTAATATAACGTGCTAGGTAATGTGTCAGTCATCGGTATGTTACCATAGTAACAAGTAAATAAACAAATGATATTTACTGGCATCAAATTATACATTTACCCGTTCCTATAGTTTTTAATGTTTTTACTATGCGATTGTGTTGATATGTTTTCTCTTCAATGAAGACGAAATTGAAGAAAGTTATCTTGGCCCAATGGACGTTAAATGTCCATTTTGCAATGCCACGCATTTCAAAAATGAATTAATGTCAAATTGCTGACATAAAGGGACCATTGCATTAGAAGAAATACGAATGCATCCCTTAATTTCAAATTACATGAATGAATCTGATCCAAATTCCAAAAATTTCATGGAAAACATAAGATCCTACAACAGTGCAATGGCCTTTGCCTCAATGGGAGCACAAGCTGACCAATCAGTGACCAGACGTTCACGTCCTTTTTGTTACAGAATTCATGGGCAAATTTATCACGCTACATCTGCATTATACCCAAATCAAGGTGAATTTCCAAAGTATGCCCAACTGTACATTTTGGATTCGGCCCAAGCCTTGACAGAAAGAATGAACAATCAAGCAAACAATAGATGCATTCGTGTCGTAATGGAGAACCTCCAAAAACTTCTTGGAGATATCAATCTGTTCTCTAGAGAATGCAAGAACATGCTCAAATTTGAACAAGACGAAATGCTAAAGGCAAATCGGGAAAACCGAACGCCAATCGAATATAGCATGACTTTCTTGAGAGAAAGAGTAAATAATGTACACCCCGGCAGAACCAACTCCCACTGCCAGAGGAGAAATTGCTACCGTTTTTCACAGTGCGGATGGTGCACCCCCAGAAAATTGGGATATTACAATTTATCCGAAAAGCGGAATTTTACAAAATATATC